>BHDV01056062.1:0-60944 GCA_005406045.1 Adoxophyes honmai | reverse complement strand
AGCAGCGTATTCAAAAAAATCCAAGATCTCTTCTGTGTCATTCCGAACTTAATGCGAGCGAAGCCGCGGGCAAAAGCTAGTAAATAAATAAAGTACGAGTATTAACAGACTTATTTCAATAAATAACGTCTTAAAATTGGTAAAAAATAAGTAATACCAACTAACAATCAACAAAATAGATGTAGTAGGAACACATTTTCATGCCAATTTATTTGGTTAGATGTATCATCGTGCAACACAATATTTATAATACCACTATAGTAATACAATGCCTAAAGCAAATAAATTAATTTAATTTAATTTCAAATCCAAATTAATTTGATTTCTGCGACCCTTAAAGGGAGCTTTCATAAAATATTTTACAAAACGAAGAATAACACAAAATTGTACTCAATTTTGACACCAAGGAACACCACAGTAGGTACAAAGGAATGACGAACGCCGGCGGACCCTCCGCAAAATTCTTAAAAAACTTTTTTAAACTCATTTGCACTGCATTCAATACAGCATAGAGCGTCGCAATTCTTTAACCAACCCCTGCACCGCATCATTAGGGAGTGCCACTCGTAAACCAGTCGTAATGGGTTTTATCAGGGACTATAAAATTTATTTACACATCTACTACTATATTATGGGGTCTGTATTCCGAAATGAACACTGCAAACTTAGAAATGGGCACTTACTTGATGTTATAATGATTTTACGCGGTGCTTGCGACAATATGCGAGGCGTAATAATATATTTTGATAGCCAATACAAACATATCCCAAAATAGTACGGAATTTTGGGTAGTTCGTACACACTCAGGAATACCTTAACAAACAACCTATAAAATATCCAAAATTAGCAATATTATTTGCTTTTTAGATCATTTTAAACAGAGCGACAGCATCAAATTTTTTTAACATAGAGAGCTATTAAGTAGATTTTTTTTTAGCTTTAGCATCGCCACTGTTTCACCATAAATACAAAATACTTCATAGGGCACGTTTTAGAAACAAGTCCGATTCAGGCAAGTTTACTGTACATCATTAATATTTTGCTTTATGGTGTCGGGTTTAAAGTAACACCTCTGTTTTTCCATGGATACCTTGGACTTAAACCTAATAATGTGTGCCAAGTGGCTAAGAAAGCAGAACTTGTCATAGTATAATATATGTAACGTTTTGTGTGCTCTACCCACCCCTTTTGGAAAAAAAGCGTGATGTACCTATTCTCTGGATTCAACGAAAACTGCTGAACAAAAAAAATAGACGAAAAAACTAACAATAAGCATTATTTCAAATCTATACATTATTATTATTAAGACATTCAAAACTAATCTAACTGGTTCGTAGAATTTTAAGTGGAGACCACCTAAACCTCTGAACTCTGAAACTCTGCACTACATGAACGTAGAACGTAATATGGTAATCAAGGCAGTAGAACAGGGAGATAAAGTTTACTTCCGATTAGTGAAACGTCGCCGGCAAAGTTCTCGACTCCGTAATTATTCTACAATGACAAATTGCCGTTTTCAAACATCGAATTTAATTAAGAACAGAACGAGAATGCCGTCCCAATTTCCACATACATTTCCACAGGATACGTACAGTAATCTGTTGATCTGCGGTTATATTATGGGTACGTACCATGGAGCGAGCTTTGGCCATAATGAGGGAGGAACTTACAGCAGGTTGATAAATAGATATTTCAATCTACACTCATGGATGTGTGAGTCAATATTAGGTAATTCGTTAACCTTCGTGCTTATGTCAGACATCAATTTTGCATCTGGTTTTGGAAAACCTTAAAATTAGTGACTCTTGCCTTTAAACATAGGTAAATGGTATCTAAAACGCAATTTGATATGTAGGCTACACTTTATTATAGTCAGTAGTTGGCAGCAACATTTTGTTTTCTGTGAAAAATAAATTGAGCCGAATGAATCACTGAAAAAGCGTTATTCAATGGTTTTACTGAAAACCATCAATGTGGTTCACCAAGTATCACGCAGAATAGAAAGTCGGACGACCGTTTTATTTTTGTTTAGACAATTTAATTGCTTTCAATTTAGTTCACGCGTTGGATTTCTGTCACACAATCAGTCTTTACTATACAGGGTGCTTCGGGAGGAAACCGCATAACTTTACCACCGTGTTCCTGACCGTATTTAGAAACTATAATGTCGTATAGAGTAAGCTGGATTCGGCTTAGTTTGCCAGTAATTAACGTTTGCAAATGGAACTTTTTACCGTATTTTACTAGAAAACTATTTATTTTTGACAAGAAATGTCTTTGTGACTCTGCCAGCGCGTTTGTGCGTTGCCAGCTCATTTTAAAACATTGTGTTACTGGTGAACCAATTTCAATTTATTTAGCTTGTATGAAAAGTAAAAAAAAATAAAAGTCATATTTCGACCTATGTTCATATAACATTTTTTAATCGTTGTGACGTGAAACGTATGCTGGTGAAATTATGCGGTTTCCTCCTGAAGCACCCGGTAGAAATTTCAGGTCGTGTTTAGCCTACTGTAGTGTTGGATATCTTTAGCTGCAGGCTGCATTTTCTGCGACCGTCCCTTCGGTCCTGTAACGAGCAGTGTCGTGAAATAAATCTCGCACCCCTACTGTATGGGGTCGTTTCAGCCTCCTTTCAGGAGAAGGATAAAAGGTCTTTATTTTTCCCCGCGAATCCCCTTTATGTTCGATGTGTTTTGATTGGTTCAACTTTATTGAGCGTAAATATGCGTTAGGATTTTAAAGCGTCCGTATTTTTCACTAATAAATAGAAAATATTTGAACAGTTCCGGAAAAGCTTTCGGAAATAAAGTGTCTGAAGCAATTAAGGATAATAAAGCGGCGTGCACAAAAACGTACATTTTATTCAATAAAGTGACAGAGAGAAAGTCAAATAAACCGGACGCGCTAAATGCGAATCCGGTAGACAGATAAATTAAACGCCAATAGATAGCACGTCGAATAGGAAGCGGATTGGGAAAAAATTGGAAACGCCGGGCTCTGTGTACGGGAGGTCCCTAAAATTTATGCTACAGTTTCATTCCCTTACCGACTCCATTAAAACTGTCCGTCTGTCCGTTTGCAGATTTAAACCAAACGGTCGCCGGTCACGAATCTAAAAAGCATTCATCACTCTCGATCTTCCGCCCCGACCGCGGGCGCGTGCCACGGGTATATTTTTCACGGGCCAAGTACGAGGAAACTTTATGGATCTTTTGCCAATTCTAATCACGTGGCGAGTAATAAATGTGCATGGACAAAGTCAAATAGGCCCGTTCCAGAATACAACCGCTGGGAATCGGGACGTGACAATGATTCCGAGGCTGGAAAAATAAACCGGGAATAAGTCGTAGCTGATTTTGTTTTCATGGCGAATAAAATTCATTTTGTGGAGCAGTCTTTTATTATATTTTTTAGTACTTGTAAAGCGAACGTGGAGATTATGGACAAAAAATTACAAACAAATGAATCAGCTCTATCTATATCGTTGCAATTTTCCGTAATTTAAAACAAATCAACTTTATCATCTATTTGATAGACTTACTTCAAATTAAATAATATACCTACTGGTTATAACAGACCTCTTGACGCTGTTCATCACAATCTAATTAAACTTTGTCTCGAGGTCGGTTTGCATGTTTGTCTAAAATCAAAACTTGCAAGGTAAATTAGGAGTGCCCTTCGTTTCGCATAACGTTTTTTGGCTGAGAATGTATGGCATACTGTTGAATTGCATACTACTCGTTTGTCCTAATAATTTTAGCGCATACCCTTTTAAAGTCCTAAAGAATGTTTGTCCTACTATTGATAATGCTAAATTCTAATTACCTAAAGCTTCATATTCCTAACATCGATTGTCCTAACGTGTTCTAAATTAAGGCAGGTCAGATTTCGGTCAGGTTAGGTACGACGACGAGCGAAGCGAGGAGGAGTGTTAGGTAGAACCGTGACCCCACAGCACGCGAGTCAAGCGAGCGTAGCGAGCGTGCCGCGGCAGTGGCCGGCGAAGCGCTACGAGCGAGCTAAACGCCAGAACCACAGAGATTGATAGTGTAAGGTTAGGAAATAAAATACTACTACTAAGATTTCTCCGGGCGTTATTATGCGCATCAATCATTCGACAAATAAATCTTAGCCACATCAAACGGTAGGACAAATAACATTTAGGACAAACGATAGTAGGAGCAACAATTTAGGACAAACAAAATTATGCGGAACAATGTGTATGCCATACGTTACTAGGACAAAAGACGTTATGCGATACAACGTTAGGACTAAAAATTTTATGCCATCCGATATAGACCCGTAAATTAGATACACTTCCCGTTTACCGATAAAGTTGAAGTTTTGTATACTTATAACTCTTATAAGTAATTAACTGAACAATTGCACGAAAAACGAAACACAAAAGGATTACAAACTGGATGGTGAAGAACAAATATGGATTTAAGTATTCCTTGTGTAAATTGGACGACGATCAATCAGATAATAGAATTTTGGTGAAATATTCCACCATTGAAGTACGCATGATGCAAAAAGCACAGTTAGCAAAAAGTAAAATCAGAAAAAGAACAAGCTTACTTTATTAAAATTGAAAGTAACATTTTCTTCGTTAGGTTATTTTCTCTCTAATCAGCACCATGTACTGTACTCTGTATTAGAATTAATTATTTATCGACTAGAAAAACTATTTCCAGGCGCATTATTTATCGACTAGAAAAACTATTTCCAGGCGCTATCCAGAAATTTGCATCAAAACAAACCAAGTCAACGGCACCGTAAACAACGTTCGCCATTGCAGTGCCAATTACATCAAGCTAACAAATGGTTCATTTAAACGAGGGCTAATTGCGAAATAAATGCCCTACACGTTTACTCCATTACACAGGGAGTAACCCGTGCAATTTTACTTTTGAATTCAAAGAGCTTATGGCAGGAGAAGGCTTATGTGCTTATCTTTTTGTCACATAACAATTAGTAATAAAATTAATAGGAGTTGAAAAAAAGTATATAAAACCTGAACTGAGGTTTCTGACCCAGATCTACACAATTGTGCTGTTCATTAAAGGTTGCTAAGTATATCTCATAAAGTAATCATATTGTATGAACTTAAGAACAACAAAAAAGTTTTGACCAGGTCTGAAATAGCAAATAATTTATTTTCGAGCTTCAATTACAAGTTATTGTATCGAATTTTCCAAACCGTGATTCAACTAGTGTGTCTAGGTGAGAAGTTGTATGAATTACGCGGGAGCAAAATTTATTTTCATCTCATTTTTTGTTTCCCTCCTGCATACAAAACTCTAATCACTTGTAAACCAATCGCTCCTTCACTTACACGGGATACAATTTCAACACTCGCGAAAAAGTAAACTTTACGCATTTGGTACACAAATAACGATTTTACACGCGCACGTAATAGAGGTCAAGAGTTAAGTTAAGACCATTACTCAAATCGATGGTCAAAAGCTAGTTGCAGCTCCTATCATAAGCTCTCTGCATTATACTTTTAAAGGCAGCCGGCGCATGGCAATTTGAGTGCTTTGACATTCATTTATCTCCATTACAGATCTGCTAAGGTAGCCGTGTTCGGCCGCGAATGGGTCCCGAGCGGATCACCCCTCACTAGTGGGAAGGATGTGGGAAAACTCAAAAAAGGTATTATTTTTATTGCACAACCCATCGTGTAATTTAATATGAAGTTACTGAGCAATAAGGTGAATAACGGAATTGGTAAATTATTTAGTTTTGATGCACTTTATGTATACGTAGTTTCACCCGAAAACAGTGTTGGTATCTATTGTACTTGACTACTTCAATGTGTAAACAAAGTATACGTACCGTCACACCTCTTTCCCACAAGGGTGGGTAGAGACCACTAAACTTTAATTTACTTGCTACGATCCCTAGATATCTTTTTTGGCTTTGGCAGAGAAGTAACACCTACGGCGTCTCCATCAACTAAATATGTGTATACCTGCGTGTTTCCGGCCAATCAATCAGAAGTAATCGCAACCTCCTTGATTTGGCTGTTTACACTCTATATCCCTATTTATTTTACAATTTTCTCTTATTTTAGAGTCCTTTGTAACGATCTACATACAATCAATAGCAAAAGCGATTTAATATCAGAAAAAAAGTGTACCAAATGTGTACTATTACTTTTCATACACTAATCTTTGACGGTAACAAATCCTACACTTCCTACGTTAGAGAAATTAGGAATTTTATTTTAAGCATAAAAATTCCGACCAGATCCAAGTAATAAATCTAAAATGGGCAAAAAAACGTTATAATACCCTACTACCAATACTCCCCACTTCAGTCTCAAACACATCAAAAACCTACCACCGACCGCTGCACCAAAAATAATAAGCACCAAACTGCCCTCCACTATATTATAGGCGATATTGATGTTCTAAAATGACCGCTATCAGTGTATTATGGTTTAAAATTACACCACAGAGCGTTATGCACTTTATCCCTTCTCGCCCTTGTGTGGGTAACCTATAACTTATCGGGAGATTGTGATACTGCCCTCGGGCCTTATACATCCCCTTGTTAACGTCAAATTGAACACCACGCAATATATAGACAAATAAAAGCATATATCAACTTTACTGTGCGCTATTCCCAGAGGCTTTAAGCCATTGAGTATTATTGATTACCTGATTTGTTACAGTTTTTAGGGACGGGAAATGGCCAGAATTTGGAGGATTATGTTGATTATAGACAGTATTCGAAAGAATAAAAATACTTTGATACTTACTGTGAGTCTATTTTGTTAATGCAGCTCAGCAATTATCGGCAGTCATCAAGACGTCAAACCAAAATATGCATAGCACACATCTCTGCTGGAAAGGCAGCCTTATCTCGACATGTTTCTGGATAATCCGTAGCCTTTTATTTAGGAGCCGCAGCGCCTGCTGTCTAACGCGCACTGCGCGCTACCGCTCTGTTCGCACGAAGTAAGACCTGACACTTTGGCAATATCACCATCTATGTAGTCGACTGTACGTCGTGTGTAGTTCGTGTGGTCAGTAGTCTCATGTATTATAGTTTATTTTACAAGCTTTCATTTAGTTTCACCTGTCCCGATGTTTATTTTTTATTTGTTGTTTGTATGTAATCAAATCTTGCAGTTTAAATTTAAACCCCTTTTGTACAGCCGAGATCGTCACCGCAGCAGGGAACTCTTCAGTTGGTCCCATTGACTTGTTTGTTACCATCGGACCAATTGATACCTGACCCTCCAAAAACCTATTTACAGAGAAGGTTATAGTGACATTCATTACTCGACAACGGAAATCTATATTACGTTTACTGCGGCTCGATAGTGGGCCAGGAATCAATTGGTTCGACAGTACCGAAATCTAGAATTAATGACAGGTTGTCAAAAAATGCTAGTATTGAAAGTAAATTTTTAATTGGTCAGGATATTTATTTACACCCTTTAATAAATTTTACCGCTCAGAATGCCGATTGAGAGTTACCCAAAAATTTAGTTGTTAGGCTAAGCGCGCACTACGACTTTTTGTCGCGCGACACGATTTTAAAATAGCGCTGTCCATACTGATTTTTTCATCGTAGTGCGCGCGATGACATATAAACCCTTACGTTGCATTTCTGCGACAAAATTGTCGCGCGACAAAAAATCGTAGTGCGCGCTTAGCCTTAAGTAGCAATTTGTCAAAAAAATCGTTCATTCGTTCATGACGGACGTCACATTTTAATGGCCACCATTGGTCGATATCGGCAGCACAAATGAGTTTATTGTAATCAACTTGTTGCCTGCCTGACCGATCCGAAATTCATTACTGAAAACGCATTACACTCATTTAATTTTACCCGTAAAGCGAGTAATTAACAAAATGTTAAATCGCTATTTATTTTCACGTTTAAACTCAAACATGAGTGTTGCCGCCATTAGTAATGATAATTATTGTGATTAATGATTTTATCTTCAGTGCTATGTGTGGTCCAACCTACTTGATTTCTGCTTCACTGCAAACGTTTAAACGTGGACATCATCCATCCCTCTCACACAGACTGGGTTAGAAAGAGACCTTGACGAACTTTGAGGCGTGGGCAGTACTTTATTATTAAACTTTCTTCAATCTTGGTTCTTTGTAAAAAGTTTTCGAGTATAAAAAATGTAATTGATTGATCACTCCCTTGCTACCCTGATTTCACTTCATTACATCACCAAATTTTGTCATTCGTTACCTTTTGCAAAATTCTCCGCAGTCTAAATGTTTTGAGCATTCGTGTTTATCATTTTATATTTTAATTTTGCCTTTTATTCTATTTTCATTGCAGATTTTTTAGTCAGTGGTAAGTAATTTACATGAATCCTTTAAAGGCATCATTCACTTTTCAAGATTAGCAATATTTACTAAATTCGTATGCCTCAAGTCTAGGAGGTATATACAGGGTGACTGCCAAGTCGTGAACAGAAACTACACTTTCCGACGAAGCTTTGTTGGGATCGCAATTAGACAGCACGGCGGTTAATTAAAACAAAAAAAGAATATCAATCCCTACTTTTCATCGTCATCTGGTCACCCTACTCGGCCCAGTAAATTCGATCAAAATAATGGTATGACGAAGGTTTGTTTAGTAAAAAAGTTAAAATTTCACTTAAACATAGGGTTATGACATATGATAAATTATGTAATTTTACAAAATTACATTTAATAAAATAAAAGTCAACAGATTCACAAAGTGTTAATATGTGCAAGTATTTAAACCAAGGGTTTAGAGTCTCAAAAAAATATTTCTGTTCACGACTTAAGTCACACTGTATTTATGAAGAAAATTCTAACACTGGTCTACTTAATACTAATTACTATGGAGGACAGATAAAAAAATAGTGAAGTAATAGGTAGCTCTAGATTAAAGGAACAGGTTAAGAATCGGGCAATGGAAAGATAGTTTTTTTTTTTTTTGTATTCTTTATTTTTCGTCTTGTTTATAATATTTAAATAAGTTCCATAACAAAAGTTTAAGTAATCAGTATGTATGTATAAATAGCCTTATTCTATCTTTATGACTGTAGGTATTATTGATTGAATAGGTATTTTGTTTCTGGTTACGAAGTTTATCATATTTTGTTAAATTCATAAATATAATAAGTTGTAGTGTTATGAAAATGCAAAGACATTTTAGCTATTAGATCGTTTGACATATTCACTAAGTATAAAAATATTAATTCAAGAATATCTATTACGAGAAAAAAATGCACTAAATAAGTCTTAAGAAATGAATTTACAAAAATAGCCAATAAAATGTATCTGTATTTTGTACCCCTTTTCATCAGAGCAGCTGGTTGGTTGAAGTAAGGCTACGCGCGGGCGGCCGCGGAGGGCGGCTCGCGTCGCGCTCTAACTATAACTAAATACGCTATAACAATGTAGCAAGATAAATTAACAAATTTATTCTTATTCTGATATTATTTGAAATTATTATTACTCTATATTGCTCGTCTTTGTACAAAGTTTCAAGTACCTATTGGTGTTCTAATTCAGAAAATATAACTATTATTAATATACTATACAATTACATATGAGTATAATATTTATTTAGTACTGAACATTCCAAACAATTTGCAATGCACTTAACAATATAATCGAGTACCCATTCCTGAGGAACTATCCATACAAAACAAAACAAAGACATAGAGTTAACTCTATTATAGGCGAGGGGTCTATAGTCAATGGGCTTTAGGATTAACATGACTAAATGAGTTAAGTACAAAAACGAGGGTAGTGTCTTTATCTGCACTGCTAAATTAATTATTTACACGTCTATGTACAAAGCTATCACATCTTACAAGTTTAGTCGTATCACTATTTACAGTATTGCAAATTCAATGTCTCTCATTATCGTGACGATAGTACACGGCATCACTCGTCTCACACACCTTTCGACGTAGCAAAGAAAATATTTTGGTGATAATATTGTCCTTTGCACAAAACTTTTGTTAGACGTACACTATGTGAGGTTTTTCTGGGGTCCGGTGGTGGGGTATAGTCTCATAAGCAAACTGCTGATAGATGTGCTCCTCGCTGTCTTCTTGGAAGTATGGATTCTTGTCCACACTATGCCACGGCGGATTAAGCGAATGGAAGTTATTCGTCACCGAGGAACCGATCATGAGATACCTATCAGCGTCTCTCTTGTTCTCTTGTTCCCTACTCCGTGTTGAGTAGCCAAGTCCGTTGCTTAACTTAGACACGTCACCGTTTAACATAACACTCGTCATGACCTGCTTTGATTTATCCCCTTTGCACTTTTTCAAGGGTCCCAAAAAGTATAAAACACCACCAACGACGCTTACAATGATACTCACAGTCAGCACCACAACAGCCACTATCACCCATCCGTTTGAGCACCCAAATTCAGATTCGGGAATCTGAACAAATAATACACCCTTCAAATGTTCCGGGCCCGAACATTTGATGTCTTCGTAGTCGAGCGTGAGCACAGTACTTGCGTTACCGGATCTCTTGCTGCTCACCTCGCATGCCATTCCAAGTTTCCACAACCACAATAATGAGCAATTACAGATAAATGGATTGCCCGATATTTCCAGTTCTTGCAGCCTGTCAATGGGAAAATGTGATGCTTCCAGCGTCTCCAACGCATTATTCCGCATGTAAACGTGCGTCAGCTTTGGATTTCCATGAAACAGTCTTGGCGGAACTTCTCTCATTTTCACGTTTTCATTCATCCATATTTTTTGCAAATTTATGTTATCAACAAATGCTCTCGAATCAATCGTTTCAAGGTCATAAAGTCTGCTTAAATGTAAGTGTTTCAAATGGAAGAGGCTTTGGAAAGACAAAGGTGCAACACCTTGGAAAAAGTTTCCACTGAGGTACAAATGCGATAAATTTACCAATTTAGATAGAGCAGATGTAGGTATTGACGTCATATTATTGTCGCTCAAATCTAAATGTCGTAACGCCGGCAAGTTGTGGAATCCCAGAGGATCAACGTTCCCAATTATATTACTATTTAAGTCTAAATGACTTAATTCTTTCAAATAAGGCATACCATGCTTTGATACTTGTTGAATAAGGTTTTCGGACAAGTCCAAGTATTGTAATTTAACAACGTAGAACAGATTGATCGATGGTATGTCTAATATGGAATTATTTTTGAGCGATAAGATCCTTAGCGATGACAGGGGTTCAAAAGTGTTCGGGTCGAAGCTTTCGAGTCCATTGTTTGACAAATCGAGTCTCTCCAGCACAGATAAATCTTTAAAAGTTTGTGCGTGCACGTTTCTTATTTCATTATCTGACAAGTCCAAGTCGACTAGCCGCTTCAAGCCGATGAAAGTATCCTTCTCCAGCCGGCCGATTCGGTTGTGACTCACGTTGAGATTTGTCATCTCGATATTGCTTTCGAAGTTTTTACTACCTAAATCCTGTATTTTGTTGTAGGATATGTCGAGGATGGTAACTTGTGTGTAGAAGACGAAGGTGTAGAGAAGATTGTTGATGGCGTTGTGTGTGAGGTTGATGTGAGCGGCCTCGGGGTTGAGTTGTATGGGGACGATCTCGAGGCTGGCGTTGGCGCAGACGGCGGTGCGCAGCGCATCGTCGCAGGCGCAGCGCGCCGGGCACAGCGTGCGCGCCGACGCGCCCCACGCCCACGCCACCACCACCACCCACCAACGCCATTTCGCTATGCCGCGCGGGCCCATAACATCTCATGCGTACACCACCGGAAACCTGGAATAGAACAAAACGTAACATTAAAACCAAGCTTTATTACACAATGCCCCTAGCACAGCTTAGCCCCTTAAAACAAATCCACAAAAAATTCCATCACCGTAGATGGGAATCTACCAACATCATTTTTTCTAAATTATTTTTATCGCAAAAATGAGCCGCTCCCCTGTGGGTAAATCGCCCTTAGATGCCACAGAGCAAAGTAATATACAGCATTATCGCTATCGCATGACAAAATCTTAATATAATTTCTGCCAAAACTGCAGATAACAAAGTGTTTCTACGCAAGTTGCGCAAGGGGGAGTGAAATTGTTTGATCCAAATTAGGCCGATAAGAGGCATGCTACACCAGCAAAAAGTTTTTTCCTTGTCTTTTGTTGTGCCACGGCACAAAACGACATAAGTAGTATCGTTGGGCAGATTGCACGGAACGTTACGGACGGACATTATTCATGTCTGTGATTTGTTATTCAATATACCGCCATGACACGTGGCGCGGACAATATGTTTGAAACGCTTGTCATTTTACCCCGCAGACTATGCGCTTGGTAATGTTTTTAATGTTTGACGTGAAATGCGCCCCAGTATTTTCAACTATGTTACGAGGCAAACTAACGTAGAATCACTTGCTTTTAAAATAAAGCATTCATTAGTTTGTACCAAATATACCCAATTTATAAGTATCTTATTTTATATTATCTCATAAATACAAGTACATAATATTTTTTCATCGTGTTTAATTCTGTTAACTGCGATTTTATCGTGCTCAAAAGAACTAAAAAGTAAGCCTCAAACAATCATTCGTGTACGCTGCCTAATGAAGATTCATGTTAGTAGATGTAGATATGGAAATGACATTTTGAGTTCTATATTGGACTGTCACTTCGAGTGCCATCGTATGCAGGGTTTTTCCAATTGTAAATTATTATACGCTAGATCAGTAAGTACTTAGTAATCTTGTTGTTATATTATTTAGTGTAGCACGTTGTGCCATAAGACGAATGTTCGCCGCGAACGAGAAACTAGCGGGCAGCGACCGCGCCGCTAATCCTCCTTCGCCCGAGCGATCCTCTACAATACCTTCCGAAATGTTCGACGATTTAACAAAGGAGCGTTTGGTACTTTAAATTAAATGTTCGGCTTTACAATTCGACGGAATGTATAATGAATAGCAGCGTAACATCTGTTAACGAAGGCGAACGATCTCGAAAGTTTTCACGCGCGGGAATAACTAATTGCGAAGGTTGGAATTCAATTTATGGGTTCTGGTGCGCCTCCCGAGAGATCAGGCTATACTAAAGTATTAATAATGCAAAACAGTGTCACGGAAAGTTTTTGATTCCAAATGCAAATTAAATTAGGAAACAAAGTTGGGAGTGCTGAGCTTGATCCAACGCTTTGTCAGATGTCGGTGTATTATAGCCAACGTTTAACCATCATTAATACTGTCAAGTCTAGGACTAAGGAATTAAATCTGTACTTTACTAAAAGCTTGTAGAATATATCAAATTGTATGTTAATTCCCTGTAAAGCGGCTTGAACGGTCATGAAGCGCGAGAAGACAGCATCAAGTCTCCCTACGTAACTGGATACAGCCGAACGGATTACTCCAGCCCGCCCGAATTACAGAAACCATACACATACGCACACCCGATACACATTAGAACTCCCCGTATTAGGACGGATTAATTCTGTAACATTTCAAATGTATTCTAACTCACGTGAACCGAAAATATGGCAAATTTAATCATAATAATTCATGACCGTGTGAGATGAATGAGATATGTCAGAGGATAGGTACGTCTTTAGGTAAATCTCTTAGGTAAGTATATTAGATTTAAGAAGAAATCTTATACGTTTAGCAGTCTAAATCAGTTTAATTTAATTCAATCAAGACCTTTGCCCTTTAGCTTTCGCCCTTTTGCGGGGGTAGGTAAGATCCCGATCGATCCGTATTCAATTTTGGTGATTTATTCATGATTAGCTTGTAAAATGCGCGTTGGTGTATCAGTTATGATAACACGGCTGTCAGCTGTCATCGTTGAGCATTAGCAAAGTGAGCCGTGGGTAGGTACGATCAAAAGGGAGGGCACGCCCTCCACTTCCGAGCCGAAACTGCTCCGGCCGGCACTCTTTTGTCTTTTAATTTCCTGTCCGCCGGAGTGCGGCGATGCCATCGTGAATTTCGCTTTCGTGAGCTTCGTTAACTTGTATCGGCCTTTGTTGTTGCCTATTGAACTTTTCCATTACCGACGTCATCGATTGAAACCGCTAAATTCGTTGTAAAATTCTTGTCGCCCAAATCAACTCTCGCCTCAGTCCTAGCGGAATTAACCGAGGCTCTCTCTTCGTTTTTCTTTCATAAATATGTGTTCGGAAGTTTTGTTTTGTTTGTGCCGATGCTCTTAAAATGGAAATTAAATATTCCCTTATTGAGAAGTTCTGCTGGCCCGTTATACAATTTCAATACGGGATTCAATAAAGTGTCTTGTCGTTATTTCGTTAGAGACTTAGAATTTTTGAATAATAAAAGGCAAATTTCATGCATAACTTTGTATTCGATTTTCCTTTGTGGTTCTGCGCTCTAATTAGGAACTTTTCTATTGTTTGCTTTGCAAGTACATACATAATGTATAAAATGTTCCGATCAAGTAGGTACATAGAGCACGTACGTTGAATCTCATTGTAAATTGAATACCTTGCAAAATGATTATAAGTAATCATGGTTTATAGTTATAATTTAACACAAGACTAGCTCGGTGACATGTCTAAGTCTGTCCGTGTCACTAACCATTGATCATAACCGTGACCCCAACAGCTCAAGGCCGTGGGCTCGTAAATTTTTAACACCATGCTCTCTATGATCGATTTTATTTTGAGGTATGATGTGCGGTAGCAACTATAGACAGCAAGAGTAATCGTAACAACAGTCGTAACGATGTCCGAAGTTAATAGCTTTACCAAGTTTGTAATTACTACAAATTATATGAAACAGGCAGTGTATTTGATGCGATGGGCCTGGTGACTATCCTAATTGCGTCATAACATCCTGATATAGTTGAGAACTTCAGACCACGCGAAGGGATGTCCGTAATTTGCTCTAAATTCAATATCCAAGGGTGGGTACAATACCATCGTATTTATAGCATTGAATGTCATCGGTTCCATTTAAATTACGGAAACTATACAGTTCAGCCTAATTGCGGGAGGGCGATCGCTCCCTACGGCCAGCGGCTGCGAACGGTTCCCACTAAAGTTATCATGGTGTTAATACAACTTGAGACGTTACTGGAACAAAGGACGGTTTACGAGGGGCGTCGAGACAATAAAACCAGTGTAAAAGTCGGCTAACCGCTTCTCCCTCTCAAAGAAAATATCAGCCCTCTCCTATTTTATGATTCATAGTACACACAGCGCAAAAGAAATCCCGTAGGTTTTATAAGGACACTCGTAATTTTGAATGTCTTGAGTCAAGATGTAAACTTTGCCATTGTTTATACGGTTTTAGAAGGTTTCTGGGAGTGCGTACGTGTTTCCTGATTTGGCGGTAGATGGTTGGCGAGTAGTCGGAGTGGCGGCGGGCACTAACGGGCATAATGAGAAAACTTGGCCGGTTGCTGAAGTCTGCCGCTCCAATAGTTGCTGAGCGCGTGGCAAAAACCAAGCGGAGCGACTAGCGGTGATTCGATTGAAACTTTACGTTCAGTTCTACTAACAAATGTTACAGGGTTTTTTTGTTGTCTAAGTGGAAATAATTACTTTGGAAAGTCTGCTGCCGTATTTTATCTGACAATAAGAGATGAGTTTTTATTGCAACGACGTGAATTTCAGGATTCGAATAGTTACTCCACAAACAGTTTTAATTTTAATAACGAACTAGTTAGGAGCTAGCTTAACTAATTAAAACTAGGGATACCTGCAGCTTAAGAACAAAAGCACGAAAGAACTAACTGAACCTTCAAAATGGCTACCGTTATTAAAAAGCGAGTCGGAACCAAAGAAAAACTTGAAGACAATCAGAACTTTTCGCCGTGGAACTCGATAAATGGCGCAGCTGCAAATTCATTTTAATTAAGTGGACTTCGAAATAACAAAGTATAATGGTGAACGCGTGTTGGGAGGCTAAGCCGTCGGGGTTGAGACAGACATAAGGGCGAGCTTAAAATAAAATGATTTAATTACATGTGCATACATAGGTATAATTCAAGCCACATAGACAAACCAAGACCATTTCACATTTCTAGCACATCTTTAGGTCTTAAGTTTAAGAGGTACAATAGTAATGTTGGTAGTCTGTCGCCTAAAGTTAAACAAAACGTTCAAATGTTATAAGTTTCAAATGCTCTTCCCTTACCACCGTTTTAGAACCAAATCTCCCTAAACGGTTATGCCGTGGCTAACAAATTTTAATATCAGCGGGAAACCTGTCGATAGTTTTGCGCTGCCGCTATTGATTTTGCAATCACTGCCAGATTAGGACTTAGCTTCCGAGTGATAATTATTCACCGATTTAATTGCTTAGTTGGTTTGGTCACATAGAGAGGATGGATGAAAGAAGATTGACTAAACAAATATATACAGGGAATGTGGATGGGTGCAGTGGGAGGGGAAGACCTAGACGGACGTTCCGTGACCAAATCGCGGACGTTTTAGAAACAGGTCAGGTCAAGAGTAGCCGAAACCGACGAGCATGTATGAGGAGATTAATGATAATTTATTATTAATGAATGTGGATGAAGCAAAAGAGGTATGTCAGAATCGTAGCGAGTGGAACAATGTAGTCTCTGCCTACCCCTATGGGAAAGAGGCGTGACGGTATGTATGTACATATGTATGTATGTATGTATTTAATTACTGCAGACGTGAATTTATCGAGGAAAATTGTATTTGTATGTCCTCATTGTCAATTTATTCACGTACCTACCACAGCATTTATACTTCGAATGGTTGAGAAAAAAAGACAAATGTAAAAACGTTGTTAGTTTCCCAATGTTGAAAATCGTTTTATTGTTTGCGTTGGCATTTCCGAAATGGAATTCTATGTAGAGTCATCCCGTGAAGCCGATGTTTACCCCCGTTCAGTTTACTTACTTTAACGACCTGAAAATGTTTTCAGCGCAGCATATTCTGATACATTCACGCGTAAGGTATGTTTGCGTTTTGTTTAAACAGCATTCATAAATTAGCCCGCGGGCTAAATGTTAATTCTGGCTAGCATTACATTGTCCTTATTTACATTATGTTGGGAAGAGGCACGAGTTACTGATTAGCTGGGTCAGACACAACAAGGGCACAACTGATAATATAAGCCGTTCTGTTATACGAGTATGTTGGAAACGTTGACATTGTTAGTATAAATAAAGTGAACATTATGAGATGTATGTAAATATAAGATAGATAGATAATACATTATATACAAAACTACGACAATTACACTCTTCGCAGCCGTTATTTTTATCGAAGTTTTCAGCTATGGCGACTAGTCAATGTTCGAGTCTAGGATAAATGTGAGTTTTAATCAATTAGTTTTACAAACTAGCGATTGCAGATTCTGTCATAATAAGATACCTGGTTCTTAATATCCTATTATATTTAGATACGTGATTGTAATCAAAATTACCACATCCCTACGTATCTATAAAGCGAAAACAAAATCCGTCGCATCGTTATACATCGCCAATGCAGAAGCTTGCCACAAAATGTCTTCCGTGCAAGGCGCGCTGCAACGGATGAAATAAAAAAAAAGTTTACCGAACAAAGCGTCTACACAATACCATTTTCTCTTTCAGAGCAACAGAGCGGGTCTAGTGAATCAAGCTCCTCTATGGGCGCCTTTATAAACGCAATAATGAGGAGTGCCAAGGCGGCATTCAGGCGTGCGCCCTAACGAGAAGCGCCGATGAATCGCCCATGAGGCGAGCACAAAACTTGCCACTTGGCGCTGTAATAGCTCGCCGCCAAGCGCCGGAGTCGCGCGCGCCGCCGGCCGCGCCTCACGCCGACCTAAAGGGCTTTTAGCGAACACCAACTTGCCTTCGCTTTGACTTTCATCGTCGAGGATTAACCGCCTCACCCCGATTGGATGCGGCCTACGGTTGAATAGTCAATGAGCGCATTCAAGCCAAAGCAACATAGCGCAAATGTAAAGCAAGTTAAGTTTACGATTTGCTAATGCGCTGAAACATTTGCGAGCTGATTGCAGGACGCGTCCAGGCTATCAAATTATAGCAATCACCTAATTGCAACTGGGTATTTACTTTCCACTACACTGTACACTCTCATCAAACGATGTAGGTAGCTGTTTTATTTTGGGTCTCAGACGCTTTAAAGTGCAGAAGTTATACCGGCCCTGTACGAATCTTACGCCGCAACCCCGCGAGTGTACGGTTTTCAATGCCTACACATTTCCAAACTTCCGATTGTAACTCGAGGAAAAAACGAACAAATGCCATGAATTGTTTGCCTGTTATTAAAACTTTTCCTTTGAGAAATGGAGTCGGTAACAAAATTAAAAAGTTACCGTTTGCATAATCATAACTTTAAGTTCGGGTGGATGGTGTAAGAGGCTGAAGACTATTTAAAGCGAGGTGGCTTCGGGAGTTGCAAATGACGTGCTTACGTTGGCGATATCGAGCGGATCGCGCGCTAAGCCCGCAGAATGGGCTCGGCCCAAATGAAGACGCGTCGCGAGCCTCGTCTTAGGGAATACCTACTGCAAAATTAGTCAATACTATCGCAGCCATCTCTAGCAAAGTCGGTGAGGCTGAATAATGAAATAGCTCGTTGAGGCGGTGGATAGGCGCTATCGACACTCGGGGGCCATTGGAACGCGATCGCGCGACCGAGCCGAGGCGAAAATCCCACGGATTCCGTATGAGGTATCTGCCGGCTCTTTTAGGGTTATTAAATGGAGTGGGTTTTAGGGAAATGAGCCGGGAAATATATTCGTTCTCCCTTTGGCCGAAGAAATCCGTGTTTTTGGTAAATAAAGAACGTCTATAAAATAAATTAGGGAGTTCACACTTTGTCTTCATAGCGGGCGGGTCGGGTAGCGCTCCCATCCACGCTCATATGGCGGTTTGCCAATAAGGAGGCTGAAACTAGAATAGTTTTCAGTTTGCAGCCTGTTGTTTTGTTTATACGAATGAAAATGGAACAATGGTAATGTTGTTTTGGAACAAAAATAGTCCGGAGCGTAGGTTAATACCAATGTTATCATTTTTAAACCAATATCAGCGTTCAACAATGGCTTGGTTACGTATTTCAACATAATTTTGGCTGGAACTAACGGCCCATATTTTAAACATCTACAAATCACAGGTCTAGAAACATTGACGGTATATAATGCTAACAACTAATGCTAATAACATTTAAGCAAGCTTTTATGGTCTAACACACGAAAAGAGATAAAATCCTTTTTCTCCTGTAGACTAAATTCATTACTTTTAACTATAAAGCTCTGTCTAATGAATTGTTTTCATATACTTTTAGGAATAGATCAGATACTCTTAGAACATCTCCCGTTCTAAGAATATCTGATCTTTTCTTCTACAATTATTAGCTCCACAGCCTTAACTTTTGTCATATTCACAGAAGAGATGCAAGCAAATTTTTGTGTAAGTACCTACGATCTTTTTCATTAAATACAAGATCCACATTTTGAATACCTAATAAACCTACTAATAATTGTAATAATTGTTAACACCACCGAATCAGACTAAGGAGAATGCAGCCGTCTTGTTAACCGTATACGCGGAAACGCAGCAAATGGAAAGAATAATTTTACAACAAAATCTCCCCGTCTCCAGTATTCTCTCTGACATATTCATTTGCTTCGCCTCAGTTTTATTACCGGTGAATACAAAGCGGCCTCGTGTCTAGCCAGGCTGGTATAGCGCAGCGTACTCACAGTTAAGCCTGCCCGCGACTCAGTAAGCGCAACTCGCAACAAAATCCAACGTTTCCGCTTCTAGAGGTGCAACGTGCGAGGGATTCACGGTAACGTATTCTGCGTTCCCGCCTCAGACGGGGTTACGGTGCGGCGGCAACGGTAATGGGTTTTATGAATGAATGGACGGATGAATGGAAGGATTTCACTTCCAACTAACCATTGGTTTGAGCAAAAGCGCAGTCCGCTGTCGATTGAAACGAAACGCGTCACGTCGCTTGTATTACGTAATTTTACTGTGACTGCCTTTTAAAACCCACTCCCTATTTGCTGCTCGAAAATTTGAAAAATTGAAATCGAATTATTGAAATAAAATTTCCAGCAGTATAAGTTTTAAAGATATTGAACCAATTTCCAGCGGGGTTCGACGCTGTGCACTGACTCCGGTGCAGTTTTACGATACATAAAATTTAGTGCTGAACTGAATAAGTTTACGACACTTCACGGGAAAAAGGGATCGCGAGTATTTACGCCATATGATTTATAGAACGATCTCACCTTACGGCCTTTCAATGTTTTTACTATCTACGCCATCAAAGCTTGGAAACTGTTTTACGTTAAATAAATTATGTATCGACATTTTACATAAATGCCTTGACGACAACATGAAAGATGTCGTTTATTTGTAAATAACATTTACTGTTAACGTGTAATTGAACGTCGCAAAATGGTCTAGACTAGATGTTTTAAAAACATCGTCATGCTTTTTACAAAGTTATAAAAGCAATTCGCTCGGCAAAATATCTTCAACTTTTTCATTGACAGCTCAAATAGACTCGATTTGTATCGCACTTGAGACTGTAATTATTTTTTCTCGAAGATAATTACGGAATTAGGATAGAGCGGTAAGCTTTTATGTCTTAATTCCTAAGTAATGAATGCTTCTCAAAGGCCAGGGACTTAATTTGATTTGCTCGGACTGGGCGTTTGATTACGGTGGCTTGTACTGTTTCCTCTGCAAATAATCAGGAGCACGTAACAAGGAAGTTTCAGCGGTCTGCGGGCTAATCTTGACACTTTGGCGAGCGTGTCGTGAAAGGATCCTTAATTTCGCACCTTGAATTTACTACTTGTGACGAGACAGATCTTTATGCAAAACGTAGTGAACAAAGACAAGTTTTCTTCAGAATAAAATGTAGGTAAACATAACTTCGCGTTCTCCCGTACGAGGTTACAAAACCTCACAGAAAATAAATTGGCGAATTTTGAATACATTTTATGGTTACATTAGTTCGTAAATTAGTTGATTTACCCAGTTAAAAAGATATATTAAAAGTGACCAATTGATATAAAAAAAACATGTCGTTTTGTGTGCTATAGGGAAATACAGTTTGCTTATCTACTTTTGAACGATTTAAAAGCTTAATACGTATTTGTCTGTAATTTTGGAAACTCAAGGACTTTCGACTTAGAAGTTTTCAACTTCATCACTATTGGCACATCCAGTTATTGATTCTTTGTAAGCATTTAGCCAGTCTAACATTTATATTTTTCTAATAAGACGAATGCCATTCGACCCGCATCTGCCATTGGCATTTGAGTGGTGATTGTAAAAAGTCTGCGCAGCCGCATATACCGTAACCACTCGGGTTGGCTTTGACAGCTGCTTCCTCTAGACTCTAGACCGGTTACCAGCGGCGAACTACGTGGTAGTCACTGGTCGATAGAAAAATAATGACTATCGGTACCTAAGTAATCAACACTGACAGAACAGTAATTATTACTACTACGGGACTAAAAGTACTAAAACACAACATTCACGGACGAATCGAAACATTTTGCATAATATGTACCTACTATCAATAACCAAAGTTAAATGTCATTCCAACCACCGTCGGTGAGTCAAATTTTATTTATAGGATTAGACCCGAACAAATTGCTTTGTTACAACAATACGCAAAGCATTGTAAGTTAAATAAAAGCTTCTAAAAAAGTAAATGGCCTACGAAAGATCGTAAAGCGATAAATGGAAAATTCGTGTTCACAAACCACTATCAAAACAAAATCAAACACAAAAACATGTAAAAGAAATTAGCACAACGAATTTTAAATCTTGTAAACACAATTTCTCGTTTAAGCTGCACCATTTAAAACATCTTCTCACGTCGAATCAGTTCTGCTTTGTTACGTGACTACCACTAGTAAAACTTTAATCTCCAAACCAATATAATTACCATGGTAAGAGAATCGAGTACAAAATATGTCCGTAAACTGTTTCCCACGAAAGCCTTCTTCAGTGGCCACACTCCGTTATCCAATGATCTGAATCTTTGATAGTGTAATGGTGCTATACGATATTAGTTACAGATAGTTACCGAAACTCTGTGGCGGCGAATATCGGATTTCAGGCGGCGTCGTCGCATTCAAATTTTATAAAACTGACGAGTCCCTTCGACCGGAAAACCACAGCCATCGGTTCGCATTGAGCCACGGAGATTGATAAAAGACCGCCGCTGCCGCTGCTAAATAATTCTTAATCACGACTTCAACGTTGTTCTAGAAACGTATCGGTTGTGAAACTGGCCATAGATCAATCCAATTTAGAACGAGATACATAGTTAACGAGAGATTTATAACATTCTTTGAATTCTTCTAATTACAGTAAATTGCGGTCAAATTTTTGGCGTTGAAAATTAAACGTCGTAAAAAGTATATCAAACTCCGCTGGCTACAAAGTTTGAAAAGGTTAAATAAAAGGCTCTCACCGCAATCAGTAAACGGACAGGCTTATTATGAAGCACTTCTTCACACTGGGATGTTATAAAAACAAAACTAGTAAGAGCCAGTAATCTCGTGGTCTCAAACCGCCGACAATTCCGTTCGATATCAAATTTAGGCTAAACCGAATTCAAAACGTTCTCACCGTGCCGCTCCAGCGCGCACGAATATAACGTCTTTCATAAAGCCTTAATTATTTTTCTTGTGAACCAATACAATCATTTTAATTACGGCCGTGATTGATACTCCACATCTCAGCATTCGTCATGGTACTAGATGATATTACGCTATTATTACGAGTAGTAAAAACTATTGTGAATGCTTCATAACAGATCAAAATAAATTTCGGCTCGCACGTTTCGTCGATAGTAAACAGAATCTAAAATCTCCGAGCATTGATACCTGCTATAGATATTAATTTAGAACCGGTTTGTACTTTTGGGAGCATGGATGTTACATTTATTATTGCTTTAGGGCAGTGATTAATGATATCGTTATTAGCAGAAGCAAGCGACTCTAATTTATTAACGGTACGCGTTAAGTTTCGCTCATTCTTCGACTTCAAAGTTGTACAGTTAGCGACTGTTACCCGATAATATTCACGACTATCCTACCTTAACTAGAAACATAACAATATAACAAAGAAACTATATCCTGTGCGAGACTGAGCTACAAATAGTCCGCCCTATTCGAATTCACGTCAAGTCGACGTATTTGTAATTCAACACGGAGTCCCCGGTAGGGCTGCCTCGCGGTTAGGAGTTCGCTTGCCCAGAGGGATGCGAGCGAGCGAAGAGCTTCTTGGCGACTGATAAAGTGATGCCTCGCTGAAACACACCTCGTTCACAGGTCCCTCATAAAATAAAGGAATATTCAAATCCACTGGGACTTGACAAGGTTTGTTTTCATCTACATTAAGATACTAATGCAGAAAACAGCTCATTTCATAACAAGTAAGTACTGTAAATAATAAAAGCGTAATAGTATACTAATCCCCGTGTTTACTCATAAAATGTGAGACTTATCTTCAGACTATGCAAATAATTTTAAGACCCTCTATAATAACGTTGAGCGAGACACGCCCGAAAGGATTAGCTTTTGATTTGCATTTTAAAAATAACTGGACTAGTTCATTATTTCTTTTAACTTTAGATTTTAAAAAATATTCTAGTTTTGTTTCACGTTGACACCCCTACAACGGTCTGTATTGTTTCACCTACGGTCGCTTTAGTGCACACATGTACAATCAAGAAAGTTACAGTTAACAAAATAGCTCTATGAGTTGCAGATAGATGTTTTGCAGTATCGTAAAAAAATGACACTGCAGCAAAGCACAAATAATACAAGTCAAGAGACAAATTATTACGTCCTCGCTCCTTAATTATTTACTTCTGAAACAAGTACGTGTTATTCTAAAGATGGTCTACCTTTTGCCTTAATCAACCGACGCGTAAAAAAACCATAGTATTGAACAGTTTAAAATGGTTTGTTTGAAAGTAATCAAACTAGTTGTATATCAAACTAGAGTAAAACAAAAGCAGCTATCTTTCAGTATTGCTGGGAATTCGAGTAGAGCATACACCGCATGATGGAATTACTCCATTACGCTACCGTATAATCAAATTAAGTTATAACCTAATTAGTGCAACCGGCAACTGCAACAAAGCCCCAAAATTCATTATGGCCCGCTGCAGTATAAGCAATTTAGGTCGTCTCTAATTTCGTCCACCTACAAGCCACGTAAACCGCTGTTGAGACGACGGGAGCTTGCCACGTCCGAGGAGATCCTCTTGATTAAGTGAACTGGGGGAAGGTCGATGGCTTTATGGCACGATTTGCATTTACACGAGCCGAGCACGGATTACACCGACACTTATCCCCCCGTCGAAATGAGGCGCGCACCGCTACAACCGAACAAGCCTTTGTTTATATACAACGAAAATTTTTCACCCCCCATTCGTTTTGACGGGCCGTTTCTAGAGGTCTTCACGGTGAGAATGGTTTACGACATATATTTTGGGAACATTGTATTTCTCGCTCGCCGTCTTTCTTTTTGCTTGATTACTTATCAATTTTCTACAAAAACGGATACATTTAGCTATCCAAATAGCTAGCTGTATTTAGTAAGTCCTAAACTATTGTTTTAGTTTCAGAATTACGGTAATCAACCTTATCATCTAGAACAATAAGAAAAAGTCCTAAATAGTTAGTCAAATCGTTCAGCTAATTCGTTCTAACTATGAACTTCCATTCATAGAACGTTTGGTTTCACCAAATTGCTGGTTTCACATTATCCCCTAGCCGCTTTCCTTTGTGTAAATTCCTGAATCAACTGCACCAGATAATACCGTTAGTCTAACAAAGCGCACATTACACCTACTCAAAATAGTTGTCGAAAAGCTAAACACGAGAACAAAGCGGACCTCAAGTGCTGCAGTGTACTAGGAAAACAGAACGTTCAGAAATCCTCGCTGACCCACTTTCGGATAACCACCTTTGAATCGCCCTGACAAAAGCATGTCGATAGAGGAACATAATGTCTGCCCGGCCGTCGGAGCCTCAATTTAGAGCCCGCATGAGCCTATCGAGAGATCAGGTCGTAGAACAACGCAGCTGATGACGTGTAGCCGGTCGCCCGCCGGCGTTATAGCACGTAACCGTCACCCGTATTACAGAAAACGAACATTCTTTACGAGAACGCCTCGCATCGCCAACAGCAAAAACATGACGCGACTTGAGCTTTATTGCCGTCTCTGTTAAAAATACAGCAACGAGGATAATCCAAAACAAAGCTCTTATCGAAATTAGGTTAAAATATCAGCAAAACCGTTCCGTCAAAACAATCTAGCCGGCTACGTAATTGAATACATGAATTTTTAAAGGCATGCTCATTCGCAACAGCTGCAATACGGTATTCACGGATAGGGAAACCTTTTGTATGTAAGTAAATAAACAAGAGTGTATATGTCGTATCCAAATTATCAGCAAGTTCTGTTTATGTAAACATAAACGAAGGTAGCTATTCATTGTGGGGCACACAATCGCCCTATTTACCGCGCTGTCGCCGCCGCACACACCAATACCCTTAATCAGGGAAATTGCTTAGTAATAGAGCCCAACTAAAATTTGTATGATAATGAAACTGGGCATCGCGCTACCGAGCTTCCACGGTGATTTTCTGTCGTTAAGCAACCTTACGTAATAGGGTTCACTTCGCGGAAAAAATAACGCGACACTTCGTAACTGTTGTAGCGTTTAAAGTCGCTAATTGGTTAATTATAGTACGTTGGTTTTATGCGTCACATCCTTAATGTTCTCAAGCATGCACCAAGCAGGTAGCCGGTCATATTTTTATTACGTAACTAAGAAGGCAGTCGGAGTAAAGATACTGAGATAGCGTATCGTTTTATGTTAAAATCATTAACGGCATATTGCTGCTTAATGACCAATTGAGATTAACACGCGTTGGTAGCATGATATCTTGAATTACGTACTTACTTAGAATTTTGATTCATAAAGATAATATCAACATCGTCCCAGTGAAATGGTGAAAAGGTTGCGTAACATAAGCCACGTTTAAGTACACGCCATAGAAATTTACAGAATAAATTAAAGTGATAGCCGCAATAAGAAAGAAACTAATTTTAATAGATAAAATCACAGATGAGATCAGTAGGAATAATTTAGGTACACACATGTAATGTAACTGTTAACGCGTGCAAATTTTATGGCCACTAAGACAATTTCAGCGAGTGAATTCTGACTCATTCTCATTACTAATTATCGGAAACTGGGAGCATTTTGTTTTCATTTTGATATCAGATTGTAATGACTAATAATGTGGTTAAGCCTGAGTCGTTGAAAATAAAAATCGAAACTGTTAATTAAATATGAATGTTAATAAATTATGAATTATGATATTAAGCTTTCTTCTGCTATGTTAATCTTTTTTACAAAACCAAACGTGACAATATTGTAGTTGCACAGCCAAAAACTTTAGTTTTCTAATAAAATCATTGTACCTAAATAATAAGAAGTTGTCCTAAAATTTCCATGTTAATATTTTTGTCTAGAAATTGCTACAGTGACCTATCCCTACTCATAATATTTGTAATAATATCGGGACCAAACAGTGATGAAGAAAAATAATTTAAAATATATACGAAAAGAGTGGCAGCTTATAAAAATAAGTCAACCATAAAGGACATGAATCAAATCCTTTCAGACTCAAAAAATGTCAGTGAACAGTAGAAATGCGATTCGTTCATCCCTGAAATACCGGTGACTTCAGTACGTCAATCACATGTGAGCCCTATATGATCATTTGGCCGCAGCATGATTGACACATTGACTATACGCATCACTCAAACATGCTGCTCTAAATCTGTCGCACCTGTCTAAAAGGGGTGTCGTTGAAAAATGACTGTCCATATTTCATCATCGGACATGGCGAGAAATCGACCGTCAGTTATTCTATTGATTCAACGATTTTGCGCTCTTATTGAATCACTTACGTAGGGTCGCCAATCGTGCGTTTAAACTTCTAATAAGATGTGATCAATACGAAAGCGTCAATCGTGTCAGGTTTTGACATTCATCGATTCATATTATTATGCATTTATCTTTCTGTTGAAATTTATTGCGGGTATTTACTATCTACGTCACAATACTTAAGAGTATATAAAGATATCATTAATTATTGTATCACATTGTCAATTATGACACACAAATTATCATTAAAGTCAAAATCAAAACTAAACATATGCAAGTAGGCTGTAAGGGGCCTTCTGTATATCATTTGTTTGAGATCACCAGCGCTTCATAAAAACCACGATTGCCAAAAAGGAACATATGCACCAAGTACCTTCATTTGTCTAAAACCATTAGGTACAACTAATAACCGCCACAAGAAAACTCGCCTCATAATTCGCACCCAGTATACATTGTGGCAAATTTAATAGTAAATTTCCTACTACGTGTAAAAGTTTTCCTTCCTCTATTCTGTTGCCATATTTCAGCTAACCAAGCCCAGACAAAGCATCCAAATTAATCTTATTTGCAGAATAGGCGACAACAATCTCGCTCCTTGTCCCTACTCAACTTTGTTTCCTCACAAACCTTCCGCTAGCACAGGTGATATATCAGCGCAGTGAATCCAGCAAACTGTTGCAGTTGGTATACGAAACAGTTTTTCAATCTCGCTACAAATGGTCCAACATTTACAAAGCTTAGCTTAGAACGAGCACCGAACAAATGGTGCGGGCACAGGTGTTGGTTTATTGAAAAAAGATACAAATTACCCCTTTCTTTGGGATGATGGCGGATTGATCCTTGTTAGCAGACTAGGGATTCGGGTTCTTAAAACGGCTGCCTCGTTGGCCTTTTACAAGCCCTTAAGTCTTATATGTATAAAAGGTCAAGTTATAATACGAATGATAAGTCAGATGTACAGTATGTGCCCCCACTTACCTATCCAGGCAATTCGGTGTTTTGAACGCGCACCACTACTAATACAAAGTTTGTCTAACTATTTTTAGCGAAATATTAATATCATGAACTACCTCATTTTGATTTTGCTATAAATAGTTAGACAAACTTTGTATTAGTAGTGGTGCGCGTTCAAAACACCGAATTGCCTGGATAGGTAAGTGGGGGCACATACTGTACACTCTAGGACACTTACGGACAATAAAAACTGTCTAACTTTCTTAGGAATTGATATGCAACCCGTCTGTATTTATTGTCCATGAGTGTAATTTGATAGCGGTGTCACTCTGAACTTTTTTTACATAAAATGTCAATCTCATTGTAAAAAGATTCATGATGGCATAACTTATTGTAATACTTTGTTCCTTATTCCATGACGTATGCTACGAAAAATACAATAAAGCTAGACCACAGTCGAGCTTCAAGAATTTTCTTAAAATAAATATTCTTAAGTCTGACGGCTCTTCGCACCACTCCGTAACTATTCCGAGATCCAAAGCGGTATTTACGTTACTTAAATTCTTGTTCTAACTTTAAAAAAGGGAAGAAACGTGTACCAACCTAAGCGTAGTCAGCTCAGCTTGTTGTTATAACGCGTCGTTACGTGGAATCATGAGTGCGAGATACAGGCAGCCCCTCTCCAGCGCATATCCTAAAACAACAAAAATCCACTTTAAAAAAAAAAACAAAACTAAATCACACGGTAACGGGACAATACGCCCCTAAACCTCAACTTTAATAGCTTTATAAGCACAACACCACATATCAATGAATAGAATATAATTCCTTTACATTTGTATCGCATTAAACCCACAAACTTTATTATCTCTTTGGGTAACAGTTACTGCCATTATAAAGCATCGATAAAGGAGATTCTCCCTCAGGGCCCTATAAAAGCAGACCTTCATAAACAAGCAATATCTCTTTTATACATCCTCGTAATTCGTTTTCGTTCTTATTTCCCCGCAAGTATGATAAACGAACACAAATAATAAAGGAAACAATTCCTGCGTCCAAACTTTGAAAATAATAAAATTTTAGTCTCAAAAATGTCTAGGAAAAGAATAAAATTGTGATTCCTGCTATTCCGTTTCCGTGAGACTGAGTTCAAACGGAACCCGCATAGCTTGAATCTAACGATAAAACTTCCCCGGTAAACGTCCCGGATGCCGAAACAAAACGTGCAGAAAAGTCAGGTCAGAGACGGCACAGGTGCCAGCGCCGGGAACTAGCGAGTCCTCTAATCAAGCGGAAATGTGGCCCGGAGCAGCTGACCCGCCCCAACTTACCACATGAAAATGCTGCCAACCTTAGAATAATTTAAATCGACTCTGGAACCACTCAGCCGTTCCAAACGTATTCGGCGTAGAAAATAAATTCACCTTTTAAAAATGAAAAGTCACTTCTCATCAAAAGGCTTTATCACTGGCTGGATGAAACAAATAAAAAAATCAAGTGCTATCGCGAGAAAAAACTGGGCATAAACACTCTTACAATCAATTTAACATTGCCACGGGGTTACATCACAGGCTCAAATTAATGTAGTGTTTCAAACAAAGAGCCTGAGCACTCGGCTTATCTAAGAGAAAGCGAGCCGTGGCGAGCGGCGCGCCGCTCCCGGCCGGCCGCGCGAAACGCGCGCCGATGTCCGGATAACAGAGTGAGCATTCTTTTGTTTTCATTATGGATAACCGCGCCTCGTTACCGCGAAGATCTTCGTAAACCTTTTGACATTTCGCTAAAAGGTTCATTTCGGCTGATTAATGTTGTAATTCCTCCGGTTGCTCGTACAAAAAAAGACACTCGAAGCATTTATACGGTGACGGGTCGTGAGCGCGAGAAAAATGGAGGGAATTTATCTAAAGCCGTGTATCGTAGCAGAACGGCCGACGGGCATCTATTTTAATACGAGCGCTATAGTTGAAAGGGGCACGTTGGATCTGTGTGCGATACCAAAAACTGGCTAGGCCGATTTTGCCTTTCAAAACGTTTGAGAAGTAAAACTCGGTAAGTTTGTTTCAATGCACACTCGTTCAAATCGGGACAGGGTTAGTTTAGTGACTGTCTGCGATCTAAATGGAAGCTGGGGCTGATCTATTGCCGGACGATACGGTATATTTAGATGGAGCCTTCGAACCAGATCGGACGGATACGCGCCTGTCGACCGTTTCCCCACATTAACAAAGGTTTAAATTTCAGCGACCACCCCCATACGTTACACGTTTAATTGCGTTAGGATAATGTGCGGCGGTTGTTACAACTGTGCGATCGATCGTTGTTAGATAAGCGCTTGTTTAGGGCACAGGCGGCCGCCGTAGGGCCTTATAATGTACCGTTTATGCCTTTATTGCTCAATAACAGTTGTATCCATAAACTGAAGGGGGATACGTGCATTATTAATCAAACGCTGGCGCTCTTACGATCTTTACCGTGTGTTAAATGTTTCATTAGAGTATAAAATGTTATTGCGTCTACCAATTTTAATTAGGTTTGCAGTGAGGTATTTAATAGGTGTGTTGTACGGCGGTTGGATATATTTTCGGGGGAACTGCGCCGGTTTCGAACTTTGGGCCAATTATCGTTTAACTAGCTCAAATGCGGTACTGTCGTGTCGTGACTAGAGTGCGGTATTTGTTACAAATTTTTATTCGTGACTGGCGCGCAACACAAACTTGTTATATATGGAAACGTTAGTACTTTTAATATTAATGAAGTTTGCAGCGCAAAGCTAAACAGAAACACCTGCCACAAAGGCGGCGTCAGGCGCTAGCTAACAATCTAGCTCATTAGTACAGGGAATTTTACTTTGCATAACTGAAAAAAATCCATCGCAGATTAATTCAAGTTAAAGTTGTGTAATTTTTATGCAGCGCCCGTTAACGAGGTAACTCGTCGTGCCTAACAAAGTTGCGTTGCAGAGAGTTTGGACGAGCGCTTTTAGAATCCACACCGTCGCCGACGACGGTTCCTTAATTTTCTTTGAAAACTCTTTAAATTTTGCATCGTCTTTAACTCTTAAAGAATCGGAAATGTTTCGCCGTAAACTATAATCTGTCGCGAATTCAAATCAAGGAGTTTTACAGGTAAATAAAGTTGTAGCTATTTTGTATTGTTTCCTGCGTCTACGTTAAGTCTCTAAATATTTTAAGGTTTTAAGTCAACCTTCATTGAATAATATAATTTTATTGTAAAGGAGCTTTTGAATCTTTTTGGAAGATTTCACAATCAATCAAGACAAGTAACATTCAAAGTTCAAATCACAATGCTATTGTAAATCATCATCTTCGCTTCATACAGTCAAACAAATGGCACCATATACGTCTCAATGAAGACGTCATGGCATTCCAGCAATGCACAATCATTTACTGAATGGTATAATAAGAATAAAGACGTAGGCATGGGTAAGTAATGGCTGAAGTGGGCGTTTATACCCATTCACGTGGTCTAACAGCGCGACCGAATGCAGAGCATTTTCTTTTCCGAACAGGTAGTTTTTCATAGACTTTATCGAGGCTACCCGCAGTTTATAGTGGTCGGAACCAAATAAAAAAGACACTTGATAAATTTTATGTTTTACTGAAGATGTTGATGCATAAAATAAATATGTTCTTGGTATAGCTTAATTTAAAAACCGTTGTTACAATAAAGCTCATACCACATTTCGTAATATAGTGACTAGGTTTGTATGTTTCCGGGAAAATATTTCCTTCGCGTCAATCTATACTGGCACAAGGCAGACTGGGCCTGTATTTATTTTTAAGAGGAGGCGTCAAGTCTAAATTATTCAACAAATACAAATACAATATGAAGTCAATAAAATTAGAAACTGGCAAAATTTAAGCCACTTACTTAATCTGCTTGAGAGAGAAGATGGTGAGTGCGGTATCAAAGATATTGTACTCTTCCGAAGTTCCGAGAACACTTGAGGAGTACCAACTCGAGGGTCATTCCACCCTGCTGACCTTCGCTAACTTTATATTAGAATCATTCAACTCCGAGGAGTTGACCGAGTGTATCTTACTTCGTTCGAGTCAACCAGCTTGAATGGAATCTTTATGTGATTCTCACGTCAGTGTTGACTTTAATAATCACCATTTAGCTAATATTTTAAGCTTCGTTTACACTAGAACACTTAAATGAAGCCATAGGTAGTTACGATTCAGACGATTAGAAATGTAAAAGTGGGCGCAAAATGGCATTTCAGCGGTCTTATTCATCTGAACTCTATTCTGCTATAGATATATAGTTATCTATAAGAAAAACAGGAACACTAATATAATATGTAACCGAAAACGATGTACTTAAAAATCTGCAGCCAATTCATATAAATGACAAGGTGAATGAGGCAGTTAAAACGCTCGAATGATGGCTCAAAACTCGAAGTCAAGCAAAACGGTGGCTAAATGAGTTATTTTCACATTTATAACAATTCAATTAGCCAATTACTAAATGTTTTCACCAATACCTTTCTACGGCAGGCTTATTTCAAAATGGGCACGATTATTTAACACAAATTACAGGAATCGTTTTCATTTTATTCAGTAATTAAATATAAATTCAGAGCCGATGTTTGCTTCGCATACACGTTACAAAGCAAGTTCATTTAAAAATATCGTATTATTTGTTTCGCTCATTTCGTGTTATTATTTTACACGTACATAAATTATTGTTTGCCGTTAAACTTCTACATCCACGAACCGTTCACGAGAACTTTTCTCATCTATTACCAAATTAACAGCATCGCATATACAAATTGTGTTCAAAATTCATGAATGCATTTGTAACAGAGACTGCTGATTTATTTGCATGCAATTAGCAACAAAACGCATTAATTTTAACAAAAAGCAATAACCTCTATCTATGGTACCTACCTACCCTTGCACCTAAACTAGATAACGCTAGTTTCTATTTTTATTTCGCCCACGACGGAATATATGTTTAGGGAGAGAAATTGTCTGTAGACTGTGAGAGGTATTTGTTCTAGTAAATACCTATCTTTACTTTAAACGCCATCCGAAACAGCTTCAAGAATTTTTTTTTGGTATAATAAATAGCTCATAATAGATCACCGACAGTTCTAACGTTAATTTTAATTAGTAACAATTTGATCTATAATTGTAAATTAGACACTCCGTTTTGAAAGGCAAGTATTAGGAGATTTTTCGCCTTTCTTTATTACTGTTTTTCAGTATAGTTCTAACCCTTGTAAGTACGGCCACATTCGCTCATTAAACTGGTGCATAAGTCAAGAGTACTCGAAACAGACGAGCATGTATGAAACAATATAATAATTGTGGACGGGGCGAAAGAGGTATCACAGGATTGTAACAAGTTGAACAAATGGTCTCTGCCTACCCCTGTGGGAAAAAGGCGTGACGGTATGTAGTATGGCGTAACCTTTTCCTATTTAGCACCGTAATATGTAGCATTACTTAGAGCTATTTGACCCTTCATCAACTAAATGCCACATCCCTAATAATTTGCAGATGCAGTAAGGCCACGTTTACGCGAGGAAAGTAATTATAAACCGTCATCTCGGGGTTGCCATAAAAAGCTAAGGGATGTACGTTAACCTTTACAGCCACGCAACATGTAGGGTAATAACGTAGTAATGCGATGTAGACAAGTGATATAACGCGCCACCCTCGGCGCAGGTAGTGCACGCAACGGGTGACACGTACCGGCGAGCACACGAGTGATAATTACAGCCGAATATGAAACGCTTGGAGCGAATTTTTTTTTAACAGTGAGCGAAGCGGTGTTTTGTTTCGTCAGTAAAATGATACATTACAAAAATAATCTTTAATTGAGACTCAAATGTCAAAAGTTACAACGGATCGTGGCCGAATTATGATCGAACGACGGATTATTTCTGTAAGATTGTAATCGAAAAAGAAACGTATCAAGTCGGCGGGTTTATTCAAGCAATTCCGTTGTTAACATTCCTCTAGCTTCGAAGTAGGTATTTTAGATTATTATTAATTATAACGCGCGACTGCCGGCACGCGGGGTTTGTGGGGGTGAAAAAATGCAAAATATACATTTAATTTCAACCCTCCGATGGTAGCAGGGGGAAGTACCCACTAATTAATTAGAGCCCACCTGCCTAGCAAAACACCCTGTATAAAATTGTGGTGGTGTGTACTGAGTCGAAATAAAACTGTTTCACCCTGTTAATTATGATATTATATTAAAGACACATGCGCTAGAGTTATGTCATGTCACGTAATGTTTAATTTTAACGCGTAAATAAACTATGTAAGCGTTAGTATGAAGTTCGAAATAATGTAAACATTTTAGAACCTACACGCAAATGAAGTTTGAAATAACTATCTTATTTATATTCCAAAGTTTTTAATTTTTATTCCTGTCTAAGTTAGCGTCTGCTCATCATTTTAATGGCCTTCTAAAAAAGCTACTTTTAATACATTACTTACACCCTACACTCTATCCCTGAAAGTTTTAGCTCGATACTCTAGGTATGTTTAATAAAAATATTTTTTTTTCCATAAACCGAAGTTCATTTGTCTTTCAAGCGAAGCCACGAACGAAAGTTAGCTTTAAATAAAGAAAACGCACTCGAATGTTACCTCTTTGTTAAGCCCCTCCGACCTAGTCACGTCATCGTCCGTCACTTCATCCATTTTCAAGTTTTATTTCCGTAAAAAATTGCCCCTACATCGCATGGGCCAGGCAAATTTGTAAGTAATATTTATGAGAAAGCAGGGCAGAATAATGATATGTATATTATTTGGGCCTCTGAGCGAGCACCCCGGGAGCCGCGGAGAGCAACATTTGTCAATGCCTGCGCAGGTGGGCGGTAGCTATGATCCTTGTTATTACTTTATTTTTTGGCTCATTTCAATAATCTTTCTTGCTACTAACGTATGCACGTCGGGAGACTGGGTTGTTTATTTTTCATCCTGAACACGTTATTAGGCTCTGTGTGGTCTCGTTTATAGCGGACTATTTGGATGATTAACGCTCATTACAATATGTATTTTATTGAACTTAGATTTTTACGTGAATAAATTACGATAAATAAACGCAGCGTGACGTCGGCAATAATCAAACCGAGTGTATAATCGGCGAGAGCACCTGCCTGGTAGTGGTTCGACAATTTAATAAACGTCAGATAAGTGCGCTTTAATCCCCAACAGTCATTGACCGGATCATAACCGAAAATCTTCAGTAAGTCAGTGAGCGGAGTCACAGAGCGAGACGTGAAAAACGACGTCCATTAAGGAAGTGAATACATTTAAAATAATCGGCTTAGTCGTCCGACGTTGACGTATATTCGTACTTATCTCACGAAGATACCGGCACAGATATCCCGACTAATCCCTTACACAAACATCTGAAAAAGTCTCGGTACTCCTTGTAAGGCTGATCCGAGTAATTGAATGCCCGCAGTCAGCCCTTTGACTTGAACAAAAGCGTCCAATAATTTATGCCTATAATCTGACGCGCGCTGCGCACACCCAACTTTTATTCGTTTTTGGAATCGGAACTATATTCTCCTTAGCGGCGTTCGAGTATTAACAGTACAATGGCGGCGACAGTCACAATATTACCCGCATGCGTTTTCTTTATTCGATTCTTTACTGGCTGTCACGCCCTCCGGTGTGATATTTATACGCGCGGGATTAACACTATATTTACCAGAATTTATGTCCCTTGCTTGAAGAAGAAATTCAAAGTCACTAAGCAGATAAAGCCCGTAAACTTGTCTTTAGTCACGAAAATAGACACATTCAAGTGTCCCAAACATCACGCATACCACGGATCTTTAAAGTAATCAGGATGTCTCCATTAATTTTTAAGGACTTCCTTTGAGAAGAAACGCCGTGTTTACTTTGAAAACAAGGAAACTTTTAATGGAGTTACAATTCTTTGACCCTCAAAAACACGATTCCTGAAGAGTAAGTTGCGAGATATTACCTATTTACAAAGTTCCTTCAAACAACGACATCGTTTGAATTATTATCTCGAATTTGCCGGAGTTATTGTGTACAAACTTACACAAAATCAAAATTAACGAATAGGAATTGTCGTCGCTCGCAGTGGCTTGCCTGGAAATGTTTAGAGCGGGCCCGGCAAGAATTGGCAAAGAGGCTTATTGAGTATTCTGCCGTCGTGCACTCATACACGGCTTATCGATTTCCGAGTTAAAACTGTAACCGTGGTTCCAATTAAAGGAACATCTAAGTCTAAGGCTGACGCGAGTGTTTACTGCTTAGTGTGTTTTATCGCGTCCCTTAAGATATTTTTAGTCGTCTGGTGTTATAAAAATGCTAAGGTGAATCTTAGTGACACTTAACAAGGTAGTGAAGTGGCTTCCACATCGCCGGAGCGCGCCGGGATATGAATTATTACAAGAGGGGCTTGACAGTCTGTATCTAAATTTGAAGTAGTGTTTTGACGCGAACATCTCTCACCGCACTTGAGGCCGCGTCACTGTGAATGTGTACAAATAATTACGAGGACAGTTCCCACCGGAACGGTGCTGAAGCACCTTTCGAGATGAGGCGGAGGCGGGACTTCGGTATTTCAAACTTTGAATTAATAAGTGTCACTCGATTCACATGGCACACGATAATATAAAATTCCAAGTTGTTTCCTGTCGCATAGTTTTCTGTCGAGGCATACACAAAATAAATATCGAGCTGTCACATTTAAACACGTTAGGCTATAAAGACTTGATGAATGTTGCTTTAGCGGTTTGATGAATTGTAATCGCGTTTAGTAGGCAATTAAGCGGAGAGCTTCTAAAGAAGTTGCCGATAGGCACAAATCGCTCAGCGGGAGCACTCTGCGTCGCGAGTGACGTCTCCGTCCGCGCCGCGCTCGCGCATCAACTGTAACATTTCCTCGGCGCCTGCGCACATGTAGCGACATTTAAAAACCCTCTTCCCGTGCCGTCGACTCTGACGAATTAAGTTATTAACGCTTTAGGACAGCTGCTCTAAACAAATCAATGTGCCGCCGCCCGAGCATTTCGAACCACGCTCTTTGCTCGTCGCCAGTTTTATGGCCATTTTATGTACCCTTTCATATTCAAGTTTCAGTACTCAAGCTGAGGGTGTAACGCAGCCGTCACTAACACAAAATATATGGGTTTGGGCGATTTGTAAAATTACTTTCAGATTGTCTTTCTTTGAAGTAGGTAGTAGGTAGGTACCTGACTATAAACCTTACCACTTTGACTTTGATGTTCTCGATAGTGGAGGTGATATTTGCGTTATAATACCCCAGGTATTAATATCATAAATTAACTGCTTGACAAGTGAGGCGTTAGTTTGCTTAATGCTTTTGGCGGAATTTGTTAGTTCCGATAGGGAAGGCGCTTTGAAGTGTCTGCGTGGCAAAATTACTAAAATCATAACGAGAAAGTGACTGTACGCTTTGACTACCTTGTCAGCAATAATTCTACTTAACGGCGGTATATTTTGGAGAAGAGCATCTTCGCGTTATCTCCGGCTTGTCATCGTGCCGTGTTGGAAACGTCGTAAAGGGGGTGGTTATAAATTATTTACCGTTTCCGTGTAAATTCCGTGTATTTGTCACCCCGGGCCAAGGCATGTATTAAGATATTGCTTCGTATTCCTGCGGGTCTCATTACGGGCGGGGCGGGCCGGCGACACCTATAATACTTCATCTTTAACAGGGGCGCGGGAAGAAAAAGCGCTACTCACCGTAACAGCTCCTGTAAATGTTACAGGAATCTCGCTTGGCTCTCTCATTTTCATAAAACGTCCATCGCGTCGCTCGTCAGTGCGTTTTTTTTGCCGGATAATATATTTACTTTTAATTTCATTAGGAGCAAACGTTCCGTGGGAAAGAGCGGGAAAGCGATTCGCTAAAAAGGTTGTTTTGATGGTAGTTACATTAACGTAATTGGTGTACGGCTGCGAAACACCTTTATAGCCCATCGCAGCGGTCGTTTGGGGCTGCGCTAGGCCAATCATTGTCAGTCTTCGCCGCCGGCCAAATTTAATACGGGATACAATGTTAATGGAACGAATTTAAGTATCCTACGGATAAATTGGCTTCCAAGATTTATAGAACAACAAGCTGCCCAATATACATACGTTCAAGTTGAGCACATTTCAAATCGTTTAATCTCTTACCGGAAGGATAACTACGTCGATCCTTTTGCAAGCGTCTTAGCCAGAAAGCTTTCAACTAATAAACTCCAACCCGTAGAATATTTTAGTACCTGAAACCAAATGAAAATTTATATCAGTATAATAATATTTTAGTGATTAGGCGAGTCGTAATCGAAACGAGATGTCATCACTCCACCCGCGTGATAGCGATTGCGCCCGCGCCAGGCAGCGAGGGCTCACGGATCAATTTACTCCGACAATGACTTTAATAAAGTCATCCACCGCCGGATAGAGAGCAATAATTTCATATGAGTATGAAAGAAATTCTATGTTGATGCTATCTCGAGCGTGAGCCGCGCGTGCAAGAGGAAACTGAGAGGCGACGTTATTAAAAAAGCACATGTGGAGATGCGTATCGCAGCGTTTGTTAATTACTTTTGACACGCAGCATATGATTCAATTATCATTATGATTTATTCGGAAAGAACGGCCGGAGCGGGGTGCGGCGGGAGGGCTCGGCTCGCTAGTTTATTTAAGCGTTAACTATCGCATTAATTTCAACGACGGATCGCCTTTCCACCAGATGGCAAGCCAATTCTCACAGGACGGTAGCTGAGTTTTTTGTTGAAAAACGTCTCGTTGACACGCTACCGATTTGTGTGGGCCGAATTCCGGACTTTGGCATCTGAACGATGCTAAATATTTCCAATGAACGTGTTAACTTCCTGATCGAACATGGACGTGAAACATGAAAGGTTTATATCAGTTTTATTACGACGCTCGAATTATTTTATTATACAAATCTTCCTTAGGATTGCAGTAAAACTATAAATTGTACGATTATCGCGTGCCACATTTAAGAAGTTAGTGTTATCCACATAAAAACAGCTTTAATTGCTTAACTCAACCGTCCCGTAACCACATAATTCACGTTAAACCGCTTTCACACCAAAGATCGCCCTGACTTCATTATAAGCCCCGAGCGTACAAAAACCTGTTGGTAATAAATACTAATTACATGTAAAATAACATGATAACATCACGGACGAAATGTGAATCGACATTCCTAGAACTACAAGCTACAATGCTGTCGGTTGCGTTGGAAAAAAATTGTCGTTACCATGCATAGTAAATCTCGCGTGACACGTAATGGTTTAAAGGGCTTATTTATCGTCGTCGGTCGCTTCCAGTGATCCATTTAATATATATTATCACACTTTAAGTCGTCAACAAACGTGAGAAGATAGCCGTTGACCCGGTTCGTGATATTTGTCTCATTTCGAGGATTATAAGTGATTGCTGCGAACGGCAATGTCTTCCGTTTGTTGAATCTGCCTTTGCAGTAAATAACGTAGTTGGTTTAAGGCTCCTTACCGTCCCCCGTGCGAGCACGGCGTATATTTATACTCGGTTTAAAATGGCTTTGCTTTTCGAGTGTTCTTGAATGACAAAAGAGGACTTAGTCAGTCCCGTAAGGAAGGGATCTCCAGCTAATTCTAAAGAGTTTCAACGACGCTTTAGATTGCATTTAATAGAGCTAATGTTTTCCAAATTCATATCCGGTGGAGGTAAAAAACGTGCTTGAAAATATCACGGCTCTTAAATACTTAAAAGGATAATCGATTTGAAGTTGAAACACCTGGATTGAATTGAATGGCTTAAACGAAAATAACGAGCACAGACAAGTACGTATTCAAACTGATCAATAAATTGGATCGAACTGGGTATAAATCCTTTTTTTATTATTACTTTGTGTGCCCATTATGCACCTACATTTAGTAAACTATCGGGCCACTACGTTAGTCCACATTTTACAAACAAATTCCGTTCTAATCTTAATACGAATAACATATCGACAAAATAAATTCAGTCAAACACACAAATTTCTGATACATACATAGAAACCTCATAACAATGAAGTAATCGTTAGTGGGGCACCATCTTGGCGGAGTTCCCACATTACCCACCACATGGCCAGAATTGATACTCGTCACCTATACTCCAGTCTACTTCTAATAGTCCAGTTAACTAGTTGAATAGAACTAAGTTTACTGAAAAAGAAAAAACGTTTCATAAACTCAATGGCAAAGTTATTAAAAACTAGCCAGTTCTATAAAAGAGCAACTGCAGGATGCAGGATTAAAAGCACAAACCGAGATTCACTTAATATAGTTTTTTTCTAAGCGCAGAGGAAATACGTGTTATTGCAGCTTATGTTTCCAAGTCGCCTGCTGCGATATCTGAAACACCCGTCCATTTTTTGTGACAGACCAACTCAGTGCCATAAATAATAGGTAGGGGTTCCAAACCATACGAGCTTTGTAATAAATTCGTTGCTCCTTTTGGTAGCAAAAGAGCGGGCCATCCACGATTGAATTATGGTGATGCGCTAAGCCAGCAAACGCCGCTGGAATCCGGCGTTTTTATTTTCTTTTCATTTCGCGTTAAGCCTGCTCTTTACATTTGTATCATTACTTTCATATGTATTCTACGAAGTCACGTCTTTGTAGTATCGGGAGCCACTAAGAATATTTCTTATTCCGCTAGTCCCTCGAACGAGGCGCGTATTAAGTTACATAGTACTCACGGCCATTTGAAAAAGACAACACGCAGATGGTGCATCCGTATTGGTTTTCTTTTAAAACATGGAACGAAATCACATGGGACCGTCAATATTTCCTTTCCAAGTAAAACAAAGGCATTTGTCCGTGTTCCGTTTTAAAAGGAGCTAGGGACTTGAAAAAGTAAACTTGACATTTAACGTGGATGTACAATATTCAATTACATTTTTCCTTTTCGGTTCTTGAACTGTTGGACTAGAATGTTCCGCAATTTTGAAACATTTTGGACGAGAATAGTAGACGGTCGTGTTTTTGGCAGAAACTAGATTTTATACTGAGAGCTGTTTGTAAATGTAACTAATGCATACTATAAACAGCAGTACTTCGTGATTACATTATCACTGCTACAAGACCTCTGTCCGACCTCTTATCGGCGACATCTGTTCACGACGGCACTTATCTATAAAGCAATGTTTTGTTAAACGAGAATCAATTTGTTTTTATTGCGTCAGAGAAAATACCCAGCTGAACTGACATGGATGAGGTTTTCGATCAATTTTACGAGTGCTTAAAAATCAAAGTTCACACGGACCGATTAAGGACTTAGAAAAGTGACATTGTTTTTATGATTAAGAGAAGAAAATGCAAATTATTGCTAAAATTTCGCGTCATAAGACTCTGCCACGTAAACATGTACAATGCTAAGGCGTCACCTACACATAGTTTGGATGTTAGCCATCAAACTAAGATACATTGAATTGACTTGTGTTTTTTTTGACGCCAAAGAAAGTCAATTACGTTAATGAATTGTCAAGTGGCTCTAAAAGGTAGACGGAGAGAGCAGGCGGTGTAGGATTACTAAGGTGAGCGGACCCGGAGTGCCGGCGACGGCCGCAGCACGGCGAGCGGCGCGCCGTGACGGGCGGCCGGCAGGTCGCGAGAGGCTCTCAAATTACCCCCGGATAAGTCAATCATTGGGAAACGTCCACGTTTGCCCGAAATAAAACACTGTTCGAATGTTGCGTGTGGCGCTCTCGGCATAATGCGTAGCGACAGCCGACATGTTTTGTGCGAGAAAATAAAATTGATGGCGCAGGGACCGCTCCAGACTTAAATAGCACAGTATTCGTGTTGCAGTTACACTTTTGTCTATTTTATGACTGGCGTCACGGCCCTGCTCTGTTTTTCTTTTGTTTTCATTTCTGCGTGTAGCGTATTAGCGCTCTGACAAGTATTCGTGCCAGCCGGATATTGCCGTCACAAATTGTGGCGCATTACCTAAACGTTCGGCGTGTTTTGTTTAAACGAGTGTCGCTTTTCCGTGGGTGCTTAAGCGTTAAACAGTTCTAAAGGAAGTAATTGGACAAGTGTTAGCTACGTTGGCCAAGTAGGCGAGTAGAGACCGGCGGCGAGGTCCAATTTCCTGCTCCGGCCGCAGTCTTCGACGAGCAAATAGCTCTTTGCAAATCAAACAAGGGACCGTCTGGCGAATCCACATATCAACTTCGCATTGTTTCTCCCATCATTCGGGGCTAACCAGAGGCGTTTTCGATTATCCGCCCTCCGGAGAACAAAGCCTCTGACCGCAGAACCGAGTCAATTACATAGTTCAACAACTCAGCCCTTATAACTTTCATGGGCTGCCACCGGAATACAGAAAAGGGTATCTGTTTTCAATATACAGGGCGCGCGATGCGATTGACCCTTTCGAGTGTCCGCATTGACTTTTAAATTACTAATCCCGCGGGAGCAAACAGAAACAGTGGCTCTGGGGCGCTTGTTTACACGCTCGAGAACACTCGCATATCTTCATTAGCAGACGCGGTCGGCAGCTCGGCTTGACCTGCTTGCCCAGCACTCCGCCGGCGCCCACCAGGGGACTACCTGGGAAACCTCATTACCATTCTTCTATTCAAACAACTCGGCTTGAATTTCGATTATGATGATAAACCAAGTTTACGACGGGAATTTATATGAGTTTATTATAATAATACAGCCCTCCGTAAATAATGCACGGTGGGCACAACCATGCGCAACAAATTGACACGTATTTAACTGAACATAAACACACGGTCACGCTTAGTGAAAACACAGTCATTCACATCGTTCGGACTACAACTTCTGGAATGCAACTCGTTTTCCGGAAACAATTTATTTAACTTAGCGAGTGCTATTTTAGTAGCGGAGGAGAATACTGTAGGGACTTATCAATGTTTATCTAAGCATCAGAATAAGAATGCATCGGACGGGCGAGCGGTAGGCCGGCGGCCCCCGTTGGGAGCAACCAAGCGCACCCATTTCGACTGATGGCTCTATACCAAGCTTTTTTCTGTGTCAGATACAAGCCGTCTACCCTTTCAACTCGAATGAATTACTTAATTTTTGTGCGTCGGGTCTGTACCCTTTGCGATATTCAACGTCGAAATAAATTAACGTTATCCATTGTGAACCAAACGCCATGAATCGGGTTTGGGGATTTGTGGTCTCTTTGGATTGTTAGCATGGGGCTCAATATTATTTCATCAAATTTTCATGTCAGCTCTATTATTTTGACAGATCGGTACATAAACCCGGGCCGTTCCCTTCAAACACGTCTAGGCAATTTATAAAACGATAAACGCAATGGATGGAGTCGTTTAAAAGAATAGGTATTCGTGTAGGCGCTCAGTCGGTACAAAGAAGTTAGTTAAGCTAAAATAATCAAGTCATTCCGAGGCTTCTTTAAATAATGTTCGTTCTTAGAATGAATCCGAACGTGATTGAGGCTTTGAATTTAAAACATTGGATAAAAAATGAAGCTCTTTCTTTTTATTCGTACGTAGTAGGTAGTTCGAATGCCGAGTAGGGACTTTTGGTTCATAATGGTTGAAAGATAATTCGATCGTTGCGTATGGAGAATAGGTACGACTAGGCATCGTGATTACCGATGCATTCCAACGAAATAACGTAATTAAAGGTTATTAATAGGTGCATTGCCATCGCATTAAATGAGAGGACACCGCGCATTCTGCTGCTCCGCTGCGTATTAATGAGGCGAAATTATTAATAACAATAGACGTAGAAAATAAAAGTACCGATTAAGAGTGTTAAACTGCCGTGACTGATTGAAATTCGGCTCACCAGCTTTGGACGCCTATTGTATTCATTATAATAGAACTGTTTATGTTTAGGTAGCGTTTTTTCACTTTGCTACAAAAAAGTTCATAATAAGCATCCGTTTACCTGGTACGGTAGGCCATCCATCATGCCCCATAACGAGATATTATAGTCCGTTATTATTCCTTCTTGGAAATTTCACTCGAGGATAGAAACTTTAATATTTATTTGCAAACATTGTAGGGCTTTATAATCGATCGCAGTAATAAATAAGCTACATTGACTTGTCAACCTTTTACACAATAGAGCCTTTTGGAATCAAAACGAGATAGTATCATTTAACAACTGAATAATGTTTAGACATAAATTACAATACGGTATCTTTATTTATAAATGCGAGCGTAAGCGTACACGCTTTGGAACTGTTTCTAATGAAGAGTAGGACTCGAACAAAGCGGCGGGAACGTGAGACAAGGAACGTTTGCTGCTCAGCCACTTAATTATTCTAGATGGTTAATACTTATTAGCATAATTCATAAAGGGCAGAATCCAACGTCGGATTGTTTTGACGGGCGTACATGGCAAGTTGTCGGTACATCTAATATGCAGATTAGTGAACGGATACGTTGTCCGAGCCGCGATCCGATCCGCGGCTCGCAGTTCATGTAGAAATTATTATTGTTCAACATGTTCATGATTTTAATCGAATACAAGCGGTCCAAGGATGGCACTTAGGCGTTGTTACATAAAATACAATCATAAATATAATCAGGCCTATGTTCCAAAATGGGATAAGCAGAGAACAAGAAACGATACAAACATAGATAAAACCATGCCTTATTCACATTTCATAGCCAATTTCGGCATAATTTTGGATTTAAAAGAAAATGTACATACTTAGCTGAAGCTTATTTGTTCAAGTTACAGATATAAAATTTAAACATCCGTTCTAAACATACATGCTTTCTTCCATAGCTAGTCCATAATTTGACTAAAACAATGAATAATGTTATTTAAATGTAGAGAATCAAATTGCTTGTAAAACATTTCTGAGAATATCCAAAGACATGTCGATTGAAAGCGGACAACAATAAAACCTAGATACATAATACGTTCACGCGACATGTAAATCTCAACGGCAAATACACAACGTTTCAAATAAATGTGCATATCATTACACTAACAAGAGATGGCGCGGGCGAGGTGGTGTGTGGTCCCAACAGTCTTGATACTCTGACATTTTTGTCTTTTTACCTTAAAAAAAGTATTTTATCCCTATCTATTAATGGGCTACACGCTTGTAAGCCATTTCGGTCGTTTGGATCATTAGGAGGGTATATTCGAGAGCTTAAATTAATTAACGGCTATTATCCAAATGAGAGTTATTACGGCGGTGTCGTAAGTAAACGTGGCTTACTAAAATCTTTTGTGGGGTACACTTATTATGAAAATTATAAAGGGTTAATGACAATAAACGGTGCTATTTCCTAACACAGTATTTAATTTCTACTTCAGGATTTCCTTCTTAATATACGATACGATACATATCACATCACACATAATGTATACTAGTATGATTGTAATAAGTAGTAAAATAAATAGAGCTTTAAATAAATTCTTCGTCACAAGCGAGTGGAATAAAGAACGTGATACATTATGCATCGCAATGACTTAGCAGAAACAGCGGATCTCTTGCATTATCTGCCTTTTGTTTATTCATACCTTTCTTACCACCTGGTGGACCGACGAAACTTTAATGTTGGGTCATTCATGTAGCTGTAATGACAATGACACAGCCGGCATGACTCGATATTATCATCGTTATTGTCAACTAAAACCAATGTTGGATGTCGACTAGCCCTTTACCGACTGGTGTCAACTATATGACAATAAGGCTACATTACATCTCTGGTACACAGGTACGACTTTGACACTTGCATTGCAAGTCTAAAGTAATAACTATTAGAAAGACAATTTCCATTGATTTTCACAACTTCAGTTATCTGCTGCCCGCATTAAATCAATATGACCGTTAAAACAAACAAACGCAAAAAATACATCATTATAATTAAACGTGTATTAAGATGTATACTCGTATATACCCGTTAATCTAAAAAACTTATTAGATCTATCACGCATATGCAAAGTATGCATTGTGTAAAATTAGATCGTAATTTTGATAGAGTTATTAAAGCGTTCATTGTTAATAAAATGTATAATATGCATTAAAGTTAGTAACTCAAAATTAATTGGTTTATTGTTTATCAAAGCCGATAGGCAAGTACATAAAAAAAGAAACCTACTAAAAAAAAGTTTCCTCGTACCACATTTTTTAATGTTTATTTGAGAGTAGTTTTCCGAAAAGGCAACTTTAAGCACCTAGCGATACGATGCCAAGTATGTTAATGTGACTATAATGGACCAGAAAACAATACAGAGGATAGGTAATAGAATTCCTAAGTTATATAGAGCGAGCACCATCAATCATCCGAGATATCGGATATGATCTTATCTGAAATGAAACTCATCATTTATAGATCTGTCCGTCGCCGCTGGACGAATGTTATTAATAGATTTCTATCTGGTCATCAACTGATTCTGGTAACGGTAATCCCGGTCATTTTGTCGGTTCACTGATATCGGTAACAAATTGTATCTGCCGTCACTCGAATTTGGAATGTGGCGGCGAGTGCGGCGGCCAGTCATTTCGGTTTCTGACGAATTGATTTTACAAATGGGGTTGCACTATTGTTTTATTCATTTTGTATATTTTAGAGCGTTTTGTAGCTATAGGACAGAAATTAAACAAGTATATATAAGCTGGTCTCACCCTCTAAAATGTACAGTACCCGGTCACTAAATTTGCATGTCGGTAGGTATATGGAAACAAGCAGTTGGCGTAAAGCAAGTTAGAACGATCAACAGCACTCTACAGCACCTACATTCGCAGAGAAGGCTGATTTGCATTCTTTGTGGTCGAGTGCTGTAAACCTATTTTAATTTACAAATGTTGATAACTTTTAATAAAGTGAAAGCATGCTCTCCAACTCAGCTACCGTTAAACTTTCGTTATACAGTTTATATTTTATAGCCCCGATATCAGAACAATCATATAATATAATAGAATTTAACGTAATTTGAGCTTCGGTCCTTAATGACCCGGTTGTAAACCACTAAAACGTTACGACACTGCATTAACGGCTAATAATTCGTCTGGTGACGATTTCAAAACGCCCGGCCATTCCGTGAGATGTAAGATTAGTGTTACTGACAGCAACGATAACTTAAAACTTTTTTCTTGTATGCACGATAATCGCATCGGTGAGAGAGGCCTTAGATGGAAGAGTACGATAAAAAAAGAAAAAACTTGTCAATATCGTTATTACGTCTATCAAAAATGGTCTTACTTAACGAGATTGTAGGCTTCTTATCCGGTTAATGATTGTAATATCCACGGTCGTGTTTAACAAGACTTTTTTAGGTTATCTCGGTAGTTGGATAGCTGAAAAGATAATGTATGCAACAGGGTTTTGTATCATTGCGTATTTTAAAAGTTGTGGTCCAGTTTTGTTTGTGTTTAACAAGTTTTTAATCGATATTTCGTACCAAATAAAAGTGAACAAATAAATGTAATTATAGACTTAATAATGTAATTCCTTGGAACTGAAGCAAAATGTGTTACTAAGTAGGTACCTTTAATGTCAGGTCAACAATAATGGCTGTCACCGTAAGGAGCTCGGAAATAGTTCAAAGTTAATTTCGAACGATGACACGACTTGTTTAAACGAGTTTCCGTTTTATAGTAGTTGCTTCAAGTTAAGAAAATAACATTAACTGAAAAGAGCATTTTGGCGAGTTTCAAAAATAAGTACATATCGTCGCTGTTCCTGCAGAAATCGCTATGTGTTTTTAACCAACTTTTCAGGAGACACAAAAAACTGATTTCCTCATTAACCATGTATGGAAAGTTAGTAATTTTTTTTGTGCTATTGCCTTGTGATTTTGTACATGAAATGATAATAGTTTTAAAAAGATATAGTGAAAACTGAATTTTATACGCATAGAAAAACAGAAATTTGTTACATAGCGATAAATATTTAAGCCCTCTCGTACTAAAATATCGCTATGTGCCGAAAAACACATGTCAAACGCGAACGAACGATCGAATTAATTCGCTATGTGTGCTCCGAAAGACACATACTGGACCAAATTTTCGCGTGATACGAATATGAAACGGTCCCGCTATGTGATTAGTGACACTTAGTTATTTTTAAGGAGTTTTTGAGGGAACATTTTGACATACAAACTTCACATGGTTATTTTTTCACATGCAGAAATAATAAAGATAGCTTCACGCCGTTTTAGAGCATACGTATATGGACCTAAGGTTCAAAATGGCATAAAAAACCAAAAATCGAAAAAATGCACATAGCGATTTCTGCAGGAACAGCGACGATATGTAACACGATTCTAAATTGAATTGCTAGGAGTAAAGTAGGTATATAAATCTCATGCACACAGATTGTAACCTGAAATTGTATTTTTTGAACAGTGTGGAGTATGTTCCTGAATATAATTGTACACACAAACATTTAATTAATTATTTTCATCACCGCCCATGATTTGATCCTTTGACTGACGTTATTGTGTTGCTTGATTTCTTGTATAAGTAGGTCCCCTCGTTCTTCCGCCGTCGAAGAATTGTTCGTGGGCGGACATTTTAATGAGAATCACCTAAAGTCGTCCCTATAACTTGTCACGTTACTGCCATTTACATAACACATCAACGCATTATACTGGTATGTCCATATTAATAGGTTTACATAGTGGAGTGCACTCTGCCGAGCCGCAATCGCGCAGCTAACGCTTATACAAATATATTCAGCAGGTGTCCACGTTATTTACATACAATTTCCAAAGACATACAGACTATCAGTACCTCTTAGCATTAAATCCGGTGTGATCGGTTTCATAATCGATTCGGGCATGACGCGAGCAAATATTGAGATTGAATCGGAATATTGTCAGCGGCTAAAATCTTAATCATGTGTTATTAAACGGGACTTCATCACGTTGTTTTAATTTTTAATACGGTTTAAACTGTCTTGACGTTTCAGCCCATTCTAGCACTATATTATTCTGTAGGCTTAGCACAGCAATAAGGGCGAGACTACACGCACGCAGGATATACTATCTACTATCTGTCATTTTCTGACATCTCTAGTTAGACAGTGAGAGGTATAGTCCATCCGCGCATCTCTACTCGCGTCTTGCTATGCTAAGCCGGCTGGTATTGAAATGTCAACTCGCGACCACGGCCACTGTAACGCAGCCGAAATGACGAGGTACTTTAAACCGTATTAAGAAAATAAAATAACGCTAAGTCTCACTTAATTTATCACAATTACTTTGTTATCTAATTATTATTTTAACAAAGCATTCACTGATGGACTAAGACAAATTTTCTATTCTCATAAAAAACAGTTAAAATCCTTTACAGCTTATTATCATAAGCGCAAAAACACAGTTTTATATAAATTGCCAAGGATAGTTTTCAAAAATCTTTGGAATACAAAAAGCTTTTTAGCAACTCTAAATCAACAATAACCTCCGTAGCTTGAAGCAGTTCTCGATAAGTTATTCATGCAACAGACGCAGCTACATTTTATCCAATAAGAACACTTTACAGGATTAATCTGTCAACTGGATTCTGCAGGAAACGGAGCAACAAAGCACATTTAGTGAATTGTGGCCCACCCTAGCGTAGGGCTGCGCCCACGGCTGTCGTGACGAGACCAACCTCCAGAGCACTGCGAGGGAAGAGCGACATTCGTGAGCTAGACCCCCAAAGTTGCATTTGTTTTGTCTCTTTCGTGCACTAGGGGCGTGAGATAGACGGCGGCACGTTCGCGTGATGCGATTGTCAGATGTTGTTTTTGATAGAAATATCAAGTAAGGTGATATACCTATTTGTGCCATAAAAATAATCAATTCCTGATCCACCATAGAACTTATTTACAGTAAAAGTAGTGATTTTGCATTGCTCGACAAAGGAAATTTTCCTTTTTTTTATTGTGACAACGTTCCGCAGTGGATCAGGAGAAATGTTTAAAATGTAATTTAATCAAAATAATGTCTAAACTTCAGTCTACTCTTTCAAGTCGGTACTAGTTAATCTAGAAATTATCCCTCTACAACATTATCGGATACAAAATTCTTTAGCTCTTATTTTTATTAGCAAGTCCAAGTTAGTTGCGATCTTTTACTCCATCGCTAGGGACTTGGCTACAGGCAATACCCGCTCACTGGAACTCGCAAGATGCTCTAGGAATATCAATAAGAGTTGTAGCTAAATAGATCCTTGTAGGAAAAACGATTCGCTATTTGTGATACGAAGTACGAAGGGTATGAAACTGGGAAGTATGCTTAGTTGGTTTGGTCATAATAAAGAGGATAGATAAAGGAAAATCTACCAACCTAAACGGTTTTATACGGAGAGTGTGCATGGGTTTCTTGGGGAGTTAAAGAGCCCCTGAAACCGACGCGCATGTAAGTATGTAGAGATTAATGAGTGTATATGAAGCTAAAGAAGCATGTCAGGATTGTAGCAAGAAAAGAGGCTTGACGCGTATGAATGTGAAAATATTTGGATCCTTTATTAAAATATTCTAATAATAGACTTAAGAAACGTTTCACCTTCTACTTGAAAGATATCCTCTATTTTATAACTCCAAATGTATGCCATATATTAGTGGGAAACTCTATGTTAACGCACTCATCCTGAACCTATGGAAATACGATGATGTGCCGATAATGCATTATGCATAATTATCATCAAAATGCAACATAACCCCACATCGTATTAAATATCACTCGCAGTATCAGTTTGCATTTGGCACTTTATCATTTTGACAGTGTGGGAGTTCTTCCTAATGACACTGTTTGTGTTCTATGCGTATTTAAATATTGATGTCACGATACACGCACTATTGTTATTATATTAAACAAACACCCCATTCGCTTACACGGTTAATAATGTTTAATGGTATTAGAATTGGTGGGCATTATAACACAGTAAACAATTGAATGTACCTTACAGAACACAAATATTTACCCTTACAATCGTAAGACATAATGTCTTAAATGTCGAATTAGGTAAGTCCCTACTAGAAATTTAACCTAATGGAATATTATTATAGTCAAAAATAGAGTATTTAAAATAGGTACCAACTATATAAAAAACGTCTTTTACCTTAATAGCATAACCTTACAATGCAACCAGCGAATACTCGAACCAGCGCGTTTCTTTAACTTTCATTATCGTTTTATTATTACCATTTGCTTTATTTCGGGGGACGCCTTTTATTGTGCTGTAAATATTTTATACGGCGATAACAGCTAGGTGACCACAGATAAAACAAATTGATCGGGATAGAGGCCAGAGTTTAGGAAGGTTTATGTGATCCGTGGGAGGACTTAATTGATTCGATGAGATTGTGCGAACGACGCCTCCCATATATTAATATTTAACGTCCCGGCTCGGAACACTAATGCATAATACTTCAGATAAACCAGCGCAACATGGGCTATTAGTACAATGAAATGCTTGAGATATCGAGTTTTTACGACCGACTCGCATAATCAGAACTGATAAAGTCGGACTGGACCAATTCAAGCGAATGACTTAATTCACAAGTCACAAGTTGCTGTTAGTAGTATGAGGGTAGCATTGACTATTTACAACAATGGTTAAGACGCAATTTGTACAAGAGGCAGCTTAACATACCTAGTATTAGAGTCGGGTGACAGTCTAGACGCTTCAGCTAAGGCGATTAACTAGATCCTTTTCTCTGAAAACAATCTACCGCATCAGCTAACGCAATGTAACTTACCAACAAAACCAGATTACTCGCATTTAGGTTGAGGCATTTGATAATCCATTTACTTGTTACCGTTAGAAACACAAGCAAGCATCAAGTGCCATCCAATATTGTCTCAAACATATTACAAGCGTGTAAAGCAACAAAATCAATATAATCATCCTTAACTAGCTGAGACCGAACGTAATTTCCCTGGATTTGCCTTCGCGTTAATCTCATCAAGATCCGTTGCCGTGAGCGTTTACACGGCAAACGTCTTCCGCAAAATATTGCGACGCGAATACACAAATTCTTAGTATCAACATTATGAATTCCCCTTTTAATGTCGGTGCCTCTATGTATGCTTATGTTTTTATTAGTATTTAATTAAGTGTTAGTCGGAAGCTCGGGACATTAGGCGCGCGTGCGTCGAGATTACGTCGGAGCCGAGACGCGGCGAACTCGCCCCATATTGTACGGTAATGGAAAGCCGTATTAAATGTGCTTTAACCCTAATAGTACGTTATCGAGCATCTTATGTTTTATTCAGAAGAGATTAGCAGCGGGCGCGGCCGCGCGTGCCTCGCAGGATTTTTCTTAACCATTCCAAACTACGATATGAAAATATCAAATTAAACGCCACGGGATAGTTAATCTGGCGCCGACTTAGCGCGTCCCGAGAGTTATGATTCGATCTTGAAATTACTTTTTACTGCATCAGAAAAGGTAATTTTCCAATTTGATTACGACACCGTTGGAGACAACGCGCGTTCCATACATTTAAAAGATCTAATTATTCGAAGCATGCCAGTAAAAGTTTATTTAATCTGGGCTTATTTGAGTCGTAAAGGGCACATGAACTAGCCATAAATGTAGAAAGCTTCAATTGAAATTGTTAACTTTCCAAAACGTTACTTGTGTATTTTGTAATTGCAGCTATTACGGTGAAAGCTATAGGTTTTGAGTTCGCTAAAAAGTAAAACTCGCCTCGTAGAAAATAAGTATTCAAATTTTAATACGCTGCTGTTAGAATAGGTGTGAATGTGATTTATTCCGGCAAGTCTATTTTATAATCATATTTTTAGTATTCAATACTGCATTCTCGCATAGTGTACTAATAAAAAGCCGGTGTAGTCACGCAATATGTAAAATCAAACAAGATAAAGCGATAACCTTTAGGGTCGCTCATAATACAATGTGACTTTCATCGGTTTCACCTTTGGGCCCTTTTGCTATCGTGTGCAGACCATCACTTTTAAAACTTTTATAATATTGAAAAGAACTTTTATTTCTGTAACCTCCCATTGTTTGAAAAGTACTTTGAAGTGATTTTGGTGAAACACCTGATAGTTTACCTTTATTCTGCATAGTTTTACATAAACCCACTTGCACTTTAAATATTTTGTGAGTACATTTTAAACAAAATTACTTATTATTATGCTTTATTATTTTATAAAACTCATCCACTAATTGATGAAGCTTCTAGTGAATACTCGTACATTATAAAGCTTAAGCGTATGGTTAATTAAATTAATTTTAAAAATCCCTCGCAATTAACCTTCGGCTGGGATATTACGTAGCATACCTGGCCGTCCCGTATTAATAATAATTACTGTGACGTACAATTTGAGATGGAATCCGGGGCCACAAAAGGACGCAACGGCCTCGAATCGCTGCTCGCCTGACTAGCAGCTGCAGAATGAAATTATGAGCAGTTTTATTTCTCGACGGGATGGACTGCGTTTGCGCTTGCACCTGCCCGGCTCGCCGCGATTGACACCTACCCCATTATAAAGATACACGGGCACAACGATGCCCCGGGAGAAAAAATCCCAACAATAGCCCGATCGCAGCCGCATGAGAACTTATTATTAGCCTTTTATAATCTCAGCCATTCATTTTTAGTTCTTCATACAATCCTCACCATTAACCAAGGCGTGTGGGCAGTGTGGGCTCACAGCTAAATAAAACTATTGTTGCGCCTAACAAAACGTCCAAGTGAACATCTTCATAAAACTACATCTCACTCTGCCTATTGTTACGAAAGGTTGCGTCCGCGTCGAAGGCCCGATATTTTAGAGGGGAATTTATTGCTAATTTCGTAGAATGTTTACCGAAAAGTGACTGAATGGGAGGCGAGTGAATTACTTTATTGTAATGATAAAGGAAGTCAGATTGAAAACGTCCGATGAAAGCCGACGTCAGCCGGGCCGGGCCTGTTTGATGATAATGATTTATGGCGACAGGAGCACGACGCGATTTTAGCACGTTAATGCTAAGAAAGATAAATGTGTCGAGATGTCTTTGTTGGGGGCGGAAAAATTACGTCGACGTTACTCAGATCACAATACGTGACGATTCTATAAGGTAGGCGAGTCTGTTTATGTAAACAGAGCGTTGAGCGAACTATGTACTTATACTAGCAAATAGCAAGAACTCGTCTTCATAACTGAAGTGGACCGCAGGCGTGAACAAGAATATAACCGCAAAAGTCCGACCGCAGACTGGTCGACATCGGCAGTGGTTCATCTCTGAGATGAGCTAAATTTAGCCGAGCGACCGAACTGGATTAGTGACGGCGCAAGGTGTCAACCACACGCGCGACTCTTAATACATGCTCATTGGAAACATGAACACGTTAGTGCAGTAGGCGGGACTGGCTACAGGCAGCTTGTTGACCAGTTCCTTATTGTTTCTAAGCTTAAAGTACTGAGACTAACTCTTAAGTAACTGAAAACCTAGAAGAGGCTATGAAAAGTGAAATAGTTATGGTTCTGTTTTTTGTAACATTTCGTGTGATCCGTCAGCCACATTTAAGAATCCCAGTGTGATGTGTAAGTATGTACTCGGGGGGAGTCCGTTAAGACGCCCGAATGACGTATAGCTCCGGACGATTATCTTTAGTGGCCATCATCATTGACCACCGAGGTGGCACATAAAAAGTATTTACTAGCACGCACAAAATTAGTACGTTATCTGAAATGTACAGCGATGATCATTAACTAAGAGTACAAATGAAGCCACCAAAATTGTCTTCTGTTAACGACAGTGGTGCGTTAATGATTGCGGCGGCGTGTTCGGGGGCGAAACTGAACCTTCCGGTTATGAGGCGCCGCGGCAGGACGGGACTTCGTTAGCCGCCGCTCCTGTAATGACTCGCTTAATTCGAGATAATTACGCTCCCAGCAAACGTGGGCTCGAGAAATTTATCGAGACTCCTCCAGACGGAATGGAACTTGTTTCGCAGTATTTCGTTCCATGTCCCACTTATTTAACGTAGACAGCATTTAAATTCCCTTAATAACACCATAAACTATAATGAATCACAATGTGATGAATAAATAGCCAGCTTATTTGTTTTTAAATGCACACCCTAATTCAAATGCAGCGACCGTACGGCGCCCTTCCTATCACGCAGTTTGAATTTCCGCTCATATTTTAATAACATACAGAATCACGAACAGCAGTCAAATATCATTTCTTTTTAATCAGAAGTGATTCATGCAAAGTAACATTTGATACTGGAGCGAGAGACTGCTATCGTCGGCACGACGCTCGCTCATCCGCTGAACCAATTTAATATTCCTTAGGAACAAGCAGTTGTGTTTATTTTAAAGTTGTTCTTTTATACTTGTTGTTTTTGTGAGTGTCGCTTAGACATTCTGTCAGTCAGTTAGGAATAATTCACATTAAATACACCTACCGCGCGCGGCCGCCCTCTGAATGCTAAGCCGCGGCGCAGGCGCGGCGTTCGTGCCGCGCTGGAATTGGAAATGAGTGCGGTTGATGTTTTGTTTTAATAAACTCACATATTTGCCTTCAAAGTAAAAGGTTTTATTTGATTTGTTCTCTCGGCCAAACGAGTTTCAGTTATACAACGATTAGGGTTGGAACCCGGTTACAGGGAAAAGGCAAAGTTGAGTTTGAATTTAGAAGTTTCGCTCAAACGAAATTGGACGGTTCTTACGCCGTCGGTGTCTACTATTGCTTACCTCTGTTTTCTTAAACGTATTTGCTCAATAAATTGGATCCGAAGTTAGATAGCAGGTTTAGTGGAATGCTATAAAGGGAGTTTGGTTGCGGTCAAGTCGGTTGGAGATTATCTTCGAGAGCAATGCGATGGCTTTGATATTATTGTTTCTATTAGAAATATAACGTCTAGACTGCTAGGAACGCGGCGAGAGCAAAACGAATCCAGTGCAGTCGGTGCCTATGCAGCCGGCACTCGGACCGGCCTATTGTTAGCGTGATATGCCGCGGTAAATCTCCACCGATCCCATCATAATATCTAGTGGAAATAATTATACCATAAATTCTCGTTTGCGGCTGCACTGGCGAATGCTAATTTATAGAAATTAAATTTAATCTCATGGGTTTTCAATCGATTTTTTTGAAGTTTACTGCGGATCAGTTTCATGCTTTATTTATGAACGTTAATTGCTATTCTTGGATTTACAGCAGCAGTAGTGTCGGGTTTACAATTAATTACATCTTTCAATTTTGCGCATGGATCTTGTAAGAGGAATCCGAGAAAATTGAATCCATCCTTTCACAATTATAACTATTTTATCTAAATTTGGATCTAAAATGAAACGTGAAATAGTCATAGTGTTGTCTAATTAGCATTATACCTTTCGTACGGTAAACGTCCCTGTGCTCGACACTGACCCAATACAAGGCACTTGCAACCTTATGTCATAGTAAGACAGGTGACAGGTGGGTGTTATCTACTGGGCGTTGTAGCGTCGAGCATTGGTACTTTTACCATACTTCATTCTTTTCTAAAATATAGTGGATAAATAAGTTAAAAGTTTTTCCCACTAGGTATACCTACAGCCTATACCTCCTGGACTTTTATCAAAAAATTGGACGGGTATCTGAATACAAAGGAAGTGGCTGCAGCTAGAACGTTTCCAACCATAACATTTCTCTTTTATTGCAGGCATGTAGATATCGAAGCTAGCCGGCAATCACGCACGTGACGACCCTTGTTCGTGACACACGAATATCAATATTATTTCTAGTCTGGCAACTCTAGCATGCGTGGCTGAGCGTAGCTTCATAGCTATGCTAACTTATCCACAACAACTTTTTTGCAGTTACAAAATGTGTAGTTTTGTGTCACGAGTTGTAATTAAATAGTAATTAAAAATCGAATCAAGCAGTGTCAAGCCGCTGGCATTTTATGATAAACATCAACTAAACGAATATTTTGCAAGACGTTTGCATGAGGGTGCTCTTTATAGGGTTCCGAACTTAAAGGATAAAAGCGAGACCCTATTAGTAGGTCTGTCTGTCTATAAGCTAAATGTCACGAGTCGTGATTTGTAGACAGTTAAGACATTAACAGTATCAAAAATTATTAAAGTTAAAATACTAGATTTTTTTTGCCGAGTTTAACGAACGTGATCGCTTTTATGTGAACTTTATGAAAGGAATGTTTGACTAAGGTATATGAGTCGGACTTGCATAGCTTTTTTGAATTGTGTGAATTAAACCTTTATAATTATGTAGTTGCAATTAATTCCCACCTCAAGAGTAACACCTCTTATTATTAGTGAATAATCCCATAATGACGCAATTTGAACTACATAGTATTTACCGTTATTATTTGGATGAAAGATATGGAGCACGCTTCCTTATTGATTTCGTGTTGTGATACCGCGCACCGCTCTGTTTGGCCGGCTCTATTAATTCTTCAACAATACCACCAATGCTACGTCATGTTTTTCCATCTTGTTCTCATTGTTGTTATTTGTAATTGATTTTTTATTTGTAGCTCCGACTGAAAGGTTAACTGTATCAGACAGAGATTTAAGCGTAACAATATCGATTATGTTCCGGCTTGTTTCTGATAAAAAGAGAAAGCCACTTTCAATCAAAACTCACAAGCAAACACCGCGAAAGATACGAGCACCCGAGACGGTAGACAGAAGAAAAACAAAACTACTACGGACGGGCGAAGGCAGGTGAAAAATCAAAACTCAAAACGAAAGGGCTAGAATATCTCAATAAATTACACCTGCTTCCACGAAGCATAAAGGGAAGATATTGTTTTCAAAAATATATCCTAGGCGAGTGATTACGGCCCGGCAGCTAACCCAGACTTGGAATTCCGATAGTTTTTGCGGCGGTAAAAACTGATATTCCGTTCGGCCGCGTTCTGCCATACACTGAGTTAATGCGGGTCGAGATTGTGCGACCGTCCCTGTCTACGGCGGAGGTTGGAAAAGGACGGATGTTTGTTTCACGCGAGGGAGGTTGAATCGCATTTTATGGTAAGTTGGCGGGACAGGTGCACCGCGTCCACCTGCGGAGCCGGTGGCGCGCCGAGATGCGATCGAAGGACATCGAACCTTCCCACTCGCCGCGGTATCTCTAGATAATACCGTCCCCATAACTCTGAGGCGAATGGTACATAAATTAGCAGGTGATATGTGAGGAAACGCGGCCGGGATAAGAACGCTCGTACAAGACGCCCCGCATTCAAGATCGAGATAACGAAATCACACGGAACAGACTTCGTTAAGGTTCGCAGTAATCTCGAAACACGGACTGTTAATCGCTGGGATACTTAACGTGTACGCGGTTGTGAACTAACGTCGCTTACTTGCTGCGATAGAAACAAAAGGCAATCTACTACTAAAAACAATGGGTGGTTCATTTGTTTCTTTTTTTGGTTTTAATTAAAACAGTTGTTGGAGGCTCGAGTATAAATGAAACCGCACTCAAACAACAGACACGAGAACAGCAATTACAACAATTCTGACAAACATGACTGTGCTTTTAGTTTAAAGTAACTTTAGCAATTGAAAACTCACTCAGTGTATGTTTGAACTCTGTTAATTTCGTAGTGAGGTTTGGGTGAAAAAACAACAAAATCCAAGCTCAACTGTTTGTTTTATGCACACGTGAAGAGCCCTTTATCTCTCCCGTGCTGTGCTCTAAAGTACGGAATAACCTCCCTTAACATAAACAAAATCCTTACTCCTTACTAATATTATAAGTCAGAAAGTGAGTTTGTTTGTTTGTTTGTTTGTTTGTTTGTTTGTTTGTTTGTTCCGCTTTCACGCCGTAACTACTGAACCGATTGCTTTGAAATTTTGCAGACATAGAGATAGAAGTCCGGATTAAATAATAGGATACTTTTTATCCCGGAAAAAATTGATGTTCCCGAGGGAAAACAAAAATATAGTTTGCTTGATAGATCGATATCAATCGATGTTAGATCGATATTGATCGATGATCGATCGATAGATGATAGATCGATGGCGCTGTGTGTCGTTTGAAACGAGAAGTTTTCTTATAGTTGTGCTTTATACCGCAATATAACCGAGTTCCACGCGTGCGAAGCCGCGGGCGGAAAGCTAGTGTCAAATAAAACGCCTAAGTACCGACTCGAATGTATTGAAGTCTCGACCTTTATCCTAATAAAGAAAACACTAACGGAAAATAAAACACAGCCTATAAAATGCGTTAACGTGACGTGGCGTTAAAGCTTACACAAATATTCGTCTAAGGATGGTACGGAGCGAAACAACAACCCTTGTAACGAATGGTCAGACGTTTAGTCTAGTGTTATAACGTTCAAGTGCGTGCCAACGCGTGGTCGTAATCCTTTATGGAACTGCGTTTGCTGTAACCAGGACTTATCTAATGTTTTCTCGCGCTATTGCGATAATGTTGGGGCGATTGCTGTACTTCACTTAGCGAGATCAGTTACAAGCTGTTTGTAGAACAATGTTGTACACATAGATGCCTGTTATTAAGATAGAGGTTGATGTACATCGATTTGATAACCTTCTAAAATGAACGGCGACGTAATCTGTCTCTACATGTGAAGGTATGATACCTATGAAGGTATTGCCAAGTTGCCATAATTTCGAAATGGTTCTAAGGCAGGGTTTATTTCAATTGCAAATTCTATGCTATGCTATATTTTTGGATTTTTTAATGGTGTATTCGTAGCATTTGTTTTAAAAAAACTGGACTAAAAAAAATATGTTGCAAGCCCTTTGAGTCGCAGAAATTTTATGTGTTTGAATATTTTTTAAGACAGCAAACACACCAAAACTAAAGCTGCGATACAACTGTGTAAATTATACAAAGACATAAAAGCGCTAAATAATTCAAGTAAATCCCCAGCGATCATAACAAAATAAAGCTTTACATAATAAGGTTATTGTTTAACGAGTCCTGCTGAATATTTAGTACCTAGTTCATGAACTTTTCTTAATTTGACTTAAATTCAGCGTTCAAAAAATTACGATAAAAATGTAAAAGTCCAGACTTGATGAAATATTTCATTAGAAATTTTATGAACGCAAAGTTGAAATAGGTGAACTATATTACGTATAGTTAGGGCTAGCCGACTTAAGAAAACGAGATATTTAAATATATACTTTCTTTGAAGTCGGCGCGCCGTAAATTAATCCTTATACTGTACCTATTTCATTGTAAAACAGAATTCTTGAGTATATTTCGAGGACACATTCTACGAAACAAAGCATACAATGTAATTATTTATTTTCAGTACGCGTTATTTATTACTTTGACTAACTACGTCGTATGTAAGTCGCGGAGCTTTTAGACGTTCACTCGTACGTAACATAAAGACTTAAATAGTAAGTAGGTATTTTTATAGTTTAGGATTTTACCATTTACCACTTACCTAGTTACATTTTTGAGATAAAATCAGAGATACTTTATAAGCCTCGCCCTTTAGTGTTCTATGACAATTATTACCTGTGAACAAAAAAAAAACATTATTATAAACATATTCAGACAGCTCAAACTTTTCAGGATCAGAAATTAAAATTTCTATAGGAATTTTCAGATAGTTACAATACTTTTTTTTATTAGTCATTCAGTAAGACTACACTCCGCTATCAGGGTTGTTACTGTCAGCAGTCGGACGACGTGTCGTAAGTTGCTTGACGACGTGCCTCTCTCGCAAAATATGATCGACGCTTACTTTATCCTTACTAATATTATAAATCGGAGATTGAGTTCGTTTGTTTGTTTGTTTGTTTGATCCGCTTTTACGCCGTATCTACTGAACCGATTGCTTTGAAATTTTGCAGACGTAAAGTTAGAATTCCGGATTAAATAATAGGGTACTTTTTATCCCGGAAAAAATTTATGTTCCCGAGGGAATGTTCGCTTTATACCGCATTATAACCGAATTCCACGCGGGCGAAGCCGCGGGCGGAAAGCTAGTATATTTATAAATGCCAATATATAAGTAGTGTGATAGTGTCACAGACAGACGTCGTTATCTGCTACTACATCTTGTACCTACTTTAATATTACTTTACAGCACAGCGTTCAAAATCTTTATCATAAACTTTTTACTGTATTGCGACCCATCATAACTCTACCGTTTTTATTAGGGTTCCGTAGCCAAATGGCAAAAAACGGAACCC
>BHDV01056029.1:258236-283925 GCA_005406045.1 Adoxophyes honmai | reverse complement strand
CGCTGGTGAAGTTATGCGGTTTCCTCATGAAGCACCCTGTATATTTCTATTTAAAATTCATACATATTATGTATTGGCCACAATAGTACAGATGCCACTTCACGTGGAAAAATTATCGTTAGAGCAATTTAGACCGTTTTAGATAGTTCTTTACTGAAGGCCGCGTAATATGTACATTTGAAAATATCCACCCAGGTGTGGTTGAATAAATGTTCACCCTAGTACAGACACTAACCTGTTTTGAAGTTAAATTACCAAAGTTTGACAAGCGGTCGGACTCACTCGAACCTTCGCCAGCAATAATTCTGCATAGCGGCGGGAAGACAATCAGGCACGAGGTAAGTAATGACTTGCACTGCAAGCCTTTTTGTTAGTCGTCGCACGTCGGACTTTTCGTATGCGCGGAAACGATCTGAGTTATTTTCAATTAGGTACCGCTTTTGCTTATGAACCCAACTAAGCTAGCTGGTAATTAATACCGCCACAAAACCAGGCTGCGGAGAAGGATCTTTTGTTTCGATTAATAAAGCGGGCATTATTTAAACGTTACTCAGCTCGCTAAGATTACTTATGAAATACTTACTTATAATCCGGACCCTCTTTACCTACTGAATTATAACTCCTACCTAATTTTCATTTTGGATCTAGTCTAATTTACTTCAGGTGAACTAAGCCGATTGCTAATCTGACGTATAATGTGTAATTAAGTTCAAAGCGTTGGGTGTTCAGTTCTGAAGAAGTCGGCTGAGCGTTTGGCGGCGAGCGGCGTTGTGAGGCGGGTCACGGGCCGCCGCGGTAACGAGCTGCGCGGCCGCCGGCGCAGCTGCTCCTCCGAGTCGCTCGATTGCTTCCCGCTTGTAATGAAATACTTTTCCCAAGACGCTCTACGTTGCTTCTCAAATTGATACCAGAGATTATCCTCTAAGCGGCGATTTCGCCCAACCGTACTTTTCATTAAATTGAACGGCGCGTATTACCGGCGCGGCCGGCAGGTGCGCGCGACAGTCGCGAATGTGGCACCTACGGCCGCCACGGGCCGACCCGCAGTATTAATTCCATCCCAAGTTCTCGGGACACCGACAGGCTTATAAGATTAGAATAATTTTCTCATTCCGAGGACTCCCCGCGAGCGCAACCAGCGGTTTAATTAAAACTAACAGTTGTCTCACACAGTCTTATCCGGCAATTTGCGAGGTATTACAGGCCGAACTTTGTCCACAAATTATCTTGACTCCATTTAGCGGAACGGTTATGTTAATACGATCTTGCTAAATTTAGAAGAATGTTTCAGACACACTGGGCGTCGACGAAGCGTGGCATTAAACTCGAGCGGTTCATTAGATTGTTAATTTTAAGTTTTCAATAATCCTGTAACTGCTTTTAGTTATACGCAGTTTCATGATGTGATGGAGAAGCGATCATTAAACCTGCGCGCAAATGAGTTTTTTATAGCCATCATAACGCTTATAAATGTTGGAACGAACTTACACTCGCTTTACAGCTGTTTAGATGGCGTCCCTAAAATTAATGCATCCATCAAATATTTAATTTGCTCCAATGACTGCGCACAAACGCGAAGCATTTACCCGTACCTACGTACCTAAGAGTGGAAAAACATTTTTGCAATACCTTGACAAATATCAGGTGTTTGTTACACAAGAGAAAGTTTCAATATGAGCTTCAATAAATATTACATGTATTCTTACACTTGTATAAAGCTCAACTAGCTGTAAAAGTTATAAATTCTGCCTTGAAATACTCTTGACTCGGAGGGTTAAAATACTTGACATCTTGTCGGCGGGCCAGATAAAAGTGGGTCTATTTGGTCCGAATAGAACCCGGTTGTCTTCATGCATATAAAATTCACTCGGCCCGGTGTGAAATATGATGTGACGCAAATAGCAGCGAATGAATCTAGCGAGGCTGACTTCGAGCCGGTTATCCCCCTCGTATCGGCTGGTGCCCTTTATCTTTACTATGAAATAAAGGAAAAAGTACCACTTTCTCTGCAATATCTTATGCGTATGAGTGCTTATGAAATATGAATTCTATCTCACAAAACATATTATTTCGTTATAACAGAAAATATTGCTACACGTTTCAGAGTAATATGGGATATGACTTTCTTTATAAGCAAAAATAAAAGCGTGAGGATCACAACCGATGTATAGGTAGGGAACAACCGGGAACGCTCTGCTTTGCGAACGATCGTAAAGAAGCTTAAATAAAGAGTATCTTGTTTTTGGATTACAGCGATAAGGTATTTCTGGATGTATTATTTTTTATAGTATTGTACTGACAGAATGGTAAAATTACTTAAATTACTTAATGCCTCGGATTGTATTGCGGTTAAGCTCCGAAATCAATTCATGAAAATTGTACTTGTCATTTTTTATCTCCCACAATTTCTGTAGCGACATAAATTAAAACACACACACATTCACACACACACACGCACACATTTATGTCACGCCTGTACCTACTCTCTAATGGCAGAGCATGCGAAACATGACATAGACGTAACCATGACTATTTCTCGTTTCCTGGCCACACTTAGGATAATAATTTTAGGGTTAAACATAGATGAAAAAAGTCTACCAGTGATCGGTTGCTAGCCTGTCGCCTAAAACATAACTAAACCTATTCCTATTACCTCTGTCGCTTTTTACGATATCCACGGAAGAAATGATGAGGTATCATTTTAAACCTGATACCACACGAGATACAATTATTAAGGTTAAGTTATTTCAATTTGTTTTACTAGCAGCGGTTCTGAAGGCACCGCATCGTCCCGAGGGCAGCGGGCCGTGGCGACGCGGCGGCGCCGCTCAACTATTTACTTCGATCCTTAGATAAATTATAGTTTACTGTATTTAAAGTTTGTGAGTTAGGTGTAGGGTCAAATCCTAAGATTGCAATAAATCCTCGCCAACGTCTCGTGATAGTCGAACTTAAATAACGTAACTCTCAAAATGTGTGCGGGTGTTAAATTACTTTGTTAGCACACAACACATTATAATAGGTATATGTATAGGTATAAGTTTATTATACGGCTATATACGTAACTCTGATTTAAGCCTTGATAATTTTAATAGTTCCCACGTCGTAGCGATTAGAGTATTCCAAGCAGATACAGTCGTAGGAAATAGCTATGACATCAAGTCTTCACAGATTACAATAAAAATATGTCATCCCGCAAACCGCATTCACACGTGTTTTACGTCTGGAACAAATTTGTAATGGAAGTGATGCTCCTCAGCAATCTGTCGCGAACAATAAGTCGCGCTAACAAAAGCCGGCCATTTGAACAAGTCGGAAACTTTTGTAAGTTTAGCTCTTTCTCGGCGGGCTCTTGGCAGAGGCCGCGGAGCTCACAATGGCCGGAATAATCGTTAGGGCCAGTCATAAGAAAACCCATTACAAAAACAACGACGCACTTCTTGCCCGTATTACTCAACATTTAGACGGCGACGACTAATTTCGGGCCCGAGGTTTCGGCGCTACAGTTATAATTACGATGTTTATACTATTGTTTACAGTGTGGCTTACTGTTGTAATCAGATTGCGGGCTCTACAAGCGCCGGTAGCGATACATGTTACTCCATTTTAATCTCGTACCGTTGCGCTAACACGCTAGGGAAAGGGTAGCACCGAACGCAATAACTTACACAGTAATGCGCCGTATGAAAATAAATAAACGAAAGTATTTCGCACTTCGACATGATTTAACGCTAAACAGGTAACGCGGGCCGGCGCGGCTGAGAGGATTCCCGATTTACCTACTCCAATACAGCGAGGATAAAAGGCTCGAAGGGTGATAGATAGTGAAGCGACATAACGAAGGAACGCGATCCAGGCGCCACTTCCGGTGGCCGTCACGTAGGACGGCTTCCGGCGCGGCGCCAGCGCTCGCTCTCCACTTACAATCACTTAGCTCAGGAACCACTGCTGCTGTAAACACAAAACTGACGCCCTCGGTCGGATATCAACCACTACACGGAAATTAGGTTAAACATTAACACCATGTAAAGATCCTCTAACATTGCTCTTACATAAAAAAAAAAACTAGAAACATATTTTAACTGGTGCCAATCTAGAGTAACGAAATCATTATTTCCCGTGCATTTTATTAAAACATAATTTTCTATAGGAGGATACAAATCATCTGTTTGTAAGATCTCAGTTATTTTCATATGTCGGTTTAATTTCCGCTACGGCAATGTTTTCAGAGGGAAATTCGATTGGAACAAGAGACGCGCCGATGTGAGCCTATGTAATTTCCTTTCATATTCAATTTAATTCTTTGAGGGATGCATATGTCTGACCCTATATTTTATAACAGCCTCGCTCGCACGAAGTCCCTTATACAATGAACAGGAAAAATGATTTAATTAAAACAAAGGTATTTTCTGATTTGTTTGATTTTGCAAATGTTTGTTTCATTAATTCACGCAAAGGTATGAGAGATGTCATTTACCCGAAATATGTTTAATTTTTGGCATTCAAGCGTGAATGACTTATTGAGTTTCAGCATTTCTGTCTCTTTTGTGACACACGACCCCTCGACGAAGGTCCCGTTCGTTACAAAGGTTCGCGAAATTTGCTGGAATTTGCTCTTACCATCGCTATTGCCATTTGGCGGTACGGCCTCTGGACTTAGGCTTGGAGGGCGCAAGTCGCAGCGTTTGGGCGCTGTATGTGGGTGATGTAAGTGATGTGATGTCTAAATCGGCCGGAGTGCGTGCAGGCGGCGCGCGCGGCGTCACGCGAGCTCGCCTGTCGCGCTATCGACTTACACCCTGTTAAATCTGGCCCAATATTTGTACAGCCTATTCATTACCATCGTGCCGCTTTATTTTATTGTTTCTTCTTGTTACGACGTTCGTTTTTCTTTGAGGGCCTATTAAAATTTGTTAAATGAGAATTTATTGTAGTTCACGTTCACGTAAATCTTGAGCTGTGTGTTTCGGTTAATTGGCGCGTAAGCGTTGTTTGGTATGAAAATAATAGTAGCTAAGGGGGAATTTGTTGCATTGAGAGGATGGAATCGTGTACTTTTTCAATTAGAGGGAGCTGTAGTACGGATTGAGGATGAGCCAGGATCGGCGTCGGAGGCCGCGGCGCCGCCGGAAACCCGTGAATAGTGGGAGGCACTGAAAGAAAATCTAATTTGGATTTAAGGGATTACATCGAGACTTGTTTCGGCCTACTGTAGAGAGACAAGTTGCCGCCGTCTTGCTGTTCAGATGGAATTAGAGACACGGCTTCGACGCTAGGCTATTTTATTACACCCGATCCTTACGTTCGTGTCGAAGTTAATTTGTTTCCGTCTAGACCGTATTGTCACCGTTCAATTACTTTTTAGAAGAAAGACTTATTAATTAATTGATTGCTTATTGACTCTGTTTCTAAGAGTCGTATAAAATATTGAGAAGTTGTGCTAAAGTTTTAGAGACAATATTAGAGATAGTGACGGCATCTATTCATCCATGATGTAGATACAAGTCTCCTCAACAAGACATGCATCATTTGATCATTTTAGATGCTTAATCACGCTACCCACTATCAGTTATCGGTAGCTCATCGAAGCCGGGCCCTCGCACGATCTGCAAGTAATTATAAACATGACTAGTACAAATTGAATTTTACGCATCATGGACATTGTCTCCGCCACAATGTGCCGCCGAACGCGTGGTCATGCGACGTGACTTTGAGCTACATGTTCCACCCAATGAAGCGTGAAGAGCCGAAGCGAAAAAGACGCTCGGCTCAAACGGTACCTACTGAAATGTCAAACAGATGTCTAGCTTCAATGTAGGTACGTCTTTATCCGAATATTTTGGGCGAAAGACGTCGGTTTCGCGTGTGGCGAGATTATAGTAAATTTTGAATTTATGTTCACGTTCGAAAAGTTATCTACTCGTATAGAATTTTCTATCAATATCTTATTTAACGTAAATAAGTTAATACCATGGGATAATTTGCGTTTTATTCAATATTTAAGACTCAAATTTAGAAATGTACGTAATGAAATGACTAACAGATATTCGTACCTATTCATTATACAAATTTTCTGCCCCGACCGAGATTTGAACCAGGTACCTACCTCAAATTTCATAATCTTTGACTACAAGCTGTTCTTCAATCACTGGGCTGGGTTTATGTATACATACTAAATAAACAACTTATACGATTATTATGAATTTAAGGTGCACAGATTTTTCAATTTCACCCCTCCCGCCAAGATATTTGTTAAAAAGTTAGGGTGTACAGGAAAACAAGTGGATATACCTACCTACTCTGTTGCGTGGCCAAGAAACTGAATGAGTAACGATCTTCAGGGGTCGAAGTTTGAACGGAGTTGGCTGCATATTTCATATCAGAAGGCGGTCTTTTATTTCTGTCCGATCACTTACGCGTTCATAAGTTCATTTTATTTAAGCGTAGAACACTGCAGTAACTACAGAGCATCTTATTGAATTAATATTTTACAAGCCGGTATACTTTTTTATGAACAAGGGAGCTTAAATACATACATATCTCATCACTCCTGTATTCCCAATTCGGATAGGCGGAGCTCAGACATATCCATGAACACGGACAAATCCATGTCTACCTATTAGACGTTTCGTAGCCACTTCTAGAATATTTTTAGGTTTTAAGTTAAGAGGTATAGGTTATAGTGACAGCCTACAAGCCTGACGTTGACGTCTAAAATATACTACCTTAACCCATATCCTTAGTCGCCTCTTGGGACTTCCTCGGAAAAAATGGAGAAGTGTTATACTAAACCCAACACCACATGGCAGTTTAAACATTTTTTTCAAAAAGTAGGATGTAAGAAATGGTTTCGTATTTATATGACTTAGACATCAACTTAGACAGTGTATGGTCAATATCCTACATACGATTTTAATGAAATATTGCTAGAATTACATACATACATACATATTCGTACACATTCGTGAGGGGTAGGCAGAGCCCATGAATTCAAAAATCCAGTGCCACGTTTAGCAAACTCAGGGTAACCAGATAGTTAAACGTGATATTGCAGTGACAGGTTGCTAGCCCATCGCCTACAATACACTAACCCTTTCCCAGAGTCGACTCTTACGACACCCACGGGAAGAAAGGGGGAGGCGCTATTCTAACACGGCACCACACGCTACGGCTACGGGCTAGAATTGCTTTGTCAATAACAAGCTAACGGGTTAATGTTGAGCACTATCAACAATACTGATTGCTGTAAATATTACATGACTATTTGCTTTATAGAAATCCATATTTACTTACCTTGAAATTGTAACTGTAATCTTTAGTTGAGGTCAGGACTTGCCACTTGACTCTCATTGCTTCACATGTTAGTAGTGGCAGTTTACTATTTCCAAGTTTTTCGAAATAAATACTCGGAATTCTATATCAGATAGCAATCGAACGGCTAACGCAAAAGAAGTCCAGTTACATTATGGAATAATTATTTGGGGAAGCATATTGTGAGAGATGACGAGGGGAGGAAAGATAGAATTAACTTATCGACGGAAGGCACCGCCGCTGTTATTTATGGGAGAAAAGTAGCGCCGTTATCTGCTAACTATTAATTTCGGTAATAATTAAACCTGACTAGCTCATTTATATCTGCCTTCATAGCGCCCCGATATCAGGAATACTTTCGCAAGGTATACCTTTTCCGATTAAAAGATACATATTTAGGTATATCGATCGTATCTGCCGGTGCCGTACGTTTTACTTTGTATTAACATGCGTTTTTCACTTAATTTGTTTTTGGTTGCTTTCAAACGAAGGATTGTAAAAATAAAATCAATGTTTGGTTTTTTGGAAGGTTTGCCTTAGAACGTTCTGAACACTTTAGTAGGTTCCTAGTCAGAATCACATTGCATACTTCACGGTATAATCGTTTATTATGACGAAGTACTAAAGTGTTCAGCTACTTCTGCGGCTGCCTACTGCTTATTTTTTTCTGCTGAGTGAAGATTATTATTTAATCTATTATAAAACGTCCTTTTTTCCTGTGTGGTGCCGGGTTAGAATAGCACCTCCCTCCCCATTTCTTCCCGTGGGTGTCGTAAGAGTCGACTCTGGGAAAGGGTTAGTGTATTGTGGGCGATGGGCTAGCAACCTGTCACTGCAATATCACATTTAACCATCTGGTTACCCTGAAATTGCTAAACGTGGCACTGGATTTTTTAATTCATGTGCTCTGCCTACCCCGCTTGGGAATGCAGGCGTGAGATTATGTATGTATGTATGTATGTATGTATAAAACGTTTTGATGACACGATTTTCGCAGGATTTGTGCCGAAAGCAAAACGTGCTTTTACAAAAGGTATACGCTGTTTCACATTAGTAGGTGGAACGAGAAAAGTTAACAATATTACTTCCCGGGGGAGAGATAAAGAGGGTATTAAGCGATTTTTTGTACTAAAACTCCAACCCCAATTATTGCCTAATGGAGAATTAATGAGAACGGTAATTTGCGAAATGTCAGTCGAGCTAAATAGACTCGCCACAGTAGGCAGCGGTCTAGACGCGCGATGATTTTTATACGCTTCAACGTTTTGAAATTAATAAGCGGTGTTTGCTTCGTAAATTAAATTAGGTAGATACTTGCGACTTAAATTCGTTTCGTACCTAATTCAAGTTTCAAATCAAAGTTATGAATTTTAACTCTATGGTAGGTAGCTTTTATTATCGTATTTGGCAATACTATACCTACTAGCTTATTTATTGGCATATACAAATTTGAAATAGTCTGGCTGGATCTTCCATATAACTTCGCAATCTTGAAACCTATCTAATTGGGTTTAACTTAAATCATTAATTATTCGGTTTCAAAATCACATTGAGCATTATTATACAGCATCAGTTGCTGATAATTTTTTCAAATCCCTTTTTTATAAGCATTGTTATTACAGTAATACATTTGAACGTTTTCTAAATAGTTACTTTTCATATAGCTGCGTAGCAAAAAAGGCAAAAGTCATAGCGTTGCACCATTTAACATTTTTATCCCGTGTAATACATTCTCGTGCACATGTTCGCCTTCCGGGCCCATTCGGCTACGAAGATAGATAACTTCCCGATGATTTAGTTTTATTGTCATCCAGTCGAACTGTCGTTGCCGCCGACTACTATCGCTGGCTTCTTTCAACTTTGCCTTTCGCCCTTTTCCAGTCTTGTGTGTTTAATGCTTCGGGTGTTTAACTGTCCCGCTTATTTTAGGACTTGAAATATCTAATTCAATTACGATTTCCAAGTCATGTGTAGGTGTAGGCGTTAAATATGCATGGAGCCTAAAACAAACTACTTATAGCATGAAATATTTAGAGGTCGGTGCGGAGCGACGCTGATCCGCGGCGACAGCGACTCGTCCGTGTCACGCCCCTGTCACGTCCAACGATTTTTACAGTCCGACAGTATCAAGCGTTTCGCTTGGATTTTATTGGCTTGTTCAGTCACGTCTCGGTAAAAGATCGTGTCTCCCGGCGATGTGGCGGCCGTTTCACGCGATATGGGTTAACAGCGGCGATGAATCGCCGGAACAGATCGTTTTATGATTTCAACTGAACAATTTTTATTGACGTCCGATATACATGAGTGTCGTTTGCGTAGCGGGCCTCTTAAAGCATCCGACTTTATTCGTTATGAAAGCCAGATATCAACATTAAGGATTCAATAGGGTCGGGAGAATTTATTTTGGTGTGCTTTTTAGGTAGCGTCTAGTATACAGTTATACCTAAATAATAGCTTTGGGAAAATAAGCTTTGCTAGAAACCTGTGACTATTATGCCTCTCTGATCTATGCGTAAGCCTAAAACTATGTTAAAAGTGGTAACGATACGTAAAATAGTCATGATTTTTGCTATGGAACGTTTCGTGTATTCTACCTATCCCATTTGAGGTATGGTATTTATACACCTACCTACGAATAGTTAATTCTTAGACTAGGTGATTTTATTTTGATTTAATGTTTCCGGATTAAAGACGTTCCCTTTTTACGTAAATTCGAAACGGTACGTTATGCAGTTTTGAAGTTGACCTCAACTTTCATCAATTACTAGAAAATATCAAGTGATTAGTCACAAACAACTGCAGTGGCTACATTAGCCGGCGCTCGCGGTCTGTTAGCACACCGCCGACTGGTCGTCGGCTTATACTGCCCCTAATAACGGGGGTGGCGTCCATCAAATTGCTAGGTATTCGGAGGAGTTGGCCAACACGGAGGGCACTTTACAGTGCAAGGTAAACCGCTGGTACTCACGAGAAGGTTGTGTTACGACCCTTTTATCATCCCTCGTCACGGACGACCGGCAGGGATACCATTAAAAGGTTATCGAAATTCAAATATTACCTCGGATACTGCGTGGCAATTCCGGCAAACATGCCCTTTATTTGACAGGGTTTTATGATGCTCGGGCAACAGCTACAATAATATTGTAAAGCTATAAACTTTATCGCCAATATGCCACACGTATTAATGACAAACGTATACCGAGAAGCAGACGTTATTGTACTCCTGGTCTTGTAAATGTGCGTAAAATCGCATTAGACTTTGAGACTATTTGCAGTATCATGAATATTTTCTGAGTGGTGAATGGAGGGTGCATGACAATAAAAGTATATCACTGAGGCCTGACTATTGTACGGCCGGCGCCGGCGGAAAGCGAGCATGTGTGGGGACAACAGCTCACCCCGGAAATAAAATAAGCTTACAGCCTCGCAAGTTAGGTGGAGGCTTCGGGAAGGATTGTAGTTGACCGAATCGTTCGATGTAGTGGAACATTTACTTATTGATAATCCAGTGTAATTGTTGCCCATTGCAAGACATAGGTGTCCTCTCAGTACAAGAGAGTTTGTAAATTTCACATAGGTATGTTCACGATGTTATTTTTTTGCCAAATTACCCATAAATACCGTAAAAAGGGTGCGAGCCTAGAATCCGAACCTATAAACAACCCTCAGCTTGACAGGTCACTTTCAGATGACTCTCAGTGGAACTTTTATTTAAACTAATTAAATCTAGGTATACCTGTCTATATTATCTGAAAAAGTTACATTAACTTAATAGATAGCCTATTGTTTATACTACAGGTAGTACAGGTATAGTCGATTATATGTATGTTTACCACAGCTGATATGTCTATTATTTATTTCAGTTTCAAAGGTTTATTTTTCAAATATCAAACATATCGTTAAGTATACCACAGCATTAATGTACCTACTAAGCTAGAGTATTCCATTTATTCCGACTTATCTCCTACAATAAAAGCGCATGTGCTACAACTATTTGTGTTTATTGCGTTAAGAACCAGAAAAACAGCAAAGAATTTCCCTGTTGTCGTGCTATTTTAAAGGATCCACACTGTTAGCGGTTTAAAATCTCACCGCTGTCTTGGCACAATTCTTAAACCGTGCAACCAGAATATCTCAGGTAATCCAAGAGAGTTGTTTGTACAAAACGGAGACCACGCTGTGAAGAGCTGTGGCGAGTTCGATTGCCAGTCACGATAAATATCTTCTAACAAACCAGACACAACTCTTAATACTCTGCTGAAGCAAAGTAACCTTTGACTTCCAAGCCATATGAGCTGTTTTACGAAGGGTGCTAAATGTAAAAGCGTCGTTTGTATTTTTGGTAAGAGATATGTGGACCCGGAAGCAAGCGCTTTCCCTGACTGTCACACTTGAATAGACCAGCGTTTAGCTTTGAACATGACCACCTATAGAGAGAAACCTGACATCAAATAATAATATTGTTAGAAATAAAAGAATTCCCTTAAATAATTTCAAGAAATTTATATCTTGATTCATCTGTTATCTACTGACAAACCTGTGCTCAAAAGTCCTGAGATACATTACGCGAAGTAAAAACTTGAATAACGCCCGCTCCAATTTTGCCAACCAAATCTACCGAGCTCAACGTAGCCTATGATAATACGGGGTGTGTTTTAAACTTAAGAAAAGTTTTCCAGGTTAGTGCTGGGAGCTGTAAGAGCGTTCGTTTGTGACCGGAATATCGAAACAATCAATGGAGTTTGTCGCGGCCGGACCAAATTGAATCGGCGGGGCCCGGAAACCGGAACAGCGCCTTCGCCCGCTCTATCTCTCACATTAACTGAATAGCTACTCCCAGGTATTTCGGACTTTAAATATACAATAAACCGCCACTAAAACTTAAGAGTAGCCCTTGATCTGTTATTTTAATTGAGAAGGTATTATTTTAATCGTTTATTTGCAAAATAAATTGCAAACTGAAGGATATGTAAGACTTTCGTCGGAAGACTTCAAGCTGGAAGAATCGATTGTTGAGAATCACTACCGTTTATGAATCAGGTTGCAGGTCAGAGCGAAATGTAATTTAGTTTAAGAATTGAAAACTATTTGTGTGTACTTTCTAGATAAAAATGTATTCTGTTTAACTTGGGGAGGATTCAATCAAACGAGAACGTTATTTTGTCTTGGATTAAGTGACTCTTTATTACCGAGTAAATCAATTTTTCGAATGAGAAAACAAGGTAGTGTGGCTTATGGATGCCAGTGTTCTAACAAAGTAGGTATCTATAGACTTTGCATAATACTCAATATACTGCAAGATTATATGCAATACAACTAAGAATACAACATACAACCAAGTAAACAAAACAACCGAAACTATTCTCATTCTGCATCGGTCAATAGATCAAACTATTCTTACCTAAGAATAATCCCAGCGCTGTTTCTAGTACAATCACAGACATCCACGCATGAGATCATGCATGTTGTTCGGACTCAGTCGTGTCGGCTCGCCTGCGGCACTTAATCAATCATACTGTCCAGTCCAGTGGACTCGCCCGGCCATCTTGATACTTGCAAGCCCAAATTAACACATACCCTGAATTAATGTATGGAAATTTGCGTGGCATTCCTAATTATATGCAAGGGTCTTGAGTGGCAACAGGTTGGAGTGTTAAAGTTAGAAGTTACCGTAGACACTCAACTTGTTAGGGGAGGTTGGAGAGATTTAGGTATGTTTGTGCAGTCGAGTGAAAGGAGCTTGTCAAGACGTGGAGAACAGGTAATTAATGACGTAATTTTATGCAATGTGAAATATAGTATTTTTTTATAATTTTAATAATACCTATTCTATTGGCTTTGACACATCGGTTAAGCCTATTTTTTGTATACTCAGCCAACTTTACCAAATAGGGTCAGGTAAAGCTCTGCTCTATTTAGAGATTCCCCAGGTCACTTTACTGTTTTATTGCGTCGTTGAAACCTGACCGTTTAACTATGAAACGGTATCTAAATGTGAAAGGTTGAAACGTTTTGTAGTTTCCCCCGGGCATGGACTCCTATTTCAGACCCTCCGTTGGTCGTTTCGTAAATAGAAACATTAACGACAGTCCTGCAAATGACTATCACGTTTAATTAGTAACTTCTATTTTTTTCTAGGTTCCGATTTGTTTTCCACGACACTGATTGCGTCAATTGCCAAGTTAAAAAAATGCTTCCTATGAATTGCCTAATAAAACTACAAACTTGCAAACCAACGATGCTTGGCCTACTTTTGTAAAAGTAAATTAGCTAGCATTTTGCTTTAATGTAATTGTTGCATAATGCTCGCTTCATATAAATGAGGGGAACAAAAAATTCAATTACATTGACTGAACTTTTTTTTGATTACCTACCTAAAAACAAAGTCCTTGTGAAATGTCCGTACAGGTAAAGTTTTGTCAGTTTTTTTAAACTTTTAAGTCCATAAAATAACAAAGAATAAGTAATTTGATTTTAAAACGCAATTATCAGTTTATTATCCCAGGAGAACCATTTCGTCACTTCTTCGGCCGTCTTTAAACCGCTCGTGAGGGATAAAGTGTTTTTTTACGACTCAATGAAAATGAAAACTCTAAGAGTTCAGGATTAGGCGCAACCTCGTGGTCGGAGGCCGGGGACGAGACATAAATCCCATTTTATATCACTGTAAATTGGATCAGAGGTATTATTGCGATCTCGCGAAATTTAAGAATAAATATGTTGATTGGGTTTTCTTATTCTTTCCGTTCTGCTAACAGGTTTGAATCAATAAATTATCTTCTGAATCATCTTCGCCACATCTCGTTTTGGATGATACTACAATAGGATTATTTTTCAGACATTTGGCTGGACAAAACGAGCTCAAACTGAATAAGGTTTTTTTCTAAGAGCATGTTAATTAAATTTTGGCTACGATGCTACAGTATACATTGCTAATTTCCGATTTGCCGGCGTCTTATCGTCTACTTTTCCTTAATTGACACTGACGAAGGTGTGCGGTAAGAACAGCTAATAAAGCCTTGTTTTTTCCGCCTCGGAAGAGAAATCTAAAGGTGAAAGGCTGCCTCGAGGATTTCATGCGTTAAGGAAGGTAAGGGGAATACGCTTTCGCTCTCAAGTATTACAATACGTAATAAAAGCTTTTAGTCTTTATTGCGAATACTAGATGAGGTACTCGAGCAATTCACGGAATACATTGGAGGCGCTGTGTTCTAATCTCAAATGGCATTTTAAAGGAACGTTTCGGTACTCGCAGCATGTATTTAATTTGCGCATACCGCTTTCTAATTTTAGGCGTTATACTATAAACGAGTTACGACCGACATCACGGGGTTACGACTTCGGATAGCCTTAATGACAACAGCACCCGAAAATAAAGCCAGCTTATCGCACACGCATGCTTTTATGGCATCCTTTAATTTTTTTGAGAAGTGAATTACCCGTTCTATTTCGTCGATCATGATTTCGTCTACCTATACATACCGAATGGCAGTTAAACCGTTGGGTTTGAAAGTAAATTTTCTGCGGGAAAAGTTCTCGTAATGAATACGTGGAATCCCGTGATTCATTGTGATTTAATTGTCGCTTCCCAGCGTAACAGGGGGCGGGTGGTATAAGTCGTCCTGCTGGAATTTATTGCCTCAATTATAAGCGGTCGGCTCCTGCTCTCACAGAATACACCTGGAACTACCGTCTTTTGCACTTAAACAGATTACTGTCAGTACAACTATCAGACGTGTACTAATTAATCTCGAGTAACTGCGCACTATAAAACTACGAGATCGTTGAAGTCTTTGCCCCGAGCTTTGACTTGAGACGTCTCAATGTTAAGTGATTCAATTACCGTGGATGCTATCGATTTTGGGTTTGCTCCGTTTGGTCGTATCGAAAACGTTCTTCAAAGGCAGGTTAGCTAAGGTGCCAATAAAGTTGCGGGTGGACTCGGGTGAAGCGCTTGTCAATTTAATAATCCGAGTGGCTGGCAAGGTGTAACCTATTTAGTATAGTTACGTGTACGTGACACAGGAACATCAATTTAATGTGGCCGTGATTTAATTGTCCTCTGGGGAAGTGGCTGCAATAAGTTGTGATTTAGCTTGCTCCGTCGGGATTTACCATTTTGATTACTATCACACGCTGGCAGAATTGTACCAGCTAGGGTTTGGGTGACCAGGCGTGTGTGATAGAGACGACAAACAAACGCTTTAAACTTTCAACGGGAAATATTTGCTGACTATCTAAGATCCCTGGTTTGACGTAAATTGCGAAAAAAACCATTTTTGTGCAATAATTAACATTTAACAGTAATTATAAATGATAAAGCACCTATGTAAAGCACCTAAAGATCAGTTTTCCGTTGATATAGTACTTTCGAGATATTATAAAGAAAACCAATTAACGGTCGTTACTGACGATTGAAGTAATACGATACATTATCAACGTCAATTTTGAATGAAAATAAACAATCGTAATAACTAAAATAGTGTACTCTTAAAAACGGATTTTGAAGAACATCGGAGACTGGTAATATAATAGTTACAAGTCCTCTGGCAGAGTGACATAACTGGATCCATCTGCAGTTAGAATAAAATGGCATCGTGAACTGCGCAAGTTTATCTCCGTCATCTAACTGGAGGATTGTGCTACTTTCCCACTTAAAGTTCAACCTTCTGCGAAAATGAAGAAAAATATTGTCACCGCTGTCCAAGCGCGAAACGACATTTTTTACTTAGTTACGCTCTTATTTTCAGGAAAATAAGGGCCTCATAAGACAGCAAAATTAGACAAAAAATTTACATTAGTATTTACAAAATTTATGAAAAAAATTGTATTACTACACTTACAATTTCTGAACGTAACTAATGAAACTTGTATTAGAAACAGGAGGTGATGTTGGTCTTAGTATGTCGTATCGTATTTTAGTAAAGTTTCAATTCTTGGAAAAAATAAGGCGGCTCGAACAAATCAATTCCGGGCACGTTTACAATTTCCTGAACAGTTTTTCTATCGGCTCCTGTATTTAATGAACTAGCGTCGACGTTTGTTTCGTGTAGCGTCCCAGGCTTCTTTGATATTTACCAATTTAGGAGTTAAGAACAGGGAGAAAAGACGTCAGAATACAGATCCTGAATCCTGCTATAAATATGTATCGTAAATGTAAATGGTCTCCCTTTCTTTGGCGCACAATAGTCACGTAAAGTACATCTGCCCGTATTCGCAAAAGATGCTCTGAATTGTTCTGCGCTCACTTGGTGCCAAGAAATAATCTGTTATGGTGACATTATCTGACGCGGCCTGCCCTCCTGCCAACAGGCGCGCCGGCCAAATACTTAAGGCGACGACGGCTTCGTTTCTTTAAATTTTGATCTTACGTTATGACTAAAGCTATTCCTGTTGGATTATTCGACACTTAAACCATTATTAACATGTGTGGTGCCGGGTTAGAATAACACCTCCCTTTTTCTTCCCGTGGGTGTCGTAAGAGTCGACTCTGGGAAAGGGATAGTGTATTGGGGGCGATGGGCTAGCAACCTGTCACTGCAATATCACGTTTAACCATCTGGTTACCCTGAAATCGCTAAACATGGCACTGGACTTTTGAATTCATGTGCTCTGCCTACCATTCTTGGGAATACATTCTTTAGAATATGTATGTATGTATGTAAACCATTATTACTGCTTCCTATTCGCAATTCTCTACAATTTCAAAGACAGCTGCGGAGACTATTGTGCAGAAGCGAGACTAGGAAGAGACAATAATGGCTAAGTGTCGAATAATCATTAGGTACTGTTAAAAAAGTTAATAATTTTGAATATTTGTTGTCAAGTTCAGACATTTAACTAACGAAAGACTGGAATTTTTGAACATAAATTCATACAAAATCATCGTGTCGGCTCAACCAAAAGTTACATAGATTTTTTTTCAGGAATAATTCAGTAAGCTACATAATTAGTTAAAAAATAATTTAGTAGCTATCAGTTTCTTTAATTTTTCACTTTCGAGACTAAGGCTTATTGCTTACATACATACATACATCATGCTTGTATTCTTAAATACGGTTGACAGAGCTCACGAAATGCTGCATAAACAAAATTATGACTATTTCATGATTTGTCGCACTTTGGCGTAATTTTTTACCAGGTACTTACTGTTTTTTTAAACAACGCTAAGTAGTTAAACTAATAAATGACAGATACATATATGTACCACTTCAAACAAATCGGTCTATCTATCTCGACTCTAGCTTTTCCTCTAATGGCGGGGATTTAAATGAGTACACATTTTAATATTTTAAAGTACCCTTGCCCTTCTCATTACTTTCATTTCATGTATTATCATATTTATCATGTTATGAAGTCTTTAACCCATATATTCATATCGTGATTGCAAAATGTCACATTTACAATCTCAATAATATCGTCGCCCGGATTATCGTGTGTTAACACAAATGCAATGAATAATTATCCTCGATATCTGCCGTACTGTCTGATCCTCTTAGTGGAATAGGTAATGGAAACCTCTTTTCAGTTAATATTGTAACGCGGTGTATTATGCAAATAGTGGCACAAACGAGAACTAGTTTATTCAGTAGATCAAAGGATAACCATACAGAAATAATGAGCTTGAAATTCTCTATGCTTAGAACTCTTGGCAAATGGTTGAAAATGCTACGTAGAATATTGTGGTATTTTTGTGAAGTTTATTTGATGTTAAAAAGTTAATAGATTAAAACGGTAATACAATTATTTATCAGTGACAGCGTGTTTATAAAGGTTGTTGTTTGTAGACGTACACTTATACTAAAGTCTTTGACGATGCTACAAAAGTAAAAACCGCCTCTCTTATTAAGAGATGAAGCTAAAAATAAACCAGACAATTTTATTCTTAAACGACCAAATTAAGACTGTAAAATTTATCATCCGCCCGCTTAAATTTATTTATGAAATTTGGTATTGTACCCACGGTATAAAGCTAATGGATAGGTTGTTTCGGTGACGATGCGAAAGTATTTCCCTGGAGCGACATTACGGGCCACTTAATGAAGATGTGTAGGTGGGGTCGCGCAGGTCTTGTACTACCTCAGCGATGACCCTAACTGTCAAAACGTGAACAAAGTGAAACATTACAAATTTACCAATAATGTTTGCCAGCGTTTATCACAGGGCTGTAGTTTTAGTACCGTTTATCTAAAGAGGTATTTTATTGTTCCAAGATTAAATCGTGTGCCAGTTTTAGAAAAACACCTCTCTATTTCTATTGTATTTAAAAGAGAAATAAGGAAATAGGTTAAGGTATATTTTAGGCGACAGGCTAGCAACCTGTACCTACTATAGTACCTCAACTTAAAACCAATTAAAAAGTCATATCATAAATCATAAATTTCGGTAGAAATCTTTTTAAAAATATTTACTAAATCTGCTGAGATTTACATACGTACCCTTTCATGTACATTTATTTATATTCGATGCCTTTGTAATGCTCATATATTCACGACTTGACTGAAATATCGTATTCGGTAGGTACAGTCAGCTGCAGAGAAAAGTAGCCCTCCGTCCGTAAAATGTTTAATTGCTAGGGGGTTACTTTTCTCTGCAGCTGTCCGTACCTACTCACCTAAATCAAAATAGTAACAACAGTTAACCGTGTTTAATAATTACGGGGTATATTTTTGCATTTCCATCCATGTCAAGGTCCCAGACGTAAAAAAGTTTGTTTAGCCGGAGGGATACAATGGCGGCCCGACCCGCGTGATCCTGACAGTTTTGAGTTACAGGCTGTGTCCGAGGCCCTCAAACGGCGTGCTCCAAACGCACTCCCACAATGCAGACCTGTACACTACTATGAGTTTGAGAACCTTACTCGCCAGCGACTATGGAAACTAGAGGTGTGACAAATAAAGGTGGTAAAATTCCCATGACGAATTGAAGATTTTCTAGAATGTAGTCTACTTTAAATTAGAGGTTTTTACAGTAATAAATACATTTATTTATGGCGTATCTCCTGACAAAACCTATTTATATAAAACTTTTTTCTAAGCAACTCTATCGCAGTTGGCTTCTGACTTACAAGACAGATACATAACAACCCAAACAGTTGTTTGGCCAACAGAAACTCGGGATCATAAGTCACAAAAATGACAGATGTCAATGACAAATTGAATAAAAACTATTCAAAACGCGTTTTCTCGTTTTCGACAGTATTAAAATATATCCGGTTACGATGACAACTCATGGTAGGGGTCTACTACAATCGGGCTCAATGGGCCTCTCGCGCGCAAAACATCTCTGTGCAAATAATATACCGACATTTAGAGCGCTAAGCACTCTCTGCGTGTCATAGATCAAACTTTAGGTTTTGCTATTATTGCAGCCATAATATAATAAAGTTACGTAAAGTTTGGCAAGAACCTGAAATTGTCCAAACAAACTGACCCGACACTTATGTCATTATATTTTCTTAATATTTGCGTTTCTGCACAAATGTATTTTGTGCAGAATTGCGATTCGGAAGAAACAATAAGCGTTGAATATTCCGAAAGAAGGTAGGTGCATACTCAATTCGAAAAAACTCGAAAAAATTGCTTCAGATAAAAATTTAACATAATATTCCAGATAATAAATAACCACCCGTGTGGCGCCGGGTTAGAATAGCACCTCCCCCTTTCTTCCCGTGGGTGTCGTAAGAGTCGACTCTGGGAAAGGGTTAGTGTATTGTGGGCGATGGGCTAGCAACCTGTCACTGCAATATCACGTTTAACCATCTGGATACCCTGAAATTGCTAGATGTGGCACAGAATTCTTGAATTCATGTGCTCTGCCTACCCCTCTTGGGAATACAGGCGTGATGTATGTATGTATGTAATAAATAACCAAAATTAATCTTTGAGCAAACAGAAAATATAGGTAATAGCAACTATATTTTACAATTTTCGATTAAAAAAGCACAGCTTACTCAGCTAACTTAATAAACGCCATTTCAACAAATTCAAAAAACCAGCGCAACAAATCAACCAGCTAAGTGGGCGTAGGTACTCGTCTGAAAACAGCACTCGTTATTCATATGAAAAACATAATATGTAATACGTTTGTAGCAGTAATAACTTGTCGCGCGAATTACCTTTGTGATTTTTTTATTAAAGCACGCAGTCGGCGGCGCCCTATAAATCTAGTGTTGGCGCTCCCACTTTACTGCTGTATCAATTGGACGGAATTATTTGGGCTTTGCGCGTTTTATGTTTTCGTTTATAGGGGAATAGAGATATGGTTTAGGGTGGCTTTATTTTAATTAAACATCAGCTTGCCACGGTTAAAAGAGGCGGTTTTTCAGGCGATGCGTGTTCTCTTGTCACAATGTTGTAAGTGTTGAAAATTCATGCAAATTGTTAAAAGCTAGTAATAGAATCGCCACTGTCATACTGACAGATTGTTTGAAGGGTGTGCTGTTCACGTGTGGTGTCAAGTTTAGAATTGCACCTCTCCATTTCTTCCATAATAGGCGACTAAGGAATTACAGACGTGATGTATGTATGTATATGTATGTACATATATGTACTCGTCAATAATTTTTTTACTTGTCAATGACACAAAGTACCATCGAACCAATTGATTCCTGACCCACAATAGAACCTATTCACAGTGAACGTCATAGTGATATTGCATTGCCTGACAAAGGAAATGTTTATGACGTTTATTGTAACAACGTTCTGCGGTGGGTCAGGAATCAGTTGGTTCGATAGAACATACTGTGCATACAGTCGTCATCAACTAGAATCAGCCCACTCAGCACGGCAAAAGGCGAATTGAGTCGCGGGCGAAAACTATCCGTTCAATTCTGACGCTTCTATTTAAACAGAGACTTGTAAAGTCCATCTCCCGCGCAACTCTACTCGCGTCATGCCATGCTAGACATACAGATCAACTTCGGGAAGTAAAGTAGACTCCTATTTTTATTTTTTCCTATGACACAATAATGATCTCGTCATAAGAACAAGAGCCCATCTAATATTGATGTAACCTAGTTTGTTTTTCAATTCACGTAATGCTCTAGCTAAATCAACACCGGGACAGGCTGAGCGTGGCATACGTAATGCAAAGTTTTTCTCCCAGAAGTAGTGACGTAGGTACATGGCACATAATATGTACGACCCGACACGCCCCTGGGGTGCTCCCGTGTGACATGTTTCAACTGTCTCATCTAGGACACCCGCCATCAGTTACAAATTTTCACGTGATAATATCTGTCACCTAGCCAAGCCACTTTTCTTGGAAGAGTTAGCGATTCATCCTGGGCTTAGAAAGCGGGCGGCTAGTATGTGTACTGTGAAGGTAGAACGAGGCTAATCTGTATTAAAGATTTAAAAAATATTTGTGGCCAGATTCATCGTTTTAAAAAAACAAAAATTATAAGTAAAGAGACGTGTTCAGGTAGATGTCATGCCTGGGGACCGAAGTCTTCAGAAGGACAGTCGGAAGTTCTTTTTATGCAACCGATCTTCGAAACTTCACTAGCGCGATGTAGGACAATATTTTGCCAGCTGATAAGTAGATGAAGTTTGTCGCAGAAGTTGTACTGATAGACTGCTAAAAAAACGTAAACCAAAAAAAAAACGCACTACGTCGCCTCGGCATAGCTGATAAATAGGTACTGATAATCAACCTCAAATCTCATTTGCTCCCGAGTGTTTTGCCACCGGAGAGTAAGAAAAAACCGTAACATTTCAATTTAATAAAAAAAATGATTATTTTTTTTTTAGGACGAAACAAAATATTACTAGAAGGGGTCTATTAGGTACATCTCGTAAAGCATCTGAAATTCAACAATTTGAGCCTACAGCAGATTTTAACGCAACCCTCTCTTAGGACAACATCGCAGTTGCTATATGTGTAGTGAGTGAGACAAACACAAATCAGAATAACAACATTAACCAGCTCGCCATTAGTCGTTTTTAGCACCAGAGCAGAAGCTAAATCCCATTGTTTGAAAGGGTTTATTTGCCCTCCTATGTAATCTGACCCTAATTTATGGAAAGATACAATTCTGCTCTAATCTGATTGTCAATATCATAGTTTAAGGATCAGCTCATAATACACACGGCTTACACTCGCCAATTCCAGTAAGCTCCGATCCGGCCCACACGAGTTGAGGACCTTTTCATAATAATAACGTTTTTCGTTTTATGTAGCAAAGGTTATTTATTTTATACGTTAATTTATTTGAGATTATATGAAACGATGGCAATAACGTCGTTAGTTGGATTTGTAGATTTCTTTATCATTTTAAATCACACATATATGGATATTAAGAGCAAATGTAACCTGACAAGTATATGCTAGAAGTGGCCACAAAATATGAAATAGTCATCGTTTTGTCTATGTAGTGTTTTGTGTGCTCTGCCTATCCCATTTGGGAATACAGGCGTGACTGTATGTATGTATGTATGTAATTAATATATCTCCTTGACCAAAAAAGATAAACTAGTACTACATCTAAGATAATGTAAAATATTCTCAGAACTATCATCTCTGATTCCAGAATCTCAAAAAAATATTAAAAAACAATCAATAAGTCTCATTTAAATGGCTAGTTAACCTTCAGTTAAAAAACGAAAATCGAATCAATTTTCTTTTTTTCTTACAAGCCCTGAGAACACTGAGAAGCTCACCGTCATTGAAACATATTTTTTTTTATTTTTTGGTGTCGGAAAAAGAACTGTTGAGAATTAGTGAAATAAAAATATTGGTTATTTTTGCTTTTAATAGGTTTTTTAAAAACTACAAATTACCTGGTGCTTGTTATATTTAAATAAAGTAAACTCTAGTGTAGAGTAGTTTCCAAACACCCGGTTCAACTTTATTTGATAACTGTCTGCGTTTGCGAACACGCGTACATATTCAATTAACACTTTTTCGTAGCGGAAGTTCCCATCGCGGCGGAAATTAAAAACTCCTGTGCGATAAACGAGCGCAACTTGTATTCGCGACTCCTATCCCGTTTAGGAGGTCGATTTTAAAAGATACTTCTGTGAAAGTGATTCCTGAAATTGTTGCAAAACTAAATAAACTATTTTACATAGACACACGTGTACCTACACATACTGAAATGTTGTTTCTACCTTACAGTGGTATTTTTCGTCGCTGAGGGTCACAAGATACCGGAGGAAATAAGTTTTTTTGACAGTATATGTCGGCGGCTGGCCGGCGTCGTCGTGATTATGACCGTCCATGTAGAATTGTTTTGATGAAAACGAATAGAATAATTGAATCAATTTATTATAACGGTGTTTTATGATACGACGTTCAACGAGAATGATCCAGATTTAATAATTTCCAGTCCTTAAATACTACGTAACAAACAATTTACCTGCACTCAGGTAATGAACGGTAGTCCGTTAAAACTAAGTAACAAACAACTTAACAATAGTCCCAATACCCTTTCACTGCACTCAGGTAATGCCACTCGATGATCAAAACAAGTGACGTCACATATGTCTACCGTAAATTAATTCAAACTGTAACGAACTTCACTTTACGTTCAACACTTATAATATCACTTCAACTCTTATTCAACTAACTTAAAACTAACTTATAGTTAATTTATTCAATACAGTCAAACAATAATTTTACATTTTGATAATTACTTATACTAATAACATTATTCTAAATAAATAAAACTAATATGGTAGGAACGCCGCCCATATATACAATTGATTAAAGTAAAGTCCAGTTGTGTGTTCAAGCGGTATAATACGAGTATTGATCTGTTTCTCAAAACTCTGAAAACTGCAAATTTACCTCGAAGACCACTTTCATAAGTATTTTTAGGGTTCCGTACCCAAAGGGTAAAAACGGGACAATATTACTGAGGCTTCGCTGTCTGTCTGTCTGTCTGTCCGTCTGTCACCAGGCTGTATCGCACGAACCGTGACAGCTAGAGAGTTGATATTTTCACAGATGATGTATTTCTGTAGCCGCTATAACAACAAATACTAAAATAATAGTAATTAAGGGGTGTTCCCATATAAAAAACTTGTTTTTTGCTGTTTTTGGTACGGAACTCTTCGCGCGCGAGTCCGACTCGCTCTTAGCCGGTTTTTCTTAGTTTACTAGCGCTTCAGAAATATTATCTTTGCAAAGAATAATGTACTCCAAGAATAATCTCTAGTGCGACATATCAACCTCGACATGAGTTGTTCAAGATCATCATGGTATTCAGGTTGAATACGTGATAGAATAGCTCTAGTAGTATCTAAGTCTGTAGACTTATTGGCAGATTGATTTAAACGTTAAACTCGCGAGATATAGATATATGTAGAATCAAAACTGGCAATGGCATTTACAGCATTCTCGTTTAACTTTGCATCCAGACTCCAAATCTAAGTCCAAAGTTTGTCTGTTCCAATTTCATTTCGAGTGATATTTTCAGAGTTAGACTCCATAAAATCGAGCCCTTGGATTTATGAGCTGGGTTGCATAGTCACTGTATTATTGGAATTTTTAGATTTGCCTTTACTTTTTGTATTGATAACGGTTTTTTAGTAAATTAATTTCATTCCAAGGGACAAATAAAATGTGCAGTATTCAAAATCGCTATTTTCCTGTCTGAAAATGCTTTAACAGAGTAAAATTATCCTGAAATGAGTGAAATTACATATTTATTAATATAAAATTAAGCTTCACTCAGATACAATTAAATATTAGTCAAAAGCCTAAGGTTGTCGATTGCTAACAAGATCTCAAACAAACCCCAATTTCTAATAGAACTGTCAAAAAACCCTATAAGAAAGAAAGAGTATTAAACTAGTAGAGCACTAAACTTAGCCAATAGAGGCCGCCTTTACATCGCAACGTGGAAAGGCCAGCAGGTTGCTAACAAAGGGGTTGAGCGAAGGGTCTGCCTATTGGAGTTGTTATCATTACATAAATAAGAAGGTAGTTAATGTGGTCCGCCGAGGATCCAATTCCGGTTACATTGTTACCCCTGAGATTAGATAGGCGTGATGATTGCCAAAGTTTGATTGAGCCTCGTCTGAACCCTTTCGCAAATTTCCTTGATTACGGATAGGTAATTGGCATCTGCGGGTCGGCTACAGTTCTCGGATTCGTATCACACGCACTTAACAATGATTAGCGTTAATGCAGTTCACTTAACTGATTAACAGCGAATTGGAATTCTAGGAAAGAGGGCTGGTCTTTTGGCTGAGCGCGCTTTGTTCAGCGGCGTTGGCACGTCAGAGAAAAGAGGCTTTACCGAATAAACCGGCTTCGTTAAAATTTCCGACTTCATTAATTTTACACACATAAAGTATAGTTCATATAGAATTGGTACCTAATGTATTGGCTACATTTTTTTATCTATTCAATAAAACTAAATTTAGGGAA
>BHDV01056029.1:237368-256505 GCA_005406045.1 Adoxophyes honmai | reverse complement strand
AGTACCCAAGTACTTACTAGGAAGTCCCAACCTTTGCTATTTTAATGTACATCTTTTAAAGAAATAAAGTTTATTATTATTATTTATTATTATTATTATTATCTAGATCACTCCTATATTTACTAATAGAGTAGACAGAACACGTTACATACTCTAAACCATGACTATTTCACGTTCTACAGCCTCATCGAGCACAAGCATAAGTTTAATCGTAGGATGAAAGAAGTACAATAGTGACAGGTGCCTGCCTGTTGCTTAAAATATACCTAAACCTATTTCCTTAGTCGCATCTTACGACATCCGCGGAAGAAATGGAGAAGTATTATTCAATACTCGAAACGACATCGATAATTTTAAGGCTCAATTTTCGATCATTGATGTAAATTTACTTTATGGTAATGTTATTTTCGGAATAATTACGCAACACGATTTATTTACAGACTGAAGTATACCTACATAATAAATTAATTATTTATATTGAAACAAGTAAATACCTACTTAACCCGGGGAGCATGACCCAGGGTATCTCATACCCTGACATTACTAAAAAGTGCTAGCATTTTTAAATTTTTTGCCTGACGACACTAGCTCGCTCAGTAGCTGGAGGGAGGGGTGTGTGGGAGGAGATAGTGGCGTGATGGCAGTGTAACGTAAGCCGTCCGCCGGAAAATATGTGCACAGACCTGCTTCGGGTATGTCACACCCTGCGTCATTTCAGACGTATTTTTTTTACGTAGTGATATATTTTTTTGTTTTTCATTTTTTTAGTTATTTAAAGGTTACGATGTATAGATTTCAGTTTATTTCATTTGTTTTAGTTGTTTCTTCTAGTTTTTCACCAAAATTGATTATGAGAGGCAAGAAAAAAGGATTCGTGCCATGTTAGAGGAGGTAGGGTCATATTGCTCTGATCTATCCGGTTCGGAAGACAAAACTGATCACTGCAGTGAGCATGAAGTACAGTGTGACTCGGAACAAGAGGCCGACGAACCAGTTGATGTACCGACCAACTCTATACCGGAAGAAGGTATAGCAAACCAATCAAACAGCGACCCTGATGATGATTTACCCTTACCAAAATTTATGTGCGGGAATTGTGCTATTGCGGACAGTAGTGATTAAGCATAATTTAGACATAAAAAAATATTTCTGTGCTTTATTAAAGAGAGGATCTCATTATCTTTTAGTAAAAAGTTGATTTTTATTCTAAAAACCGTTAATTTTGTTGATTTGTTGGTTTTTTGTAAACATCTTAACTTTTCTTACTATAATTACATAGTAAAAGGTAAACACCAATAAATAAAAATAATTTCATGATTTAAACTTGTGTTTGATTGAGTTTCATTAAATAATCCATTAATAATCAATTTACATCACAAAATATTAAATAAAATGAATATAAACTATTTTATGGTACATTACGTTACGGGCATGTCATACCCTGCCTCATGCTAGATGTAATTTTTTTTCACGTCATGCTCGCCGGGTTAAGTTATGTTGATAAGGCAATCCGTCAGTTAATTTCATCGTGAAAAACTGTGTTCAAATGGACGTTCAATCTCTTCAGAAAATAAAAATAAAATAAAAATCTGTTATAACATTTTCACACAGCGCGGAATTGGAGAGTTCTCAGGTGCAAAGTGTTCTGCAAAGATACGGGATTTCACAGTGTTATGAGCGACTCCGATAATAATTTGAATAATATATAAGAATGTTCGTCTATAACAGTGAAGTAGGTAGTGCAGAGTTCACACATGCAAATCTGCGAGCGTAGAAGTTTCAGTGCACGCGCCATTAAACCCAAGCAACGGATGCGCTCTGTGAGGACGCAACCTTATTTAAACTGTTTTTCAGTTGAACTTGCCAAGAGGGTAAACAATGCTATTTAGTTGGCGTTCTTTCAAAATAAAATAAGTACGTCTTTATTTCATTCGTTTTTATTCGTAATAGCTTTAAAGCTCAATAAAATGCGATGAAAATAAAATTGGGCTCACAACTTGTATAACTTATTCAATACCATCAGTTAGAATTGTTTCTTTTAATTTGCGCTCTTATTCTCCAATCTAATTTGGTGTTAAGAATATCACAATCAACACAGATTACATTAACAACACAGATAAATTACTTGAAGCTCTAATTAAGATCTCAAAGTTGGAAACTTCTAACGTTACCAAACAATGGTTCAATTACACGCCATAAATTTCATTAATATTTTGTTTATGTTTGCCAACAAATGGAAGAAGCCGAGGATAACATGTTGTGAAATAAACATCCGTGTTCCCTTACACATCATAATGTTATTCTTATGTTTGCCCGCGCCGACGCCAGGCTCCTGCACAGCACGCTCGCAGAGAGGTCAAACTACTCACTGCCGTTATTAACGCTAAATATAAATACATACAATACTATAGTAAGTCCTATGTGAAGTTGGGTTAGAATAACTACTCTCTATCTATTCCGCAGATGTCGTTAGAGGCGACTAAAACTAAGACTAAGGAAATAGGTTGTGGTATACTTTCAGCGACAGGTTAGCAACATGTTTCTATTTTTTCTCTCCCATGGATTTATTTTAAATCTAGAATTATAAACGAGAAATAAATTATGGTTTTATCTATGTCACGTTTTGAAAGCTCTGCCTAACCTATTAGAGAACAGCTGTATTGCATGTTGTTGTTGAATAAAAAAAGGAATATTGTTCGCTCGTATTGTACTTGGGCACACTAAATAAACGATAAATTGCCTTCGAACTACCTACTTTCACTTTTCTAAGAATTGTTTAACTTTATCAAAACATTGTTGGAAGGAATATTACATATTTTCTTAACGTAAATTTGCTTGAGGTTCGATAGTAACCTACGATAACATTTCTCAATAATGATCTTACATTTTCATCTAAATCATGTTTCAATTCTTTACCCAAGAAATACTTTAACTAATAATTTTGAATTTACTTACTGCGTCAACAGCTAAGCTGTAGTCATGTTGTTGGGTTGAGTTGGGTGCTAACCTACATTTGACAATAATTTAAATGACGATAGTAATGAAGGTAGTCGTGCGTTGGTATCAGTGTCTTCGAGCCGCGGCTCCTAGATGAAGGGCTACGAAATAGCCCGAAACACGTCAAGCTAAACTCGATTTAAAACATGAGTTATTCGTATTTTATTGGAAAAATTATAACTGTTGTAATTTTTTTATATTTAGGTATATTACAATTTAATTTATTTAAAAATCCCGTTTTTTTTCCACACCCATCCTTAAACTTAATTAACATTAGAGACATTGCACTATTCGACAACGCAATTTTTTTTACGGTTATTGTAACAGCGTTCTGCAGTTGGTTATAAATCAATTGGCACTTCGATATATCTAGAGAACTACTTATTCAAGGTATCCAAATATTGCAAAAAATACATTACAGTTTTTACATATCTGCCATAATACGAAACTACGCAAAATCGAAACTAAGTATTCGAATATCAGAAGTGATTTGATACATTTTTCTATCGAGAAAGTCAATTAATTGCATGTTTCAACTATTTGACTTGCGATTTAGTTTTCTACCCGCTCTTATATCAAAGCGGCTCAGTAGTATGGGCTACCTCCCTGGGTCTTTCCGGCAATGAGGCGAGATTGTATTGTTTTGTCCCAGCTGACAGCAGGGCGCGGGCTACTCGTGCAAATAATACCCACTAATACTCCGTAGGGGATGATTTTTCGACTCTAAACCGCTTTGCATGTAAAAACAAAATCCAAAGCAAACTGAATATTTTGTCTAGCTCCTGAGCTTTTTGTGCTCTGTAGATTCTGAAATGTTATCGTTATCATCTATTATTTTACAGGGCTTTATTTTTTTAAGGCCGCTCGTCAACCTTCGGCAATCATCGAAATATCAAAATTATTCGATAACAAAAATATGTTTTAGCTTTTTTGCAACTGTACGAATATTAGCGTAAATTCAAATTTCGACAGTAATCGATGATTCTCAAGGTACTGTTGCGAATTTATACTTTATTACTTGGTACCTAATTTTAACCGTTTCAGTGAAAGTATAATGAATATAATGAATTTAATTAATTACAAGTTTGAAAATAATTACTAACTGTTGAAAAATACAGCTGATAAGAAAAAACTTTCTCAATTTACGCGCCATAGGTACTTTTTTTTCAATCTGTTAGAACTAACATTATATTCGGTGAAAATTTTATTACCCGGAGACACTAGTTTTTGCGATTTTTTTATATGGGGATAAATATGTGTTTTTAACAAGACCACAGTAACTTTTTTCTGTCTAGTTTTTAGTTAAGTACCTAGTTGTAAAACCTAGACTAATTTTGTGACATGTTTTATCATCTTGGCCAGGGCGATTATTCGAGCGTTTCAGCCGTCTAATTCATCTGGCTACATTTTATATGAATCTGCTGTAGATTTTGATACCGTTTTTGACTATTTGTTAAGAGTTTCTGTTCCTCTAATAGATGACCAAACGACGGTATCAGAATATTCTTTATTTTTTTACAGAAAAGTGTCCAGATGAATGAGACGGTTGAAAGGCTCGAATAAATGCCCGCCAATACTTTAAATATAAAAAAACAAGGATGTATGTAGGATGGATTTGACGTTTAAAAAAAAAAATAAAAAAAAATGGTTTACGGGCTTAAATTTCAAATGTTGCTTTATCGGGCTACATTTTGTGAAATTGAACTTGAACTTGTAAGACTGTACGAAATTACTTAAAATCATCTTCATTCATCGCATCAAATGCGTAGTATTGAAGTCATGGCAGACATTATTCATGCGAGTTTAAGAAAAAAAATACCAACGTACTGTCTATATACTGCATCGATTGACAGCCTTTTCTCACGCCAGTGTGTTTAGGCAACTTCGGTGATTGCAGTATCGATGCTTATGTACCCAGCACAGCTCCAGGCATAAAGTGCATCCGTATAAATTAGCATGGCGGCCGCCGCGGGCTGACAGCTGCGCTCGTCAGTGGCCGGCGGTGGTATTATAATGCACTAATTGCTGCATGTCGCTGTGACATTCCGGTGCAAGCGAACTATGGACAGCTTAGCTACACCTCCTAAATTAGAAGTATTGGTTTTAGGAAACGAGGCCGATAATTCAAGCAGTCGCAAGTCGCAATCATAATCGCATTCTCATTTTTCTTCTCGCGAGTCGTGTCGCGTGAGTAAGACTATCTGTACGCTTAGCATAGCAAAACGCGCGTGTCTTTTCTAGTAGTCTACCTGTTATTTTCTGACATCTCTAATTAGACAATGACGGCTATAGTCTACCTCGCACATAACTCTACTCATGCCCTGTCAATTGTCACTACTTCTTCCTTAGAGGGTGCAATACGAAACACAGTTTACACTTATGTTATGTTATGATTTTCCAATAACTCTATAAAAATATTTATATTCAATGCCATCTTAACATATTCTTGTTTCATAACATGAAACTGTCATTTTATAAAGGGCAACGCTTGACACAATGGCACTTACAATTGGTAGAGTTGCTAAAATGGCGTTTGACATTTTCTGACACATTGACAGAACTACACTGCAGTTTTATTCTCTGACTAGATCTAGGCGCATCATGATTGTACTTATTTTAATGGTGCTGAAGTATCTCCTATTTAGATGGCCGCGGAGAAAATGACTATTTAGATAATAATTATATTAGAGCCTGCCACTAAAGTTAACTGATGCTGGTGATAGATAGATCTGAAGACTTTTTAGCTATCTGGTGCTTACTTACTTACTTAGTGGTCTGTGCTTAAGGCAACATGCTAGCAACCTGACACTATCGTACCTTTTTCATCTATTTATAACTTTAAAGTTATGTTAAAAGTGTAACAGTCGTAGCTTTATCAATGCAACGTTTCGTGTGCTCTGCCTACCCCCTTAGAGAATAAAGGTTTAATGTTTATGTTTCATGTAACTTATTTTGTTAGTTACACTGCGTTAAAAGCTTCTATGTTGTTATTATTATTGTACCTAGTCACAAGTACTATCTACAAAGGAGATTATTCTTATTAAATTCATTAAAATGTTTCAAGCTAGCAAATAAAATGTAATGCTGGAAAAATATTGAACATTATATTTATTCTTTGTAGAGAGAGGCTTGTAACATAATTTGAGAGAAAATCTCGAAAATGTAGACATCGCTTAGTCTTTATGTTTATGATGTAAGCGCTTTTACCTAAATGAAAGAAAGAATGAAAATGTGCGAGAGAGCAGCGAATTACCTACACATTGAGTCGGCCAATATTTTTAGCTGCTTACTCTAGTAAAGTATATTACCACGGAAAAGTGAACCGTAACAATTTGGTACTTTACCATATCCACTTTAAGATTACCTTTGTATGATTCACTATTACTCGAGTGGTAAATATTATTTTTAAGTAGGTAAGTACTTTAATATATGATATCTTGTTGCTCATTCTGTGTCTTTGATTTATAATAAAAAAAATGCCATCAGAGACTTAAAACTGGCATTGGCTTTATAAGCAGAGATCGGAAAAATTTGCGACATTGTTTGCAATTATGTGGACATGACTCCAAAATTAATGGAAATGTTAATTAATTACTCATTGAAATATAATTTTAATTTTTGGAGATAATAGTTTATTTATAAAGTGCTTATAAGCACGTACATACTACAATAACTTAAAAAAATGACGTTTCGACGACGATGAATTACATAAATATTTATTAGCAATAGGTTCGTATTTAAAATGGGTATCGTATCCGTAAATATTTATATACTTATAATAAATAAGTAACGATTTGGAAAAAAACCGTTTTTTTTTAAATAAACCAATACTTTAACAAACTTTTGTATTTATTGACTAGGAATCAAATTATACGTCAAGAACAAAATTAAAAAAAATATGCTAGAAGTGGCTGCGAAGCGTGAAATAGTTATAATCATGGTAATGTCTATTTCACGTATCATGTGCTCTGCCTACGCCATTGGGGAACGTAAACGTGATTATATGTATGTTTTTAAGTATGTAAAAAATTAATTAACTGAATAACATTTTGATTAATTTTGGAGTCATGTCCACATAATTGCAAACAGTGTCGCTAATTTTTCCGATTCCTGTTTATAAGTTAATGATAGTGACTAGTTTTCTCGATTAGCCGTACATTCACATCCGTCAATGACATGGGTATGAAAACAGGGAAATAAAATATCGTGTAATCTAAGAAGTGAAATACAATAAAACTTTTTCAGTTTTGTTGTTTACTTAGTTTCTTTTTCAGAAAACATCGGTACGACTTTACAAACTTACTTGATCATTGTAATGATAACAACAACATCAAATCACAAACACCTCGCCTTCGTTTACCTAAAGTTCGATCGCAGATCCAATTCAATTAGAATGCGTAAAGGCGAACAAATAGAATAAAGGATTGTAGTTCCTATGTACACACGACGCAAACATCGCGTAGCGCCAGAAAGTTCTGATCTCGCCGAGACAAAGCCAGAGGGCGTTACGCTCGCGATACAGCCAAATGCAAGGCTTTATTTAGTTTAAGGCGCCATTACACGGGTCATATAAACTGTCAAAGTTGGAGCACGCGGGGCGCCCGCGCCGCCGTGCACCAGGACATAGATCACTTCAAGAGCAGATAGTGGTACTTCCAGTCGATGTAGCTTTTGCGATCCTGCGTTTGCGATCTTGTAGGCATGCGCGTGTCCACCCTTACAATCTAGATTTGCGGTGCACGCGTGGGTGACGAATTAATTTATGGCCGCCGTATCTTACATTCATGCATAATTAGTCACGTGGTTTGATTTGCTGGAAGTGATTAAATGGAACGAAAATATTTTGGCAAAGCGATTTTAATTTCGAGTACTTTCCGAAAGAAATATCTACTGCGTTTGGTTTTCCACAGCTGCGATTGTTTTTGTTTTTACTAAAAACTCAGGGTATTTGAAATGAAGATCATGCCTCGATGCAGTTGGAGCACGCTTGGCTTCGATAGAAGGGTAAAATCTCAGCACGAAATTTTGGAGTATTTTGGTAATTATTTGTTCCGTGGAACAAAATTCTACAAATTAAAAGTATAAAGTTAATAAAAACAAAACAATTAAGAAGAAATAATAATAGTAAATATAACTAACTTAAAAACTAAACTAAATTTAAAAAAGGGCACCCCCGAGGCAATTTGGGACCCCGTTCATGTGAAAATATGTGTAGGGAGGGGCAGGAGTTAAATTGTACCGTCCTGTTACTGAAGTTAATTAGTTTCTATATCCTTTTCAACGAAAATGGTACAAATTGTTCAGGTCTAACGATGAGGATGGAACCATGCGAACCATCTGCAGCGTCGCCATTCTCGCGGCGACGCGCCGCCGCCGTTTTATCTTCCTTTCAACTTCGCACGATTGAATGGGAATCTCTTACCCGATTTTATGTACCGATTTCCTGTTTTACTACTCTCACTTAACTTTAAACTTCTGCTAAAGTCTTTCATAACTGAACTGTTTTTATCTCCATGTTGACTGTCTAACGTCCTCTGTCTATGCTTCCAACCACCATGTGAAGTTGTAAAGTAAAATGGAACTGGATAAAGTGGATTTCATAACAATGTAAGTAGGTCAATGTCTATTCTTAACAACGGACCTATTTACCGTAAATAAGTAGATAATAAAAAAAGTTATCACTGAATCTAAATTGGGTCTCTGGGACCCCGTTCATGTGAAAATATGTGTAGGGAGGGGCAGGAGTTAAATTGCACCGTCCTGTTACTGAAAATTACTTTTTCCGTAACGACGAAGTTTCCAACCACAGAAGTATTACGAAGTATTTGTAGAAATATGGAGTCCTTTATATTTGGGGTTACAAGAACGAGAAACGCAATTTAAAACATTTTGTGACCGTCTGAAATAACAGTACCTAACCTTCTCAAAATAATTAGTAAGTATAAGTTCACGTCACATTATAAACATCTATGACATGTCTCATTACAAGCAAGCGATTCAAGTTGACGGTGTTCCTGTCATAATGCACTGAAAGTGTTAAAAATGCGACATGACATTATTACGTATTACGGCAGTCATCCCGTACGTGTGCGCTGAAATATGCCGGGGCGCAAAATAAGATGTCACCCGCTAAAAAATGGCGGCACCGAGAAGACAAAGATTAGTTATTTCGGGCACACAACGCCGCGCCGGGGCCACAATTACGACGCCTGTCCGCTGCGCCTCGCCTGTACGCGCTGCAACACTACAATTGCATTTTTAAAAGAGAATCAACCCAATCAGCTCTGCTTTTCAGAGGTTTTCGTGATGAGTTTCTACATTGAAGATAGTTATAGATGTCTCTAAGTAGAACTTGTATTTTGTAAACGAGAATGTTTTTCTCTAAAAGAACTTTTTTAAACAATTATTTTTTGTACCTACCTATTAAATGAAGTAAGTACGATGCATTGTTATCGCTGAAATCGTTATTTTATCCTACAGGTGGATTCTCGATTAGTTGTTTATGAACATGATAAAATTAATAATCCAAACGCCGTTTAATCTAGTTGCCTTTTTTTGCCGCATGATATCAGGTTTAGAATTACACCTCTCCATTTCTTCCATGCATGTCATATGAGGCGACTAAGGAAACAGTTTTAGCTTTATTGTAGGCGACAGGCCTGTCACCTCTTAACTTGAAACTTAAAAAAATATGATAAGTAGAAGTGGCTGTAATACATGAAATACTTATAGTATACTATACTATAATATGTAGAGTTTCGTGTGCTCTGCCTCGGGATTACGGCGTGATGTACCTACGTATGTTTTAATAAAAATGTGGCTTAAATGGCAGTTAACTCCGACTTCTAACCACCGTGTGTTTAACAAAAGCACGGTGTAAACATCCACCGGCCGTCCCCCGAGAATCTGTTTCCGGGATTTGAGGAAGGTACCAGTGCAAACAGGTTCTCTTCCCTTGATTTTTCTTGTGTTGTTTATTTTTTCTCTCAATCCCTGTAATCAAGTTTGTAGTTTGTTTATACGTGTTAGGTACCCCTAGCAGACGCTTGGAAACGTGCTTTGCAATGAGAACAATACTTTTTTTCTTTTTCCTAGACGCACAACACAACCTGAAAACTCTTTTGTTTACATCCGACTTGCACCGTATTGGCGAAAAAAAACAGGATGATAATATTAAGCAGGAAGTCGGACGACAAATCAAATATGACATACACAGCAGAGAAGCAGATCATACAAAAATATATGTTTGCCAAAGAGAAGGTATTTTTTGTTTTGTTTGTTCGGGGAAGCAACCAATTACCTACATTACTTTTATGGGAAGACTACTTTTATAGCAGGGGTTGTGTTGATTTGCGTGTTGTTTGTTCTAAGAAAATTATTGGTATACCTATTCGTAAAAAGTCTTGCTTGAACAGTTCACACCAGTTCTAAGTTTTGTTCTAATTTTAAACGATATTAAATAGTCATTGAGCACAGAATTCAGGACTTAGATTATTTCACAATGTTCGCTAATAATTCTGCAGAAAAGTTTGCTTTTGAAAAATTATGCGGCAAGTATATCTAAAGTCGTAGGTGTGAGCTATTCCAGAACAGCAAGCAACAAAACACTCGTTTCCGCATAACTTTTTTAGTACTAAAGTTTAGGCTTCATTAGTTACGCGTAAATATATAAGACACCTAGAAAGCATTTCAGAGCTTCTGAAACCCGCCCCCAAAATATGGCATTAATGGAATCGAATGTAAACAAGTCCAGTCTGTCGATCATAACAAGTGTGCCGAAAAGGCCTTCGTTTAGCGTGTCCTTTACTCGGAACAATCAGCAAGGCTTATGGGGTGGGATACTTTCGCCTAGTTAGTTTGTCGCGGTCGCGTCACACTGGGGTGAATAACAATAAGACCCTTTTGTTCCGGCTCGCTACGGATGTATTCAATCTGCTCGAGACATAATCAAGACGTTGTAGGGTATCCCAGTAACCCTGCTGAGACGCGACGCTTCCTATTGCCCCTACTATAAAGCTAGATATAGTTTATGGAATATTTTATTGCTAAGTGACAACGCTTATCGCGAGCAGTGGGATCGTAAACCATGCGGTAGGTGATGTACGTGCGTTATGGCGAACAACGGCGAATCAGCCGTATCTTGAAAATGAGTTGCTGAATAACAACTATCTTGGTTTATTGTGAACAAAAGAAGCTCAAAAACTATCTAACACTATTTTGTTTTCATTATTTTTCTTCATCTACCATTTTATAAGAAATTGTTAATCTATCCAATAAATAACAATTAATCCAAATTTACCTGTAGGAATGTATTGTTTCAAGAATGTGCCAATCTAAAGGTATACTTACGTTGCTAGTTAAAATCCATGTGCATGTGTCAGTCGGGCAGATCACCACCAAATTCTTGAACATTCTCTACTTTAGATACTTGTACAGGTAAAAAATAAATTAGATGTGTGCTGCCTGTTCGATACGCATGCGTATAAGTATAATCTACTTTTTAACCGACTTCAAAAAGGAGGAGGTTCTCAATTCGACCTAATTTTTTTTTTTTTTTTTTTTTTTTTTTTTTTTTTTGTGTATGTTACTCGATATCTCGAAAACCCGTGGACCGATTTTCAAAATTTTTTTTTTAATCGAAAGGGTATAACTCGAAATTGGTCCCATTGGCACGAAACCAGGATCTGATGATGGGATCTTGGAGGAATCGAGGGAACTCTTCAAATTTTATATGGAGATGTACGGCGTTTTCGGTAATTTGTTGATGAAGTCAAGACTTTACATTCAGTAAACAGAATACTTTCAAAATATTGCTAACTAGCTTTGCCCGCGACTCCGTCCGCGTGGAATAGTGACAAATTTCCCCCGTTTTTCCTACATTTTCCACTGTTTCTTCGGTCCTATTGGTCGTAGCGTGATGTTATATAGCTTAAAGCCTTCCTTGATAAATGGTCTATCCAACACAAAAAATATTTTTCAATTCGCACCAGTAGTTCCTGAGATTAACGCGTTCAAACAAACAAACAATCTCTTCAGCTTTATTATATTAGTATAGATTTGAAGTCGGTTTTTTTTTGTTTAAAATTATTTAAGAATTTATACAGGATCCGAAATCCGACCCATTTTAAATGTTCGAAAAAAAAACAAGCTAATAGACATACTTAGCTGTCAAAGGATTGGGAGACTTTTAAGAATTAATAAAAACAAATAAATGAGTAAATTTTTTGCAAATGTTGTCCTGTAAGGATCACTATTTACCAGTTTACTTATACTATACATAATTATGATAATATTTACTTATACATCAAATATTTAATTCAGAAATATTTAAGTGTATTGAAATAATAGATCGACGCGACGGCTATAAAATAGTGGATATCTTGAAATCTAATTGTGCGTCATTTTCACGTCAGCATTGGCTGAAAACCGCAGCGCTATCGGCTAATTAATAGTCATCTGCCGAAGACCGCAAGCATCCATTTTGAAATGATTGGCAACGGGCGAGAGTGATCCAATGGGTAGCTTAAGAGGGCGCACACATTTTTTACGAACGTAATTATCAGATCAGGCGGGGAAGAGAAATTCAGGGGCAGGGCAGGGGTAAGAGGCACCACAGACCATAACTCGTCGAGTTATGAGTGATTATGGTCTGTAGAGCCCTCTTATCCCTGCGTTTCTCTTCCCCCACCTGACCTTAGTGGTTTTGGACCAATGTTTAAAAAATCGTGAAAAATAAATTAACTCATATTTAGCCATGAAAAAAATATGGTTAGACTAAACATATTCTGTAAATTCACAATAAAATTGTTTCATTTGTAATTATAATAAAATCAATGAGAAAAAAAATAAAGTAATAGTTCAACTTTGAAATTATGTACAATGATATTTGAATAATAAAAACCAATAATTTGATGCATGTCTCTCCGTTAATCCCCAGTAGACTATATTGTCTATCAGATAATAACTAGTTTATATCGTTTATGGTAAATTTTAATGGAAAATTTTCAAGTGAAAGACAGCTCTGACGCGTATTTTTGTGAAAACCCTTCAACAAATTGGCTAAGTAAAAGAAATCTGTGTTGCTAATAAAATATTTCTTTCCGTTAATCCCTAGAAAAAGAGTTGATTTATATGTTACAGTAGTTTTTCTTTAAAAACTTAAGGATTTATAGCTTTCTAAAGCATTTGAAAATCATCAAAATCACCGAATTTTGTGTGCACCCTCTTAAACACTCATTTCATATTCACATTGGCTTCGAAACGTACGCAAATTGCTACTCATTTGTCCATATTCAACATATTCTAGGAATCGCTCATTATTCTTACTGTTAACAATTTGGACGTCTGTTTTTGGATAAAACATTTTTAAAATAATACTGTCGGTAGTATTTTAACTTTTGAAGATTGATTTATTCGTAAGCGTAAAATCAACAGTTTTTGTACATAGCTGTATTTCACGAGTCTGCTTCCTACGCAAGGCCATTGTGCAAAGTTTTAAAGTGTATTGGGCAGAAAGAAACTTCTGTGGCTCAGACAGACACGCCCCTTGAATTTAACCAAACATGCCTTTTCTAAGTCGTAAGTTATGTGGAAGTGGAAGAAAATTGTTGTGGTATTATTGTTCGTTATCCAAACTTTTGCAAGGTTCGTTAAATTACATTTTTCAGATCATTTTATTAATTCTTAGTAGGTACCTATTTGATCTAATTACAAAATTATGTCCAGCACTTCCGGTGAAAGGTACTTTTCGTGCCTTAAATTACCTTTACTTAAATTTATAATAACCAATTCACTCACCTGCAGCTGTTATAGTATAAATTGTTGTTCAACCTAAAAAATAATAATGTATGTGTATCAATCGCGTGTATGATAATTATACCAAGTAGTTCTCATTTTACGCCTATTATTTTTGGCTGATCGGTGTCCGAGAATGATGATAGGAATGGTTGTCACCTACTTAGGATGTACAGTTTTTTTTAAACATTTATAAATCCATTTAATGTAAAATATTTTACTCATTTTTAAACTGTGCTAGACACAATCGTTCCGAATCTACTTACACGCGACCTCCTGAAACTTGTTAATTAAAACTCGTTTAAAGCTTAATTTCAACATTGTTGGTAATTAAGAAGATTCACGATCTGCGAAACCTATTATCTTCACAAATTAAGTACTTTTACGAATTATTAAGATAGAAGGCAGCGATATTAAAATTGCTTTGTTGGGTCTATTGTTCAGCACTTATGTATCGCTACACGGCTAATTAGGAGTTGATATAACTCTAGCTAATTAATCTTCTCAACTGTATGAAGCATCGAATTTTGGAGCGTCTTTTTGAAGAACTTCTGAACTTCTGATACAATCGTTGGTGGTAAGTATGCGCGCAAACTGTCGTACACCAAACGTCATAGTGGGTATGGATTGATTGGCATGGCAAACTATCATGCCATGACCTTTACCAATACGTCCTAGGACCAGGATTCAATTGGATTACTAATACGCGGCAGACGTCGACTGAATTATTGTTGGTACTTGAGCTGGCTGATTGGCGTACAGCATCGATATGTCCGATAAGTGTGCTCCATAGTGCCGCGTGGAGTGCGTGAGTAGATCCGACGACATGTCACCGGCACTTGACGCTGACTGCTGTCAACGCTCTCCAAGCTGTGGTACCGCTGGCCTATTGGAAAAACGGCTTCAAATCCTACTAAGGATGTAGAAGTTTTTATTTTTATGGATGTTTCGATGTTTGTTACTCTTTTACTTATATACAAACTTACTAGACAAGTGGTATCGAAATTTAACAAAAAAAAAATAAACTTAAACACTTTAATCTGGGAACGATAAAGTCGCGGGTAGAAGCTAGTATGTAATAAGTAAACTTTAAAAAATACACACATCACGCCTGTAATCCCAAATGTGGTACCATCTCCCGCATTTAACTTGGCAAGATTTTAATTGTATGCCCCGTCTACCACTTTTGAGAATAGGTACTGAATGTACAAGTATATTATGTATGTATTTAGGTGTAGGTTTAGAAAAACATATGAAGACAGCTTATTAGTGCAGAACGCCGATATGTTTGCTTATATTGATGTGCTTCACGGTGCCGGGTGGAGAGTGGATGCGACGACAGGGCGCCGACAGTGGACGCTGACGCGTGACCGCCGCCAATCGCTGCCCTAGCTCTGACACTGCTGAAGCTATTTGGACAAACGAGATTAATAAAGACATTTATACGTACCATGAATTAAAAGAGAATCTGCCATAATCATTATCTTGTTTAAGTATACACCATACAGCACACGAAGATACTTTAAATTAGTTTCAGATTTAGGTGTGCTAGCCGAGGTAGACACGAGTACTGGTACTGGTGCGAGTAGAGTGGCACTCTAGCGGTTATAATATGCAAATAGATAACCAGCAAGTACCACTTATATTATACCTAATACATACATCCCTCTCGGAAATAAAATAAAAAGTGTTATTTTTCCCGTGTGGTGCCCGTGTGGTGCCGGGTTAGAATACCACCTCCCCCTTTCTTCCCGTAGGTGTCGTAAGAGGTCGACTCTGGGAAAGGGTTAGTGTATCGTGGGCGATGGGCTAGCAACCTGTCACTGCAATATCACGTTTAACCATCTGATTACCCTGAAATTGCTAGACGTGGCACTGGATTTTTGAATTCATGTGCTTTGCCTACCTCTCTTGGGAATACAGGCGTGAGAATATGTATGCATGTTATTTTTAAAATGAATGTAGGTTTGGTTTAATCTTAACTATATTAAGTGATAGCCTCATTTTGTACCGATTATGAATATCTAGTAAAGTAAGGTAGCGATTTATACTTCCGAAAATATTGCTCAATAGGTAAGTAACCTGAGAAAATTTCGACATTACGTTGGGAGGCAGAGGTAGTTTAGGTATTTACTAATTATTCTTCAGATATGATAATTATTTCCAATCTATTTTATTTTCTTGATTTACGATAATAATAAATAAATAAATAAATAAATAAATAAATATCACTGGACAATTTTTACACCAATCACCTAGTCCCAAAGTAGGCATTGTAATGCCTGTGTTATGGGTACTAGAAGACGGATAAACTTACTTATATATAGATAAACATCCAAGACTCGAAAGCAAACATTCGTATTCATCATACAAACATCTGCCCCAACCGGGGATCGAACCCGGGACCTTAAGCTTCACAGTCAGGTTCTCTAACCGCTGGGCTATCCGGCCGTCAAATAAAATCGTCCGATAAAAACGGACACGTCATTTCACACCTTATTTTCAAATTCGATACCATTTGCTTCTGAAGATCAAATCTGACAATGCTCGAGGAATATACTGCTTACATACTCAGATGCCAGCTAATATCGTACTAACTTAGAATTAAATTATGCAAAGCGAAGTATTCTTAATTTCTTATATCGTCAATCAAGATCCACCCAAAGGAGGATCGTCTCGTGCGCTCCTAATTACGTACATGTCACGGGCACACCAGTGATTGATTGTAACGCTAATATCTGAGACAATCTCCCAACAATGGATGATGGGTGACATTGTGCGCAGGCTGGCAATGGGGAACCTTGAAATTAAACATTCGGTCACATGTCAATGGAATAAAACAAAGGTCTAGCTTTCTCTAAAGACGTCCATTTCTTGAAGGTCTTTGATGTTGGAGGCTTTGGAAGTTGTGTTATCAAGACTGACATGTGTTTAGATTGGAGAATATTTGTTAAGTTAATGTAATGACATTAGCTAAAGTAAGAGGTACAAAAGTAACCGGTTTCTATTGCTAGCCTGTCGCCTAAATGTACTTTAGCCTATATTCTTAGTCGCCTCTCGACTTTTGGGAGAAATGGAGCTGTGTTATTCTAAACTCTACACTAAATGTCTAACCACAAGTATTTTTTAAGTCACTTTATGGACTCTTTAAATAATAGTAGGATAAATCCACTGTTTTAATACCAGTACTGGCGGCAATTAAGGCTTACTTTCATGAAACAAAGACAGCCACCGCGAAAGTTATGCTTGCTCACGTCGTAGTCTTGCATATTCCGAAATTAAATTAAGACGAGGAAAACTAAGGATTATGTTCGTTATTCCGCCACGGACAAAATAATTCGACACTGCAAAAATAACCCTGCCAACAGAACTAAACGAATTATGTAGGTCTGTATGTGTGTGGAAATATTACTACTCTTGATGTTGGACCAGAAAGCAAAGTTGATTACATTTACTTAAAACGAAAAAGAATGTGCAAAAATATAGTAATGTTAAAATTGAAATAGCAAACCATTCAAATGTAAGGATCACTTTCAATAAATCAACGCACAAAGCGTACCTAATATAAAAAATAAGTTAGAAGTTCCAGTACATATTCCAGCAGTCAAATTTCTTCATTTTCGACAATATTTGGCAAACGCCCAGGGCAATAATAACGTGTACCTACTGAGTTGAAACTGCGACAACTCCTTTGTCATCTGTGAATATCAGTCACTGTAACTATCACTGAAAATTTCACAGACTTAATTTTTCTTATAACATAGAATCTATATAGGTACCTACTAACAGCAATAGTTATGCTTAGTAAGAAAGTTACGCTATAGTCTACACAGCAAACTTATTTAAATTCTAGGCCACTACATTTTACTTTCCTTTCAAATATTCAAATGACAGACACAGTTTTTGAAGTTCTGTTAGTACATTAAAATTTGTATGGACTTGGCATTAGGTAAGACGAGGTCCCGAAAATTTTAAACTAAAATGACTTACGCCTCGGGAATGGTTACAAGTTGAGTAACTTAATTTTCACTTTAATTAAATTATCTGTTTCTGAACTGGCAGTGGCCTTTAACTTTTGACGAGACGTTTTTGTAATATGTCCAAGACAACTTGACACAAAGTAAATTATTTTATTATTACATTACAACTTTTTGATGAACATCAAAAAAAAAAATTATAACTTACTCGTAGTAGGCCTGCAACTACCTACAACTTTCGTAGAAATTGGAAAATAAGTAAATCTAAACAAGGACTGAGATAGCCGACTAAAGTACGATGTTAAATTTGATAATACTCAGTGTATTTTACGGTTTTAGAATAACAACACCTCTCCGTTTTATTCCATAGATATCGTAAGAGGTGACCAAGGAAAACAGTTTTTGGTGCGAATGCTTTAAGCGACAGACCAGCAACATGCCAGCAGCATACATTGCCTTCATCGAATTTTTGACTTGAAATTGTGATAGAAGTGGATATGAAACGCGAAATGGTCATGGTTTTGGCTTTGCAACGTTTCGCGCGATTCCCCTACCTCATTTAGATATGCAGGCGTGATCTGTACAGTCGAACCAATTGATTTCTGACTGTGTCAATTAACATAATACAGGATTTCTTTTGCCAAGCAATGCAATGTCACTTAATGACGTCTACTAAAAAAAATATAATTGTTTATAATTTTAAACAAAAAAAACCGACTTCAAATTAGCAATATTTTGAAAGTATTCTGTTGACTGAATGTGAAATCTTGACTTCATCAACAAATTACCGAAAACGCCGTACCTACATCTCCATATAAAATTTGAAGAGTTCCCTCGATTTCTCCAAGATTCCATCATGAGATCCTGGTTTCGTGCCAATGGGACCAATTTCGAGTCCTTTCAATTAAAAAAAAAATTTGAAAATCGGTCCACGGGTCTCCGAGATATCGAGTAACATACACACAAAAAAAATTTAGGTTGAATTGAGAACCTCCTCCTTTTTTTGAAGTCGTTTAAAAATAGGTTCTATGGTGGGTCAGGAATCATTGGTTCGATGGTACCTACATATATATACGTACGTATGAATGATACGCAATTTACAGGCAAACCTATAGGTTTAATTAACATCTTCAAAACATCGGCTCATCGGTACTTATTCATTCTAACCAAAAGGAATGGGTACTGTGAACGCAGCGCGAGATATTTTACGTGTAGGGGAGGTAGGGGACCATTGGGCACTTTTTTACTTAAGTCGTCATAAAAAACATATTTATAAACAAAATGAATTTTTTATTTCTTATATCCGTAGCATATATATTTGGCTTCAATTATTGCGAAGAACACTTATACGACGATAATCAGTCTCTAA
>BHDV01056029.1:218964-235640 GCA_005406045.1 Adoxophyes honmai | reverse complement strand
CTTCGGTGAATATTTGCTTAGATATGAATTTAGTAGAAACATCTTTCACATTGCCTTGTTTTACATATCGTTGCAGATTTGATCTGGGTATGTTATATTTATTTGCAGTAGTTTTAATTTTTGCTCCCTTTGAAATTTCTTCTAAGGCACGTAAGATTATATCTTTAGGGATCTCGCGTCTCACATTCTTCTTTTTAAATACGAACGGCATTTTTCTAAAATAAATTATTAAAATAATTAATAAGAGAAATAATGTAAAACAACAAAAGTACGCGGTAAAAACTAAACTTTAATATTTAGTGAGTTTTCCAATACTTTATAACTTATCATCGACCCAATAAGATATACCTACCTATAAAGTTAAAGTAAAGATTTCGTAGTTTCAAATCATCTCATTCAAACAGCAATGACGGGAGCATTGGGCATGCCCAAACCTCCCTTCAAAATCAATGCCCAATGCTCCCTACCCACTCATTTTAAAAATTTATTCAAATACGTTTTTTTCTATCGAATGTTTTACCTCAATTTGTACGTTAATATTAGCTTTGATAAACACATAATCAGATGTAATTAAAGAAACTTACGCCTTTCCATAGATCACGTTGTTATTTCCTTTACAATCACGTCAAAATATTTACTTTTGCACGCTTGAAACGGTCGACGGCATGTGACACTGACAACTAAACGAAATGACAGATGACATTAGCCTGAGCGGTGTTGCCAGTTACTAAGCTAAACTACCACAGTATACAAATTTAAATATCTTCTACATATCTCGAGTTAAGAGGGGGTGGCCAAACCTCCCGACTGCCCAATGATCCCCTACCTCCCCTACTACGTGGATATTGGCTCCGTGATATCGCTCCGCGCATACGATATTCGCCACGTCCCGAAATACGAATGACCAATGCACTGCCGACAAATAGCTTTCCCGTTTATCACAGAGTTACCGCTTAAGTTTTCTCTTTTGAGTAATATTTTATAGAGATGGTATAAAGTAAAAGAGCGCAATGTATTTCATGATTTATCCATTTACATAAATTTTGGTTGATATGGTATTTTTGAGATACCAATAACTATAACGTACTGTCTTTTCGTGTGTAGTACTCGTCAGTAATAACTGTGGCAACCTAAATTTAATTCGCTCCTCATACATACATACATACATACATTATCATGCCTGTATTCCTAAATGGGGTAGGGAGAGCACACGAAACGCTCCATAGACAAAACTATGCATATTTCACGTTTCGTGGCCACTTCCATCAATTTTTTTAAGTTTCGAATTGGCAGGTATAATAGTGACAGGTTGCTAGCCCGTCGCCTGAAATATACCTAACCTAATTCATTAGTCGCCTCTTACGACATCCACGGAAGAAATGGAGAGATTCTATCCCGACACCACACAGGAAATTCGCTCCTCCATATTAATTAATTCTAAACGTCAATATTTTCTTAACAAGTATTGCTATTAATACTAATTAGCATAAATAATGATCATAAATCTTTATGAGCTGCATCATGCACCCGTGTCCGTACGCATTTTAGTAACTACCGTCAATTATTTTTAACAGCGACCAATTAAGAACATTTTTGTTTGACACGGCGATGCATCACAGCAACCTGCCCGACCGAGCGCAGTACAGACAAATGGTATCAATTTTAGTAGTCGGGGGCGGCGGCCGCAGCCGGCGGTTTGACGTATTATCGTCGCGCCGATCCACTTAGTGTTGCCTGTGTTCTCGGGCACTTAAACCTCTAGCGCAGTGGCCTACCAGTACAGCCTTAGTTATAGAGGTAAATATCAAGGCTGATGTGTCGTTATTCAAGCCTAGGCCAAATAGGAAGTATGCTAGCGTCGTGGGAGCATTTTGAAATGTGTTGAAGCGTGAATAACAAAGGACTATCGCGAAATTTGTAACTGAGTGACGTTGAAGGGATATGAAATAGCGTTGAGCATTATGAGGGTTTTGATTACTTCCTTGTAACATTTATTTAATCCTGCAGACTAAAATGAGCAAATGGGATAAGCAACTTGAATTACTATTAAATTTAAGTTAATAACACAATAAGGCTACAAGGATTACGAAACTGTATGCAAACCTTTTATGAGTGACTAACGATTTTTTTTCGACCATAACTATCCACTATTTAGGCAATTAAAAATGTAAGATATTAGAAAATCAAGTACATAAGTATCCATTAACATACTTAACATTCAATACTAAGTAACTCCAATAATCACTGAAACAGGCATTGTCTATTCGGCCACCCATTTGAAACTTGCGAGCCTCGCTGTCTCTGTAACCGCAACTTTTTGTGCGTAAACAAAAAGCAAGAAACCGATCGGTCGTATACATCGCCCACGTTAGGGTATAAACGGTATACATAAAGCCTGGGATACAAGTATGGAATCTGGAGGATGCCGGGCGTGTGCTGCTACAATATTCATGAAGCTACCGACAGGAGCAGCCGCGCTCGGACACTATCTCACGTTCGGACGCGTTCCATCAATATAACGAGTCTCTGACCTGAATTGTTTTACGGCCGACTTTATATTTGCCACTGCCGAATGCCGATGGCTTGCGATTGTTATACCTACCACCGGCTGGGATATTAAGCGGAGCGCAGCGCACGACGCAGTCGTTTTATGGCGCTTTCCATCAAAGGTGATTATTAAACCTTAGGAACTGAACGATTATTGTTGCAAACGCAAGTTAAGGATCGAAATAAATAAACATATCACGCCTGTATTCGCAAATGAAGTCAGCAGAGCACACGAACGCTTAATAGACAGGTCCATGTCTATTTCGCGTTACGTAGCTACTAGCGTATTTTTAGGCTTTAAGTTAAGGAATACTATAGTGATAGGTTGTTGGCCTGTCGCCTAGAATATAGCATAGCCTATCTCCTCAGTCGACTCTTACGACATTTTACGGAAGATATGAAGAGGTGTTATTTTAAACCCGACACGACACCACACACCAAGTAAGCAAGCCACTAAATGCTATTTTACACAATATCTTAAAAATAGGCGCTTTATTGAGTCACACACCTATTTTACGGACAAATCCAGAAACTAATATTTGAAAAGCACGTCTAACACATGCTTTGAAATCAAACGACTTCACAGCCAGTCGCTGTTCCGCGGTATTGTTTAATTCGGCTCTGTGTATAACCTCCTTTGTTATTTCAATTGGATCAGATTGTTTCCAGTATTTCGTGCTGCTGTCTGACAGCAGCATATTGGGGTTTGCCGTAGTTGCTGGATGAGCGTGCCTCCGAGTGCGCCAACCCACAAATTTGAAAGTTGGCCAAGTTGTATCGACAGGGGGTGTTAGCGGTTAGCCCCCGCTCGGCGCTACAGTTCTAGTAACACTTAATACGAATATTAAATACCAGCTTTTGTGCACGGTTTTGTAAAATTTTCCGAGGAAAATTTAGGTCTTCGGTAAAATGCAGTATTTATGGTTAAGAGGTAGTGTAGTTAATGAAAATGAAAAATTCTATAAATTTGCTCTCCAAATTAAAAATTTAATAACTCTTCGAACAAATCAAACAAAGTTTATTGTTTTGATATACTATGATAATTATATCACGTAATCAAAAAATAATCAAGGGTGAGATATTTATAAAAAAATATAATTTTGGAGATTCAACTCAGAATAAGTAGGTATGCGGGTTAAAATGACCTTTGCGTAAAACACACAAGGTCAAGTAACTGTGTTGCTTACATATTTACTCCTTTTTTCTGTTTATTCCACATGATGAAAAATTACTGGATACCCTGAAATTGCTAGATGTGGCACTGAATGCTTGAATTCATGTGCTCTGCCTACCCCTCTTGGGAGTACAGGCGTGATGTATGTATGAAAAATTAACAAGTAGCCTAAATGTATTCGAAAAAGAGTCTCAAGCGCACATTCAGCCGTTTGCCAACAATAAAAAAGTAACGATAAACCCTAGTACATCAGATCAAGTTTCACCGTCAAATACACTCAAAACCTATCGCACTTTGCAGTACTAGAAAGTATTTCAATAAAACTCCCCTCGCAAAGGTCAAGACCAAAACAATAACTCAGAAATTTTACAATATTTTTAAAGCGTCCATCTCTAAAAGTTGTAAAGTAGCTCATTACTTTTAAATTAATTTAGTCGAGCACCTCAAAAAAGTGTAAAAGCAGACCTTGCCAGCAACCTGAGCAGATTTAGTCGTCGGCGTTGCGCGCAAGCAAGCGAGGCGCTCCGAACAGAGCTCGGGTAATTGAACTAATAAATCTAGCCGTGTTACTGCGCTGCGAGCGAGCAGGATCAAGGCGAAACCATTAAACCTTCCCTCTGATTCCGTCCTGACTCCACTTGCATTTAGTCACACACGTTAGTGAAACTTAATGGCGAATTCACGAGACGCCAGGAAGAAACCAATCGAAAACGAAAACACTTCGATGTGAAGACGATTCCTGAGATGTGATTTAGTTTTTCGGTTAAACGAGTCGGTTATTGCATTAGAAGCGTTGTACTGGAGGCAGGACATACACAGACGTTAGTTCACGTCCCTGGTGCCGGCATGGCAATAGCTAATAATTTTGTAAGTCATAAATTTTATATTCCTAAGAGAGACCTCAACTGTTCTGTAGGGGAATCTCTCTCTTGTAGACATAAAATAATGAGCTTAGAAAACTCAATTTTAAGATTATTTTGAACGGGCTAATTGCTGGGGAGTGGGGAGGATACTAAATACATTTGATATTTCCTACAACAATTATTGGGTATAAACATAAATCCTAAATTGTTGTCGCATTCACAGGACTACTATTCAGGACATCTACTTGATTGTTTACATCCTCGTGGGTGGTTTAAAAAGCCTGTAAAATATTGATGATGGTTTTTTTCCTATTTAAAATAGCAAAGATGTATTATAAAACATTAGAACTTTAATAACTAAACTAGAGAATAATATTTAATAAAAATCCTCATTTACAAGAACCACGTTAGATATTAAGATTCTCCATTCCGATTCAATATCAAAAGAAGTAGCTACTTACTGAATACTCAATGTCGAAAATGAAAGAAAAAATGCTGAGGCGAATAGTGGCACAAAACAAATAAAAACACCTTATCAGCTAAAGTTGTTTGTGGCTGACTGCTGCTCTCGATTTCTTTCATCTCGCATTCTCACTAACATCAGTTCCATGAATAGCTTGCTGGGTCAAAACATCGCGTTAATTATAATAGTTTTTTTCGGATTTGATGTTCACGTCGTTACGTCTAAACATGTGTGTATTGTAATAAACCAACCTTAATTTACGCGTATTAGAAATTCAGATGTTTATTTTTTTTATTTACGTTTCAGCGAACTAGTAGAGTTCCAGTACGTTTGTCGAGTGATTTTATGAATTTTCTTCACAATTTGGGATCTAGGGTGTATACAGTAAATACAAGAAAACACACCGGTGTGGATCATGGTGTCGAAATTACGACACAGAATAGTGAAGTTTTCAGTCCAAGAAATATTGAAGCATGGAAGAGCGAGGTTAGTCATTGTTTACACAAATAATAATTTACCCCATTATTTTTCAGTCAATTGAATAGATAGGTAGATTTGTTGTTTATGTACGGAAACAAAGTTTATAAAACAGGTGGTGATCGAAACAAGAACGTAAATTACTATATAAAATTTGGAACACACGGACGGCGCGGTTGGCAGGTCCAGTGTGTGACGCCTAAGTATGTCCAATTTTATTGTTTGTGAAATAAGTACATACATACATACATATTCTCACGCCTGTATTCCCAAGAGAGGTAGGCAGAGCACATGAATTCAAAAATCCAGTGCCATGTTTAGCAATTTCAGGGTACAGTATTCCCAAGAAAATAAGTCACATCGGCTGTTACCGTCTGCCCCGAGAGCCGCAGAACGATAATTCGAGAGTAGCCGAACGAGTAATTTATGTATATTGAACTTTATTTACAAACGCTCTGGGCACAATTTTGCTTGCTATGCATACACTTTAGTTCGGCTACTCGACGCTTTTGGCGCTGGGGTGCTAGACATCTGTCATGAGTCATCTGTCTGAGACTTTAATCAATAACCAATCACAACGCAATTTTCAGCGCGCGAAAAAATCTCTTTTATCATTGGTAGATCGAAGTTTACCGCGCCACAAAACTGGTTCATCACGCATGTACATCCTGGAGCATTCTTTGTTTGGTTTTTTGTAATACTGTAACCAGATGGATAAACGAGATATTGCAGTGACAGGTTGCTAGCCCATCGCCCACAATACACTAACCCATTCCCAGAGACGACTCTTACGACACCCACGGGAAGAAAGGAGGAGGTGCTATTCTAACCCGGCACCACACGGGGAATTAGTGTTTGTCACTATTTTAGTCTCTCTTTATAGGTACTTAGTTCAAATGTTATCTTTTACATTTTTCAAAATTATGATATAAATGTAGATAGGTAAAGTTATTTATTCGACTCTATATAATTAAGTATTAAAATAGGTACTCGTGATTTCTTTCTATTATACAATAGTCACATAAATAACTGTAAAATTTCGAATATCTTAAAACCGTATGATGATTGAAAGAAGAAAATTATTTTCAATTCTGGATTGGTGCGACGCCGATGTGCAATTGTTTGCTCATTCGGTTTTGCTTCCATTTTAGCCGTTCTTTGTACTTCGTATCAATGTTATCTTTTAATCTTTTTTAGATCTTTTATTATGACAGTACGCATGAAGTTGTTCATACTACATACATACATACATATTCTCACGCCTGCATTCCCAAGAGGGGTAGGCAGAGCACATGAATTCAAAAATCCAGTGCCACGTTTAGCAATTTCAGGTTACAGTATTCCCAAGAAAATAAGTCACATCGGCTGTTACCGTCTGCCCCGAGAGGCAGATACTATGATGATGATATATGATGTTCATACTGATACGTTATTAAGTCCCCTATAATGATAAATACGAGTGAGAATCACGAAAGTTTAAAACATGAAGTAATTTTATGCTTCTGTACATAATTAGGCTATAAAACAGTTTTATTTTCTTATGAAAGTCACCATACCTACGACTCATTTTACAAACCACACTCGTGTATTAGTGCCTTTTTCTATGCAGCTGTCACATAATAGTTATTTATATGGCTGTTGCATAATAAAAGGCATTAATATTACGGGTGTAACTTTATGAAATGAACAAATACTTAAAGGCGAATATTATGAAGTAAACATTAATATACACTAGGTATAACGCACTGCGGGATACAGGTTTCCTAAAGGAGGGCGAACTTGTAGTATAGACATTATTATGTTAGTATGAATGTGGATAAATAACTACTTATGAACAAAACAATTTGTGCACAGTACAACAGCGAATTCATCCTAACGTGTCTCTGTTGAACCTTCGATGAACTTTATACTACTCCGTATTTTGCACTTCCTCAATTACATTTTTGCAGACGAACTTCGGTATCCAGAAAGATGCACTAAGAGACGCTTTGATGATGAAGCTTGTGTCATATTACGAGGACAAATACAAGTTGTCAGACAGCCAACGACCTACAGCCCGGACCACTACCACAACTGCTGCTGCTGCGCCTTTCCGCCGTAATATGCGATTGGTGGCCAATAGGAACATCGGTCGCCGTCCTCTGTCAACTGTCAAAAGTCACAACACGCATATGCGACCCGTTTTAAAACACACTCCTGCGTTTAAGGTAAATACTTAAGTACCTGTATGCCGTATAAGGCGCTAGAAAAATATTATTAAGGGTACGAATAGTTTCAAAGTATACGCTTAAAATCCTAATAAACAATAAAAAAATAGTATTGTGCGTCAATTTTTTTCATACATAAATGTTAATTACCAATACAGTCCGAAATCAATCACCCTCAAAATCATTAACTGTAATTTTGATTGGCGGTATACGGCGCCGATTTAAGCCACTTTTTTAAAATGATTAAAGCTTAATAATTTGCCTTTGATGACGGTACGGACCTACCCTGATATTTATCTGACTAAATTCTTCTGTATTTTAGTCTTTGTAATTTCAATCTTTGAGTTTTGTCGTCTTCTTAAAAAAAAATTAAAATATATATTCTTAACTTTAGTTAAACAAAAAAATTACAATCCTTAATCGTAGGCTAAAATTTATTTTTTATGTTATGACTGTTATGAGTATGTACATAGGTTTATGTTGCTACATTTTACTATTTTTCCAGATGAATGTGGTTCCTGATGTTGAAGTTATTTAATGATTTGTCATTGTCCTTGTCCGCATCGAATAATTAATTAGAAAGCAAGATCAAGATATGACGTAACAATGAAACAAAATGTGTTAAAAGGCTAACGATGATTTACTGAATTTTCAACTGAATACCAAATGGAAGCTTGTTTTGGCTGCATTCATTTTACAACAAATCTGGCCGGAGATCGGCGCTCATTGGCACGCGTTCAACGGCGTGGAGCGAAAGGCACTCCCGGGGACAACTCCATCTGCACTAAGTGCCATCTATCAGTGGTATGGCGATTTTTTGCAAAAGACTCCGTCCCAAATGCACCTTCAGGGATCAAGAATAACAGATGACACGGAAATTAATGAAAAATTCAAAAAATATTTACATGAAACGGCGATCAACGAAAATTATGTCATTGCAAAAACCCGGAACACTTATTAGTTTGTACCCCTATGTAACATCTTAACGCAAACGACCGCGCTTCCCTGATTATGGTAATTGGTAAGAATAATTTTCCCATTTCTTGATGACGTAAGAGATCTGGCAACACCGACAGTTTAATTAAATCCAGCAGTTGTTTCAGCAACATCCCGCTAACCGTTACACGCACAACTTTGTCCACAAATTATGTTTACACCATTCAAATAGACGTTCTTGCGTAAATACTTTTGTAACTTAGTCCATTAAAGAAACTCTAGAGAAGATATTACCATAACACAAGAATGCTCTCGTTTTAATGCTTCCTTTAGATAAATCAAAGATTATCTGGATTTCTACGTGTGCCCGGATTATGGTTGAAAGAAGGTTGTAAGATATAAAGTTTATTTAAAGTGGTCTCCACAATACTGCCTTTATTTTAGTTGGGGTAGTAAACCCTACGTGAGTACCATAAACCTACAAGTCGCGTGTTTGACCAAGAGGGCGTCGTAAAATGCATCATAAAGTTAAACACATAAATTTGTGAGTTCGACGTTTTGAAAATAATTCCCTGCCTTCATTTATCATTGTTTGATGCGTTAACTTTAATTTATAGATTCTGATAATTCACGATTTTGTTATTTTACAAAGTACAAAGTCTTAATCAAAGAATATAGGTGTACCTACGAATAAAATAATGCGCTTTAATAAGCCCAGACTGACATCGAAACTGTAACGAACGCTGAACGCGAGTAAGTTTTGTTTTCCAAGCTTTTCCTTAAAGAAAAGTTTCCTTCTGAAAAAGAAAGAACTTAATAATCATCTAAACAACACATTATTACAGTTGGCTAGGTGCCGGCAATACCATAAACAAACTCAATGGGGCTGTAGGCGCAATCCGGGAACAGGGAGCGGCGCGGGCCGGGGCACAACTAAAATAAACACGACTGGCTTTTCAAACACGCCTTTTTTAGTTTCATCACATTAATTTAGAAATAGCAAACCCAATATTATTAAAAATATCTTATTTTCTACCTGATATGCAGTATTTCGCGCAGTCGATTATTTCAAATCAACCTGTTAGTAAAAGTGTACGAGCAGTAAAAATCGTACTTTTGAAAAGACGCAAGGTCACACAGTAGACGGAACAGTAGAGTTACGGGAAAGAAAATTTAATTAGTTAATTATGATTTACTCTATTTATCTACATATTATTTTACACTCGTCATGTGATAATGGTATTTTTTCAATCTCAGTCAAAACCGATCAAATAAAACTTAGTATGCTACTATAGCCGATAACCCTTTTGTAGATAAATGGATGTAAATTGTAATATTCGCTGACCCTCCCCATACACTTTGTTCCAATCGCATTTCCCTTTGGAACGATCTCACGGCGGAAATTAATCCATCCGGCAAATGAATGGCCTGCACTTGTGCGTGGGGCGAGAACGACGCACGTCTGGTGCACTTTATTTTCAGTTTTCAGGGCTCCCGGGCCAAAATGGAACCGCTCTGAACCCGTGTCCGTTTGTCGATGTGACTAGGCCATATTAACATCAGGCGAAAGGGTGCTATGCCATAAATTTTCACATACCTAGGTAATAATAAAATTATGTGAACATGTGTTCAAAAACAGATGGAGTCTGAGAAACTGTAACTACTCGCAAATGGGCAGTAAAGTGATTAGAATATAGTTGTGGCCTATTATTATAATAATATCTCCTATTACAACTAACGAAATAAGTTAAGGGTGTGCTAGGAACCTGCCACTACAATGCCTTTCATGTATTTGAAAAGTAAAATTGCGCTCAATTACGGCCACGGAACGTGAAATAGTCATGATAATTTGGGAAAACATGCGTATCTCTTATTTTTGTTAAAATATTAATTCCATAACGTAACCAAAAAAAATGCTTTTTATACAAACCGAATCGCTGGTGCAAAATATTGCTGTTATTTTTCATAGGCATGCTACAGAACCCATTACTCTGCGTGGTCAGATTTTTTAATATGCTCGAATATACCTAAATGAAGCGCAGCGTTTGTGTCTATTGTTAGATTTATGGCTGTACAACTTTAGTGACTGATTGCCGCTATTAAAGGCCATAAAGGGGGCAATTTTTGAGTTTCAGCGCCTAAAAGTTTCATACGGAAATAAAAAGCGTGTTTTGTGAAGCCAGTATCAAGTTGGTATTAATTTATGAATACTAATTCAAAACAGATACAAAAAATACATACAATCACGCCTTTGTTCCCATATGGGGTAGGCAGAGTTCACGAAACGCTACGTAGACAAAACCGTGACAGTTTCACGCTTCACAGCAATTTCTAGCTAGTTTTAGGTTTGGAAACAGATGGAAACACAAACAATAAAATATAACTATAATATACATAGCAACTAAATAAAGAGCAGATAGAAATCGAGCAAACCAAAAAAATAATGTTAATTGCACCGCTTGTTTGTAAGGTTCATTTTAAGTTTACACAAATAAAACAGACAAACAAACCTAGCTCATAAACATACATCGTCATTGCTATGGAAAGGAGTGAGTTTATCAGTAATTCTCCACAAATGTCCGATCATCGTTGTTTCGTTGTATGTATGTTGGTACAATTCGCTTGCAATTGTTTCTTTAGTCGATTTGCCGGACTCTGGTTTTATTTTTCAAACCCTTGATAATGTGGGATTGGAGCTTGCTTTTTCAAAGAGTTAAAAAGTAATGTAGGATTGTATCTAATAGTGTGTTACACGGTTGGTAATCTACATGGGAAGTGTTAACAGGAAATCGTCAAATCTTCAGCGGTCTGGCGCGGGCTCCGCACGCGACCTCGCCTGCCACCGCTCTGCGACAAATACCTACCCACCATAAACCTTATCGCACACTTAAACTGAAACAAACGCATTCTGAATCGAGGTTTTTTATTAAAGCATGATAAATATTATGGTTTTATTGATATCGCGTGATGAGAGACAAAAAGGTATCCGGAATTCCAAACGTCCTAGTAACCGTAGTTAAATTTACATATTACGACACAATAAGTTAAAGTTAAACTTTCTGACCGATCGTATCCAAGCTAGTACCTAGTTCTGGCTGGTGCAGTGAAAACGTGCTATATTTGAACGGTGCATTAGTGGAATTAGCAATCTCATATCCGTGGAGCTAATGCTTCTGTTCGTCCGGTGGCCGAAAATTAATCAGTCGGGCGAGACGTGCCCGGGCCCAGGACAACTTTCGGGAGATCTCTAATTACATAGGTATCTGGTAACCTAGAGGGATTAAAAACTTTAATAATCAACCGAGGTTTAAGCAAATATCGTTAGAAATAATAATCGAGGTTTAATTTACTCTACTAGTATTAAACATTAAGTATGTCACAGGTATTTCGGACTTTGCAAATGTTATAATTTGGTTACAGTTCATTAAAGGAAAGCAAAAAGCGAGTAGGCCTGTGTGCCTACATCGCTAATCAACGGGGCTGATTCAATTACCAGCTGCCGATTCGGCGGACACGCTATTTGGGTCGTTTCTTCCAAATTTTCCTTCGTTCTCGACTGTGAGATATGTAGGCCACGACACAATCCGTAGGTACCTGCCTGTTTTCATTAATCCTTTTTCGTATGAAAAAGCGACCTACCTAGCCAAGAGGTATTCATTAAACAGTAACTTTTACTAACAAAAGCTAGTGAATATAGTTTTGGCAAGCAGCCTTGGCAAGGCAAGCTAAATCTGAGCTAATCCGTCACACCCGTGGAAGTAAACTATTTTAGGTAAAACTACCTAGTCAAAATACCTGAGTCTCGTTTGACTTACGTAGGCTGGTTCAACAATATTTATTAATGGAGTTAATAAATTGATCAAGGAAAGCATTTTTTATTTTCTCTATTTACTTTTTCTTAAATTGTTTTCAGTTTCTAAGTAACCATCAATTCATCAGAGTCAGCGTTTGACCATTTTTCCACTTGATGGCAAACACTACATCTAAAGCGATCTTTAAAAGCCAAAGTTGTTAACAATTCTTATAGCTTGATCTCCAACAAAAAATAAAATTAATATAATGAAAGTAGGTTTTTATTCTAACAAAACACAAGTATTGTTATTTCAATGGTTGCTGTACCCATAAGTACAATTGAACGTTTACTACCTACGCTAGGAACACAGGAAATTATGTATTGTGAAAATATGAAAGCTAATAGGACAGCAGAGATAACAGCGACAATCCGTGATTAAAGCATATTATTTCACACAAACAATCCGTAATGAAATGATAGCTGGACGTAGTCACCGATGCGTAAGTTAAACAAGGCTCGGCGTGATCCGCTGCGGCGGTATCAACTCATCGCTACTAAATCATGGTCTCATTTGTTCCCATTCAGTTAACGAGCAATCCTCATGATGGCCCGTCGCATGAGCGATGGACACAAACTGCTAACTGGAATTTTAATCCGTCGTTATTGCTTGTTTAGCGTGTCTCTACATTCGTGCAATCGGATACTGGAAATTTATTTTTACAGTTACGAAATTGTATCGTTCTCTGCGGCAAACGAAAATCGCACCAGCTACACAGTAGGAATTTCTATTAACTACTTTTGGTAATGAAGGCAGTTAAGAACAAGGCCAATAGGGTGCTGTAGCTCGAGCTATGCAATATGGAGAGAGCCAATAGTCCCTTAGTTTTTAATTACCACGAAATCCTTCATAAGTCGGCAGTAAAGTCCGGTCGTAATCCACAAGTCCCCAATTATTTCTGTCGCAGCAGTAATTAAACAGTATAAAGTGCTTCGCGTCCGTAATCCGACCACTTTTGTGATATTTAAACGAGTTTCATTACGCTTCGGTTATAAAAGCTCGCTATTACGAGAAATGGACTGGAAACATCACGCTCGACTTCGAATGACCGTAATTGTCGACGCTGGAAATAAATATGAGCGCGTGTCTTTGATTTGACTGTTCCAATGAATTCAGTAGCCTTACATATGGGCATGCTCCAACTATAAGTGATTGAATTTATAATGTTTCAGGAATTGTTATGAACTCTACGTGTCTCAACATTGGTAGGAAGCTACACAGTAGGAACAAGAAAGCCAACAGACTTTTTTTGGTTAACATTGTGAACGATTCTGCAGCTGGTGATGCGATTAGGTAAATTACATGCATCACTAATTAAATTACTCTGGCAAGATATGACACACACATGACTAGTTGAATATCTTGTCAGTACGAGAATTCACTTCGTAAAATCCTTAATAATGATTGTAATGAGTATCTCATTGCCAACAATGCTATCTAACCCATTCTTTACCGCTGATACCGATCTGCCTCAAAAATTATAGAGTATCAGATGATCGACAATACGAGGGGTGTTCAATAAATAGTGAGAATGACATATAAATGCATTAGCAAATAAATAAAAAAGTACTGGCAAGCAAAGCCCATGTAATTGCTATGAAAAATAAAAAAAAATAACTTGACAGTCGTTTGTTTTTTTTAAAAATAGAACACATTGATTTCGTCGTGTCGGGACCAGACGGTAAAAATGGAGGAAATTTAAGATCATGTGGTGATTAAATACCTCTGCTTGAAAAAAATTACTACTGAGCAAGTTCATTTAGATTTACAAAAAACATTAGGGGTTCACGTTCCTTCTTACTCTACGGTTGCACGGTGGTGCGCAGAGTTTAAAAGAGGAAAATCGAACACTAATGACGACCCACGCTCAGAGCGGCCGAACACTGCGATGACCGAACAAATGTAAAAAAAAAATAGAAAATAATTTAAGGGGATCGTCGTGTTTCTGATTAGTTTATAGCTAAAAAAGTAAAGATTTGTGTCGGGAGTATTCACAATATAATACATGACCATATGGGCATGAAAAAGGTATCAGCACGCTGGGTACCCATAATGCTTACGGACGCTCAGAAACAAACCAGACTGCAGGTTTCACATAGCTGTTTGGAATTGTTAGAGCAAGATTCCGCCCGATTTTTGTCTTGTTTTGTAACAATGGACGAAAGGTGACTTCACCGTTAAGACCCAGAAACCAAAAAACAATCTATGACTTAGAAGAGGCCTTCATCTCCGACTCCGAAGAAATTTAAAGCAATACCATCCTCCACGCGGTTATGGGCTCCTTTTTCTGAGATATCCGAGGGATTGTTATGATTGAATATCTCAATCATGGAGCTAAAATCACGGGGAATTTATATGAGGAACAAATCAAAAAACTGCGTGATGTTATACGCGAGGAACGCCCAGTGGAAACTTTCCAAAGGTGTTTTGTTTCACCAAGCAAACGCCCCCGCGCATGAGGCAAGAGTTGCGATGGCTGCCATCAAAGATGCTAGCTTTGGATTGATGGAGCATCCGCCATATTCACCAGAGCTCGCTCCTAGTGATTTTTATGCATTACTGCGGTTAAAAAACCACCTCAGAGGTCAAAAATTTGAAAATAATGACACCGTGATCGCCGCGGTAGAGGTTTTTTTAAGGGGTCGAGAAGATTTTTTTTTAAGGAAAATTTAAGCTTAGAATAAAGATATTATAATAAGCATATACTCTTGAAAGGTGACTACATTGAAAAATAAAGTAAAATATGTTAAAAGTTATTTGCGTCCTTATCATTCTCAAAACTTATTGAACGCCCCTGGTAAGTGAGTTAAAATGCTATTCAGTTATTGCCAACTTGCGGTACAAGCAATTGACTAGAAATAAATCATGAATCTCACACCAAAAACTTGTAGCGATTAACTTACTTACTGTATGAAGTTTTATACTGACATTATAATATATGAACTATTATACCTCTTTCATATATTTTCAAATCCGAATTTGAGCTAAATATGGGTATGAAATATGAAATAATCGTGATTTCGCTGACGAACACACTGATGTAACGTTTCGTGTGCTTACGGCATGTGGTAACACAAAGGTGACGTTTTTGCATCTATGATTGACTTACATTTTGTATCATTTACAATAATGTATCAGATACGCTAAAATACAAGCATGTTAACATTATGTCCGGTTAGTATGGTACCTTCACGTCTAGTTGGAAGTTTCGGGGCACGCGCCCGCAGGTCGCTGCGGCCGCGGGAGCATTAGCTCGCACAATAAACATAAATATTTTTGCGTCGCTACGCTGGCCTGCTCGCCGAGTAATTAAATTCCATTGAATCGCACAAATCTTCGCCCTACGCGCCGTCTACCTACACATAGGTAATTCAAAACAATGGCGTACGAATACACGTCAACTGTACCGTCTCTGCCAAATAAGGTACATTTGATTGTACACTAAAGTCCACTTTATATTATCCAAGGAGTTGTTACTACAGACTTTCACAATATGATGGTGTTAACCTCTTTGTAACCTCAAGTAATTTTAAATGTAGGTAGTTGAAAACATGGGTAAGAATGGCAAGCTCCCCAGGTGTTATTATTTCCTAAATAAATTTAATTACGCTTAGGGGAATATTTCCCCTACACAGTTCTTTTTAAAGTTGCCATCCCCATCTCGTTAGCGCGGTCTTCTTATTATTTCCTCCACGACTGTAATCTGGCCTTTCAGCTACTTCAAACGACTTGTTCTTTTTCTTATGTGTAATTGAAATATATTGCCGTAATATCCGCCGGACGGGAGCTGTACCTCTCGAGCGCATCAGCTTGAGTTTTCATTACTCCGCGAAGTGATTTTTTCATGGGACAGAATAATAACTCATTTTGGTACCCTCAGCGACGAGAACACTTGGGAAATATTTAGCTAAGAATGAAAGTTGAGGGAGGATCTGATTAGTTAAAAGTTCAAGTGCGTATCTTGGTACGTGACGCCGCCATTTGATGGGGAGATATTTCAGGCGTGTTTTTTATGGCGCACGATGTCTGACTGTATTTCCCGAATGTGGCTGAGTGTTATTAATTTAAATGTATAGGGTCATTTCGCCGGTTCGCGTCCATCCCCCAGTTTGCGTCCATTTTACGTATCTTCCTTTGAAAATCCTCGAAAATAAGTAA
>BHDV01056029.1:183219-216390 GCA_005406045.1 Adoxophyes honmai | reverse complement strand
AGAAATTAGTTATAGAACATTTTTATTTTTGCTGTCAAACTTGCCAACTGCACTAAATGGACGCGAACCGGCGAAATGACCCTAAGTTGTGGGCAGCAGCGTATCGTCGAAGCCCACTCGCGGACCGCATCTTCCGTTTTAACTCTTTTCCCACACTCTCGGGCTGATTTATTGCGGAAAGCGGTACCTACGACTAACATTCGCCTCCACCACTCGAAATGTTGGCTTCTTTACGACCAACCCTATATTTTATTGCGGATCGATATCGTTAAATTTCCAACTTTTGTATGGATGGCCACACAATTTGTGTTGAGTCATTTGCAAAATAGAAACTAACCGCAATGGTACGTTAACATTATCATTTATAGCAAAAAAACTGTTATTTTATAACGAAAGTGATTTTATTCCGCAACTTTTTTTGTTTTATCTATTAATCAAACCGGAAATATGAATCAGTAAACCACTTTTAAAACAACTGTAAAAGTGCTGCCAAGAATATTCCGTGTATTTGCCATTTCGTGAGTCCATATGTGGTATTAGGTAAGCCATTACAGTAAAAACTGTTTTAAATAAAAGCAATTTTAGCGGTTATGTATGTCGGACGTGGGTAGAGGTATAGGTAGTTAATGGTAGAGTAAAACACACTAGTTATTGGCAGTTATCCATGAGTGAGCGCACGGAACATCACGTGACTATGTCGCTGCCTCGCTGACCGCTCTGCATAACTTATTTTATGGTACTTCCAAACCACTGGGCCAAATTGATACACAAGCTAAATTCAACGTTTTCAAGCACTTTGTCTGTTGCTGACAAACTGAATTTGAAAATGCACTGCAATTTTAATCTTTAGTCGGTATTGTTTCACGTAGTATGACTGTCTAATAGCAAAGTTAATGAGTTTTTTGAACGTGTTGTTGGAACTGGGTTGTTTTCCAACCGTCCTTAGACTATTTTATCATGTTCTGCAATCTCTATTTTGTTTGGCGCCTTAGTTACTCAAATACACGAAGAATTTAACGACTTGTTGCAACGAAAATGACTCACTATCCAGCATTTTTTAAAGAAGTTGAATAATGGACTTCCTTTCCTCTTTGTTTTCGTTATATTTGAAGGTATACCTATTTACACAGCATCGCCAAAGAAAGGGAAATCTATCAATCTCCAATGTTTATTACCGCCCTTTGAAAAAAGGAAACTTTTGTTTAATATTTCTGTAAAAACTTATAGGTAAGTACCTGATGACACTGCATTTTTTCGTTAATGGATTTTGAACAACAACTTTAAAGTTTGTTTTGATCAACAACAAATTATGTAGACCGTTCATTACGACTAGGTAGGTACTATAACTATTAGAAGTTTGATTTCGTATTACTAAAGCTTGGATACGGAGAGTTAAATGGAAATAATCTGTATCGATTACCTTTCTTCCTGTGGGGGTCGAAGAGTCGACTCTGGGAAAGGGTTAGTGTATTGTGGGCAATGGGCTAGCAACCTGTCACTGCAATATCACGTTTAACCATCTGGTTACCCTGAAATTGCTAAACGTATCACTGGATTTTTGAATTCATGTGCTCTGCCTACCCCTCTTGGGAATACAGGCGTAAGAATATGTATGTATGTACTAATCATGATAATATGTAGTTCATGAAAATACACAAAGAAAATGGTTAAGAGCTTGACTTTACACTTACGACCTTGACAATTCGTATCAAGCTCTTTTAGTTAGGGATAGCTTAGTTAGAAAGAACATGTAGCTACGGGTTACAATGATCGGGGGTTCAAGCTTCCACCACTTAGCCACTTACCCATTTTCTTTATGCATTGTAAGGAAGTAACTACACAAGGAAGTAAATACCTACACTTTATTGTATAAAAAAACGAACTACAAAAAAAAGACAAGCAAATTAGTGAAATTCAAAGGCGGGCTTATCCTTTAAGTAATCTCTTACAGGCATTCTTTGAGAGATAGAAAGGAAACCTCACTATTAAGACCTATAAAAGAGATTGTTATTGTACATTAAATTGGTAGTTGTATTGTTTACTGTTGAATTAAGAGAGTTTAAAATTTGACTGACGCTTAAAATGGTAAATCAAATTATAATACTGGATAAGAACAAGGGCTAAGTTTAATACAAGTACGTATCTATAACTCCGAAGATGATAAGAATCTAAAAACCGAATTCACTCTCACAAACTTGCAAATTTCAAAGGCTGTTATTATGCCCACCAATAAATTCCCGAATTCAATTCAGAGACGCCGATTCGTCAGCAGCGGGGCCAGAAAAACTGCTGCGTCAAACCACTACTCCAGCCAAATATTTGATGGATTCTGTGGATCTGTAGCAATAAACACGTAGGCTTTTGTGACAGACACCGCATGTTTTTGTTGCCAATATTGTGTGTGTAAATATTCGAGTAATAAAACTGGGAAACCGGGTAGGTATCCTACTTAAGAGTTAATAAATTATGCTCAAAAATAAAATGTTTTTGACAAAGTTGTACATTTTATAACGTAAAGATAAATCTTAGTTTAAATCTGATTCCGGAACGTTAACCATGTTTAGCGTTAATATAAATTTGGGGCTGCACTCAAGGAAAGGTAGGTAGCGCTAAACAATGGGTAATTTAACAAAACAAAAAAACTCACTCTCTGGAACCTTTGTCTCAATTTCGTGGACATTTTTAAAAGCTTGAAGAAGGTTGTCGGGATGTACACTTTTGAAAAATGTGGCGCTTTCTAAAATATTTCGTATTACAATTATAATTAGATACCTATGTTACATCAACTAACAGAATCCTACTGCGTACTAATAACTATAGCAACGATGGCATAACGAATTGTTTCTTTACGTTGTGGTTATAGAGTTGCGTCCGAATTGTCACAAAGATGCCAACCGATAAAACATAATCATATCGTTATCAGTGGAGTCAGAGATGTTTTTACGTGTGGCTGGTCGGTCGGAAAGGGGTGATGGATGAGGCAGGCAGTGACGGCCGCAAACTCGCCGTGACACGCATCCTTAATGTTGACGTAGACATATAGTTTCGAGCCCACCATTTGGGGGAACCCGATACCTCTGTCTGTCTCAATCCCTCGATATCTTACCCGATTTTTCATTAACAAATGCTGTTTCTTTGTTTTTCATAGATTTGGCAGTATACTTAACACATGAATCATTAAAAATCGGACGATTTATTACGAAAGGTAATAACTTCCAACGAATGCAGTAAAGCGTCTTGCGCTCTATACCTAGTGATTCATATTAGATGTAACTCCTCGGGTTCAGAGACAATTCATGGCTGGCGTGTAGGTATTTAATTAGATATGATTCATGGGCTACCTAAAGCTCGTCTGTTCGAGTTAAATTATTTCTCTGGGGACTACTTATTTCTATTGCCAGGTACACTTTAAAGTCGCGCTACGTGCGCTGTAACCCTCTAAAATCATCATAATTCCTGGGATTCTTGACAGTTGACCTGTGAAATGAATCTTTGTTTCAAACAGGAAAAAACTAAACAAAAACACTGGAAGTACAATCCCGAGTAACTTTTATTGTCTTCGCAACTTGAAAAGTAAATTACCCGAACAAATTCGCTCAACACTAAATCTGGGGCTTATCAGAGGGCTCGCCAGAGATCCTTAAATTGAGAAGAAGCTATCTTGATGGGCCTCGAGTGATTCGCGACGTCGACACCTCGCCCCGACCAACTCCGATTAAAGGCCTTTCACTCCCAAGTGCTGGTCGAGTCCAGTTTCCTGGATTACTAAAGTTTAACTTTTTTATTAAGTGTGGTCAAGCATGACACTAATCAACGGAATGTGCGAATTGAAGATACCTGCGCAGTTAGCAGTGAACGCCTAACACGCCTTCGAGCAAAACCTAAGAAATTGCTAATGCTAGAACCCTCAAAATTTTACATAACTAATTTACTACAGTTGGTTTAAAAAAATGTAAGGTCGATTCCAATTAAGTAAAACCCTATAAAAATAGAATTACCATTTGAACATCCCTTGTTCTTGATTGGTTCAACGCCGATTTAATATTTTAAGTATTAAAACCCCTTAGTTAAGCGATAGGGATTTAAATTATAACATTAATTAAGATAGAAGGACAACGGGTAACTCGGCGAGCGAAACCCCAAATTATTAACAGTTATTGGGCTTAGCGGTCTAATGCCAGATTAAATCTTCGCTAATTTGCATTTTATTATGACGGCAGAGCCCTTGAGCCTCAACTATTAATACGGATTACATAGTTCGCTTCCATGTCGATACGATGACAATCTCGCTGAAAATAAACCCTGAAATAGCTGCTTAGGAATCTCCAGTTTTACATTTTAGTGCAATAAATTAAACCGGCAGTCTTAGCACAAAAAAAACTTTCAACGAATGTAATCGGTAATTTATGCGGCTCGTTGGACAGCGAACAAGGCAAAATAAGAACATTTAAATAGAAACACATGTGGCGTTGTTGTGCTCGCGCTGTTTACAGAGAGAGGGTTAAATATTGCGTCATTGTGCGTTTATATCAATAATGTTTCTGTCATTTTTCGCCAGCTTATCCTATTTTAATAAACTGGGTCTTGTTATTTTTGGCAGCTCTCACGGTTATGTGGTCCTTTGAAGATTATTGTTTCAAATGTAAGCGTAACATGCGTTAACGTACGCTTGTGATCGATCATGCGCTCCGTGTACCCGCGACGTTTAAAACGACCCTTCGTTCGCTCCATCGCTCAACTAAGTCGTACTCTATTGGCCCTTTCCTTAATTCGATTACTCGCAACGAAATCGAGAGCTCGCGGGTGTATTCGAGCACTAGGAACGGAGCTCGGGTGGAAAATCAAAGGATAATCGAAATAACGTCTCCGAGGCTGGGTAAAATGAAATTATATGCTTTCATATTACCAATCTATAACTACAAACGTAACCTTTACTCACTGACGACTCATGTATGCCTAACTTGGGTTAATAACGAGCTTGGGAATGTCGTCCTCTAATACAAGTTAGATTTCTCGAGGTAAGGTAATGGGTTAAGTACTTAATTACATATAGGTACAGCATATCATAAAAATCCGGTACCATTCAAAAAAATATTGACAATGATTTCAAAACGTTTTTCCCAGTATGTGATAGTTAGTGTTTTAATGGCTACCCTCTAAAATCAATTACGATTTTTAATTGTCACATGAACACATGATTACGAACACGTCGTACGAGGCATTTTTTAACCGTCAACTCATCTGACCTACTCGAAATCAAGTGACCTAGTGCAGTAACCGTAGTTACGCAGATTATACAGCAAACTATGTATCGTATTGACGCGCTATGATTTGAGAGTCCCATTAGCCTGTAAGCTGTAAGTAATCTCCTCGGGCCGCCGTCAGTTTGGCAGAGAATTATCGCCTCTGATCGACTCGACTGTCTAGCCTGCTGGATTACTGCCACAGCCGATCGATTCTCGAAATGAAATCAGCGCTGCTATTCACTTTGACATAATTGATAAGCGATGGCGGTTAGCTACCCGTACAATGACCGTAATGCGAGGTCTACCACAATGATTGACAAAGTAAAAGTTAGGTTCGATGTGACATTCGGTAGGAACCTGTCGCAGTCAGCATAGCATTAATGTCGGCGAGTCGTCCAAAGATCATAATTATAATTACCTAGTAGATACTCATTATCTATGTGATTGTGTTTTGTATGTATGCGGAGCTACGCAAACCTTTAATTTAATGACTTTAGTCGAAACAGTTGACCTAATTCGACAAACTTAACACATTCTAGGCATTTAAGCCTTGTTATTAGAATGTAAAAAAATTAAAACTATAACATGATGTAAAATGGAGTAATAGAGGTGTTTCCTATCGCCAACTAGGTTGATTTTTACTTAGCTAGCGTTGACGTATGCCATTTAAAAACTTAATAATACTTCCGTGGAGTTGCCTACAACTACGATAGAGCGAACGGTAAAATTTATTGTGTATTTGATGTGAAGGAAATTGCATATTTCTATAGATAGAGAGTAAGTATGTGTCATTGATTTGGGAATACAGGCATGATGTATGTATGTATAAGACTATCTAATTAGCAACCTTAGAAAGAAAAAAAGTGTTGAATTTCTACTATGGGTCGATTTAATAAAATGAGAGTAAAATAATAGTATAGATTTGGAATAAGTCTCGCTTACCTGCTATTTTCATATGCAATTTTAATTTATTTGCTATACTATAGACCGATAGGTACTTAAAAGATGGTAAACAATCTTGACGTGTCTTTTTATTTAAACATACACTTTATAAATCAAAATCTTTACATTTTACAATTTAGGTATGAAAAAATCATTTACTTTCATAATTGAATTGTATATTGTAACGATTTTCATTTTTAGACTGTGTATTTCAATAAAAAGACATGTCAAGATTGTTTACCATCTTTTAAGTACCTATCGGTCTATAGTATAGTAAAGAGCGATTTATTCCAACACTAAATTTTATTTCCGTTCGGTTTAATGCACCCTTAGTAAGTTACTAATTTCGTAATCTACCTGTGGGCCTGTGGCTGATTGTGCACTTAATGACATTGCCATTTCTTAAAAAAGCGCTTCGTCTGATTCTTCAGCGATCCAATGGAAAGAACCAAGTAATGGTTTGATTTGAGCCAATTAATATCAGAGCTCCGTGGGGTTCATCGGGGTTGCGGCGTGAATCTATTAATTTACCCGTAAAGTGTGGCCATTACCACGAGTCGCCAATTATTGCTCCCCCTGTAATTAAATTCCCTGATGTTCGCCAATCCAAGACAGCCTTTACGATACTCTCACAGTTTCATTGCTCTTTTAGCGCATAAAAAAGCTTAATTTAAAAAGTACAATTAAAATCGCGTAAAAATTAATCCGGGAGGGAAAATTAATCGTTGTTAACGCAGGGTTTTTCGTGTCTGTTAAGTAAGAGGTTAATTGAAATAAGTAAACAAAGAGAAAAGGGTTGTATGATCCTTGGTTCAATACTTTAGAACTGTTCAGCTTTTGCGCTGACGCAATTTGCCAACCTGACAAATATAAAAATGCATGCACCGACGATGTACCTAAACTGTACCTATTTACTCGTAAAACCTATATTTAGAGACTCGATCTTCATAAAACGTTTGACTTTTTTTCCCTCTGAAATGGAATGGAACAAATAAAAAATGGTTAGCTCTAAAATAATTTATTTGTGTTCCTTTTATAAAACAATCGCTTATCATCGTACCTTATTTTTATATTTTTTTACAATAACCGTATGGCAATACAGCAATTTTCTACTAAATTTCACAGTTTATATACATGTAGATACATACGTCATCTGTAAAGAGAAGTCATCACTGAATTTGCAGGAGCATATGGCAAACATCTGAATTGAATTTTTATAACTTGTGCTCATTCTCTTAAATATACAATTACCCTTTTTATCTTAAGTACAATCGATACTTACAACAACTTTGCAAATTATACAATTATTTAATACTGGCGAATCTTATATCCATACAATGTTATTGCTTTGTTTGAGAACGAACGAACTACCTAACTGGAACAATCATTGTTTATAAATTCTATTCATTCAAATTTTCATAATATCTACACAAAAATATTAATAAATAGTTTTTATTACCTTAAAGTTTTATTCTGTAGGTAAGCATGCTTCACAAGGCACTATTCTAGCGAGATTATTCTAAAACCAATTGGAATTAACGAAAACACTTCTATTAAATTCGATTTAACGTTTAAGTTCGAGCAAAAACTAAAAGTAATCCGTCAACAAGACAATCCGGCCCGCGGAGGGACGCTAACAGACGGGGCGCCCAAACAGCGCCCGCGCAACGCAACTGGATGGGTCCAACACGCAACCTCATAATCGACATACATATAACGAAAGTTTTACAAAATCAAATTAAATTACTTTAACAATTCTATGCATTAACATCGGGTTTCGTAAGCAATTAAATTTATATCTACATGCTTAGAGCTATGTTGGCGTTCATATTGCTTATTATTTTATTAAATTTGCTGTAAAGTAGTTTATTCTCTTAAAGTTAGGTACAAAGTAACGTTATTCCATGTAAGATTTCATTAGTTAGAATAAAAATAAGACAAAATTTAACTTCGTCATTTAAATGCATTATATTGATCAAGTCTATAAAAAATTAAACAAATGAAATGATAATTTATAATTTTATCTCGCGTCCTAAAACCAAGGTTATCCGATTCATGAACACTCAAGTACTGTAGTTGACCTTTGGACTTCAAAGTTCTACTGACAAATTAGGTGCCAAGCTGTAGACCTAGTTGATAAGCAGCGTCCCGGCAGCTTTGTGGAATAGACCTGAGGCACGGTGGGTATTTCATATCTAAACTTTAAAAACGACTTCCGCATCATTAAATAGCGATAAAGTGGACAGCTAGTGGTGGCTAGAGGAGGCGAGATAGACGTAAGATAAATGAATAGAGAGCGATGATTATCTCAGTAGCATCAAGTTTCGGGACCACCCAAAATCGGTTCACAACTGTTTGTGTACAGGGAAAATAAACGCAGTTAAACTCTTACAACTGACCGCACAATCATAAAGAACTGATATCACAGCATTTTGTATTGGTGGAATCACACCCTCTTTTACGTGTTTAACAATATTTGACTTACACTCTAGTTCTAAGTATATATTTCAGTCGACTGTCTAATAATTTCGATTCGACAATTAATACTTCTACAAATAGAAAGTAATCGAACAAAGCTTCGGTACGCAAAGAATAAGTAACTTAATTAAATTGTTCAATAACATTGCGGCGAATCTTGTGAAGTGTAGTGGTTTCTTAGAATAACAGCTGATCAATTAATATAAATTAGAGTAAAATGATCGCCTTTAGTTGGGTCATTGTCATAACCCTAAAAAAACATGTCCATTTGTAATATACAAGACATTTTTAATAATTGCATTTAATTTACATCATAACTATAAAGTACAGGAAACGTACTAGACTATACTATATCGTATTTTCTATAAATGTAATATTTGTTTTGTTTATCACCACAAATGTAACTGAAAGTCCACTTCGGTGGACTGTCCGGGTTCCACCTGTTAATAGAATGTGGCTTTAAAAAATACATCTCTTTTATTATTGTACAAAAATGCCATTTTTCCCTAATCTTTATATGATTTCCATTTGACATTAATAGGATTTAAAAAATTAGATGGAAATAAAACACATTTTTTGCATCATTGAATCTTGTCACAGCATTTTTTGTCTTTTTGGTGGACATTACTTTAAATTCTAGAAAAAATAGGGAAATGCCAAATGAATAGACCGGGACATATAATTTAACTAATTCACTATCGTACTATCCCTGTTAGCATCCATTTTGCCGTGACTTGTGCGCAGCAGACGATATTGTTGTGTTAACAAGAATATTTGGTGGTGTCAATGTTGAATTGTCTTTCCGGTTACTGCTGTATTTTGTAAGTACATCGCTATAAATCCACCAAACGTTTTTAACAATTAGTTAAGCAATCAAACATCGTAAATATGCCTTGCCTTTTGAATAATCCTTTAAATGGCTGGTGTTGTGAATGATATTGCGAAAAAAGTCCATTCGGTCGACGTCTTTTTGGTGGACTTTTTGTGCACCCAAACGATAAATGATTATATTTTGATTGATTCTTGTACTTTGGTTTAATTTTTTATTATAACTTTAAAAACTAGCTTCTGATTCCTTTTTTGTTATATCCGTAAATGACTAGTGACTGAATACTGAATGTTTAAACGTTAATTCTGTAAAGGTAAAAAAAACTGTAGAAGATTTAACAAAAACATACAAAATAAGCTTTGGAGGGAAAATGGAATGATGCACGACGATGCAGAAAAAAAATCAATATACAAAAAGAAACTTAAAAGTACATCGCACGCAAAATACCGCCTTCCATTCCAATTATTTTAGTACCATGAAATGGGTGAACGTATTGCAGTGAAAAACAGAAGAATGTTTAAAGCAAAGAAACTTACTTACTTAGAAAGAAGTTGATGACTTTAGAATGCAGCAACCATTAAAAATTAGTGAGTGCAGTCTGTTTGTTGATTGAAAAAAATGTTCATAAAAGTATACAATTTTTGGACGTATATTCTGAAAGTTCGGATACGTCAACGTTAAAACCAGGAAGAGCCACCAAACCCCCACTTTCATACATGCTTCTTGAAGACTTGAAGGCTTCCTAGTCTTCGGAGGACGAAGGCATATTCTGTCCACCGAAAAGAATTGTCATTTCGGTAGACAGACACAAAATATTTTTTATATACTTTTTGAATGTATTTACGTGTCTGATTGTTCATGATTATGAGAATATATCTTGAACGTTATTATTGTTTAAGATGTTTACCGCTTTTTGTTTTGTTTATTTATTATTAATTAACATAATTAGTCCACTCGGTGGACATATTAGTCTTTTCTGTGGAACCGAAATATCGTTATTTCGTTTTAAATCGTTTTTTTCGAATAATTGATCTCTGAATGATACTCAGTTCTGTTGCAAGTTAGAGTAAGAGTCGTAATATACCTTTGATTTTTATAAATCACGTGTTTCATTTTTTGGCGAAAAAAATTGCCAGGCTTGACAATGACCCAGTTAATTTCAGTCGACTGAGTTTTCACGTTTTGTACAATTTAATTTTTTTTAGCTGTTACAGTTCTTAATACGACTTTGAACGAAATGAATAACTAACAGAAGGAAGCTTAATACTTTTACTGGGCGTTTTAGATGTTTTATTACAAAATGCAATAGGTACATCATAATTATTTAGATTCAATTCTGTCTACTGAACTTTTTTACGGATTTGTTTAAGAAAAATGCTTTTATTTTTGTATTAAATAAGTATCTGTATCTTCTTTTAAAATGGCTATAATATTGTGTCAGGTTGTCTAGTAATAAAAGTACCTAATTGATAGTTACATGAATTTGGTTACTCCAACACGGCAGATGAAATTAAATAATATTCATTCCGTTCAAATACTATAACATACAGTTAAACTACTCAGTCACTTTCAACAATAATCACTGTACCACGTTCTTTCTTTACACAAAAACTTTCTGATTATTTACCACTGAGTTAACTTCGCCAACAAAAGGAAAACTAACGTTTTCTTTGTTGAGCAAGTCAGTCATCCATTGAGAGCAAGCCGGAAAAAGCAAAAATATATTCGAACAGATCGTCCCCTCTTAACAGAAGTTTAATCCTCTTTATGATTGCCCCTCTTTACACTGCTCTCCCCAATTGATACAAAAGGTTCACCGACTATAAGCCTTTACTAGAGGCTATTTATAGGACAACAACCTCGTTTTTTCTTAGTTTAAAGCTTAATGAAAGCTGGCGTCAATGAAGCTGAATCAAAGGCTGCCTGTCAAAATAGTTGGGTCGTTGGTAGCGAGTTGCCGACGAGATATCGGATAGTTTATGCAGCAGGGCGGCGGTGTAATCGCTCATTAATCATCTGTGCTCTATCACCGCAGCGACGCCACGATCTCGTTGCCCAGGCTGTTCTGGCTCGATGACGCGTTCACATTTTTGGAACATTGCTGGAAATGGAACAGATTTTAGATCCTTTGTTTGCCTTAGCACCGAATTTCGCTTCGTGTGGTAAAATAGCATAAAAATCAAATCAAGTTTGATTTAGGCCTACGAACGAATACCTGGTACGCTTTGTAAAATTTTGTCCACTACATAAAACGGCAATAGTCGTATCTTTTTCTGAACACTTGTGTTAACTTGAGTTTATTCAACTATTTCCTCTAGATGTTTTTTATTACTAAGTCTGTAAACATGAATACGTACTAAGTATTATTTGTTTCGTAAATTGTATACTAAATCAATGACTTACCATTTGCCGGGTCTCCCAGGCCTTCATAGCGCTTTTATATTTTTCAAACTCGTGGCACCAATCCGAGTACACCTGTTTGTACTCCTGCGACTTGCTCGGCTGTGTACACCTACAACAAAGCTCGGTTAAGAACACTTGAACATGTGGAACCACTATTTAAATCCCACTAAGACTAGTTCACAATATAATAAATATTAGGTGAAATAATTACTTCGACGACTTCGACCATGTAATATTTTGTGCGCTCTGCCTACCCTATTTGCGTGATGTTTATGGTATGTAAAAATATCATTGCCTGCCATTGCTAAGGGCAAGGATTAAATACTTTACTGGCATTAGGAATGATTCTATTATTACTATACGTTCATTTGCTAAAAGAGTCATGATTTCAACACATGTGAATTGACATACTTTTTGTCGCCGACGCAGAACGATACAGACAAGAAGTTAAAATACAAATTGATCTTAAGTAAACAGACTGAACAAGGTTTTACTTGACTTATTTATGTATGGTATTCTACAATTAGATATTCAGTTCAGCCTTGGAAATGATAATTCCTATAGTTATCACGTCATGTCATACGAAAATTATCCGTTATTTCCTAGGCGATATTTGTTTGACAATTACAGGTTAGAGTGTTATTATACCACTCACAAAAAATAGACTAATCCTCGGGCACCATTATTAAGAAACAGGATTTATTTACGGCACTACTTAGGTATTCACTAGCATAATAAGATCAGTTTTTTATTAATCACAACTGGATACATTTTAAACAATTTACAGTGTAAATACTATATCTGATCCAGAAAATACTAATCGAAAACATATTAGGATGCGGATCTAGTGATTCAGAAACAAAACACAGTAACAAAAAAGTTTTAATTGAATCTACTTAGGTATATAAAAAAAATTAAAATCGATCCCGAAACCGTTACCTCGGGGAAAGGTGCCTAAAAGGCTGGCGGCATTAACACTTTGAATGGCGATACCAATTCGCTATCTAACGAACGTTCAAGCCCTTTTGTCGCCTGTAATTTTGTTTAAATGATGAATGAATATATGAAAAGTCAAGGTTAATTTTTTCATACCTATGTATGTCTATGTCCAGATTATAGGAAGCGACGAGTGTGGGCCCGTAGTAGCACTCGTACCGGCCCCGGTCCGTCTCCGACACCGACAGTAGCACCAGCCCGCGCTCCGCAGTCTGCAGCACCCGCTCCCAACTAATAACAACATTGAAAATGAGACCTTTTCTCGATATGAAGAGGTGTTCTAAATCTGACAAAGTTCATCATTTATCAATTATGATGATAACTTTACTGTTTGTATTTCTGGAGATATTTGTAATCTTGGAAGCTAAATTGATTAGGCTGTTACTCAACTAGACTCTAGATCAGCAGGCAGGGTAGGAGCAGAGGAGATCCACTCCACAGTTTAGGTACATACGTACGTTCCGACAACGAGACCTCATGAAAGGTAGACCGTAGACGGCATGCAGGTAACGGTAGTAAGTAGGGCTTGCATTATCCGTCAACTATTACTATCCGGATAATTCGAATATTTCAAATCTGACTATCCGGATTATCCGGATAATTCGGATATTTCGAATAGTTTTACAAATGTATAAAAAAACGTAAAAAAAATACTTTCAAATTGTTAATACTTAAATCATTCATAAGCTCAACGAAAACACGTGTCGTGTCCATCAAAAATAAGCAACATAGCCCAAATAATTCGTAAGTAAACGTAAAATTTGAATTATTGTCACCAGTGAAGGTAAACAAATAAATGAAGTTTCACAGCTACACGATACATTACAACTTAAAATTGTTACGTTGAAATACCGTAACAAGATCTTGTTAATTTACATACATATCTGCAGTATTTGAACAGTCAGATTAAGCATGCAACTTAATAGTCCAGTGATTTCGTCAAAAAAATGGCTTAGAAATGCAAATGAACCAAGACAGCTGACTTTTTGATATGACGTAGGAAATGTCAAAAAAAGCTTTACTTGAAATTGTCCACCAAGATTTCCTATGTCGGTTTTCCGCCATTTAGTTTGGTTTTTTGACAATAACTCGACTATTCGACGAGATACGATAATTTTGTTACGAAGTTTTTTGTAGCTCCTTTTATGGTCTATAATTGATGTTTTAATACATTTTTGCGTAACATGCATAATTATCGAGATATCGATCGAAAACCATATTAGGACATGAAGTTTGTTTTTTGCTATCTACTGTTTTTTGGTGATAAATATCATTAAAATTGCTGAGATAAAACTTATAGATCGTATTCAGACTTATAATTTGGTTTTTTTTTTTTTATTTAATTTTTTGACAAAAATTACGATCTCCAGAGGGTCGCAAAAGTCTGCGAGTCCGCGTCTATCTAGCGTCAAGCGAGTCGCTCGTTCGGTTGTATCTACACAACACGTCTAAAAAAATGGAAGAATGTTTAAGGAATTGATGTTATTTATTAAAATATGCATAGATACATGACGACCAATCAGGTCAAAGCACTGCCACCGCGCGCCGTCAGATTGCCGACTAGACGCGCTGGACAAGAAAATTTAAATTCTTTGGTTGGACACTTCGTGGTCCACGGGAGATTGTAATTTTTGACAAAAAAATAAATATAAAACTAAATTGTAAGTTTGAATACGATCTAAAAGTTTTATCTTAGCAATTTTAGTTAAATTTATCACCAAAAAAATAGATAATATCACGAAAACAAATTTCATATTCTATTCTAATATGGTTTTCGATCGATATCTCGATAACGATGCATGTTACGCAAAAATGTATTTACTCATCAATTATAGAGTTTATTAAGAGCTACAAAAAACTTCATAACAAAATTATCGTATCTCGTCGGATAGTCGAGTTATTGTCAAAAAACGAATCTTAACCTTTTTTCAAAATGCCGGAAAACCCACATAGGAAATCTTGATCGACAATTTCAAGTTAAGCCTTCTTTAGGCATTCCCTACGTCATATCAAAAATTCAGCTTTCTCGGTTCATTTGCAATTCCAATTGTATACATATAATGACTGCACTATATCTATAATAACAATAACTATTGCAAGATTTTTTTTTCAAAGTTAACAAGGTTTAGGTACTTACATTAGGTATATTTAAAATCGATCAACATAATTATATTTTTTAACAAGTAACGTTTTGATATATTATTTTCTACTTTTTATTCCATACTAACCACAGTTTACGATGTTAAACGAAACGATATCTTTACTTTTATTGATGTTCTCAAATGATTACATAAATTTACTAAGCTAAAAATAAAGTATTTACTAAACTAATTCAAACTGCAGATAGGTATTCGAATTATTCGAATTATCCGGATAGTGAAGAGCTAACTATCCGAATATTAAAATTTGCGGATATCCGGATAATTCGGATATCCGGATATCCGGATTGCAAGCCCTAAGTAAGAGACAACAATATTTTTACGCCTAAACATGCTCCGGAGTGGACCTTCTGTTAATGGTACTACATATTCTGTGATAGGGGTCTGCTTTTGAAAGTCTCATTATGTGACGCAAATCTGTCATGATGCCTGTATCTTATTAATGTTCTATCTTAAAATAAAATAAGTGTAAGAATGCTTACTTAAAACTAATCCTGTATCTCCCCTTCTCTCGCGAGTGGTGGTACCACACCACGTACTGGTCTCTCAGCGCCTCCGGCGTCTTGGCGAACGCAGCCAGATGGACGCTTTGCCCGTAGCCAGCCCTGACCGTCTTCAGGGGGGCGCTAGCCTCGCAAATGGAGGGGGTGGAGTTGGTCGCGTCGTGGAGAAGACCAGGCGTGTATGGACGACACGCGCCTACTTCTTTGTCCCAACCGCAGTATGGGTCGAGGACGCATCGCACGCAGCTGTCATAGCTAGGAAGATCGACATTACATTAAAATGGTTACAAATTAAAACTTACAGACTATAAACTACGACTCTGTGGCTCTGTGGTTCAAAAGTTCTCACAACCCCAACAGCATTCCCCCGCTGAATGGCCAAGGCAATCTGCTGCACCAAGTACGACTCAGAGCGGGGTCACCGCCCCTTTTGGGAAGTCTACATACATAGCATTACACTTAATTACATTTATCATAACACAACAAACAATTGCACATCGGCGTCGCGCCAATCCAGATTTGAAAATAATTTTCTTCTTTCAATCATCATCTGGTTTTAAGATATTCGAAATTTTACAGTTATTTATGTGACTATTGTATAATAAAAGGCGTTAATAAAGAATCACGAGTACCTATTTTAATACTTAATTATGTAGAGTCGAATAAATAATTTTACCTATCTAGGTACATTTAGATCATAATTTTGAAAAATGTAAAAGATAACATTTTGAACTAAGTACCTATAAAGAGAGACTAAAATAGTGACAAACACTAATTCCCCGTGTGGTGCCGGGTTAGAATAGCACCTCCCCCTTTCTTCCCGTGGGTGTCGTAAGAGTCGACTCTGGGAAAGGGTTAGTGTATTGTGGGCGATGGGCTAGCAACCTGTCAGTGCAATATCACGTTTAACCATCTGGATACCCTGAAATTGCTAGATGTGGCACTGAATTCTTGAATTCATGTGCTCTGCCTACCCCTCTTGGGAATACAGGCGTGATGTATGTATGTATGTATGTATGTATCATAACATACCGTGATAGCTATACATACATATAAATGTATTATAGCTAGTCATTCATCGTATATTGTACATATAGTCCTCGACATTAGACTTTTTATAATTTTTCCAGTGGGGGTAAGTAAAAGCGATGCGCGAACTTACCCAAGTTCATTGCCGATCACCATACTTGTGTACCTATCCGTTGTCCATGTATGCACGTCTATCCCGATTTCTGAATCACTAGTAGAGCTATACTAGTCTAGACGCGTGTTTGGTCTGTTAGTGTACTACTACCGCTATCTTTGTTTACACTAAAATAGTGTTCCGTTATCCGATATGGACATTAGCACTACATGGCTGTGCGGCAGTGGCTCAACTAACCAATACTAAAATCAATAATAACGTTTCATAAGTTTAAAACCATTATCTAATACAAAAATACTAAATAACGTAAAGGCAAATTTTAAATGTAAATGAACACGGATAAAGTTATATTTTTAGCACTTTGACCGTGTCAAAATATAAATATTAAAGAATTTAAGTAGTATAAATAAGTATTTTTGTAACAATGTACGCAATAAATTACGTACTCTCGATATGCTTCATTTGCTCACTTACCATTCAATTAGTCCTGTCCTAGAAGACCCTGTATTAGATAGAAAAAAACAGCGAATTATAAGATCACTCACCGGTGCGCACACGCCCTCAGTGGCAGCTGCCTCAGCCTGTTGTCAGTGGCGAGGTAGAGCGCGTGCACACGAGAGGACAGCGCGAGCGCCCGCACGGGCTCGTCGCCGGCCGCGCGCCACACGTCGGCCACCCGGGAACCGCCGCCCGCCCACTGCACTATCTTGTACACGGAACCCTCACCTAGGAAAAAGATAGTCTCTAAGCTAAGCAAAAGGTTGGATACTAGGTTTTGTAAAAATAATTGACTAGAGAGCCAGGAAGGTTATAAGTTTGTCATAAGTTTTAAGAAAGTTTTGGAAGTGTATTTTTAGCTGTTGTATTTTCTAAGATATTGTATTTAAGTAGATTAAAAAATGATTATGGAAGGTTTACATACTTGTTTAACAAAACGTAAACAATTTTTAGGCGCCAAGTTTGGTTGGGAATTTTCAAGACTAGAAAAAATATTCTTCAAATACAAAATACTTTTTTAGACATGATTATAACGTCAGAATTTCAATATCTAAGTCGCCAACTGACGCTACAATCGCTACATTGTTTGCATTTACTCAAGAACCTAACATTTCTTTCAAGAATAGTACATTTAACTTTATACTCGATCTGACGATCATTGGTGATTACGCAGAAATTAAGAAATTACCATGCAGCAAAATTTTATGAGTGAAAGGTACTAAAATAAACATAAACACTTCACAAACAAATATGAAATTCAGTTGAGATGGCTTATAATTTAGGGTAATACGAAATCCACTTTTTAAATGAACCTGGCTATATGCAAATGAACCAACCGCAGTTTCCATTAGGGTGCACTGCATCGGACATTTTTGCCTGAAGCCTCATTGGCTGTTTATAAAACACTACTCGTTAAATAAATCTACACAGTATTTTAAATAGTATTTTTGGTAGTATTGTTGTTGTGTTAGATCTTGCACCATTTGTTGACTGCGTCAGATTTTCGAACTAGTTTATTTTTGTACTTGCATTTGCTTCTAACTTTTCCTTGTTATTTATTATTAGGTACCTACTCGTTTTATATTTAAGTCTTTACCAATAGAGTAATGATGTCTGAAGCTTCAAGCTAAAGGTTACGTCAATAAACTTCCAACATGCAGGTATTTTGGGTAATTCGGTAATTCCATCCATCAAAGTAACACTAGATCATAAAAACAACCGACTAAAAGGTTTTTCATGGTCTCCCAGACGTATCCAATTGGTAACACTTACTGGTTCCAGCGTAGAACACTGTATAAGTGATGTCATCTCCCAACATGTCCACAAATTGGCTGTCGACCACTAACGTGGTAAGCACCAGGTCTCGCTTGTAGAATGCTGGAGCATCCCCCTCGTGCCTCACCGCTGAGTCCATTAGAGGATGAGACCTGCAAAAGAGTCACTGGTAGAAGAATACGAAGATTAAGTTAGAAGTTTCAAGATGCTTTGTATTGATCGGGCTTTATTAAGTGTGAAACGATGAAAGAACTACATTAAGAGCGTCGTTGATCGTAAATGGATACAATAAAATGAAGCGTTTAAAAATAAGCAGGCAGTTAAGACAGCTCACACCAGCCACCGTGACTCTTGGGTTCCTAAAACATTCCTTTACTATTTGCCGGATAAAAAAACAACAATTAACATCTAAAATTTAATTTATCATATGCGAAGGAGAACACGATTAGGTACACGACAAATTCTTAACTTTTTGCTTACGAACACTTTCTTATTCTAGATACTATTTTTATCTCCACTTTTTCCCAGAGTTCCGCAACACCGCTTAGGAATTCAATTCCATCAATCACAAACAACCCTAATCCGACAAGAACTCATGATGAATAAGCCAGGATCTAACCTAACCTAGTTTCACACATCCCCTGAGCCTCTGTAGGCAGAATAGCACTCGAAAGTCAATTTCAGACTAGACTGTTATAGCCGCGGCAAGCGCTGTTTGGGAATCAGTACAATGTTTTGAATAAACGAAAGACGATACAAATAGATCAAATGCAGGTGCTTCATTTCTAGTAACATGCTACAATTCAAGCACTTGCTTGTAAATTATCGACTAAAAGAATAAAATTATTCTAACGATCTAGCGTATTTGAGATTTAGGCATAGAAGGGGAACAGTGAAACAATAACGAAGTTGCTCAGGTCGACAAAACGCTCGAAGTAAAGACGTCACTGACTCATCAGTATCATGCTCATTTAGTGGTTTGATTACAAACAATGGTCGAATCTATTAGCAACTTTAGAGCAGGTTTAGTGTTTTTTTTTTATTGGTTTATCCAGTCTAATACACATAGATTTTTTTATAAAACACGACTGCCCACACATGACTTGCATTTATTAATCCCACCAAAACATACATCATACATACTGTATTCCCAAATGGGATAGGCAGAGCACACGAAACACTCCATAGACAAAACCATGACAATTTCACTTTTCGTGGCCAGTTCTAGCATATTTTTAAGTTTGGAGGCGGCAGGTATAATAGTGACAGATTGCTAGCCCGTCGCCTATACTTAATCTATTTCCTTAGTCGCCTCTTACGACATCCACGGAAGAAATGGAGAGGCGTTATTCTATCCCGACACCACACAGGAAACAACAAAACAACAGCAAATCAATAGCCCTCTTATTAGCCGCGCAGCATCTTCGGCGGCTCCATCTGTCTCCTGGGAGTAATCCCAAGCCTTTACCCCGCATTAGTTTCGCGAGGCGCGTGTACTAATTGGGTCACGTGCTTTAATTGATGGCGCGGTGTGAAACACTGATTCAGTGTTGCCAACTTGCCAACTCGAGGTTTTGGGGTAAAGAGGTTGCAGTAGAAAAAAGAAATGGCAAAGAGACGAACGAGGAGCTACTAGTACTTGAAATCCTAATTGCTTACATAAACAGAGGCAAAGGTGCAAGTACAACCAATACTTGACCGTATTATTCGCAATTAAATTACTTTTTACTATTTATTTGATGAAAAAAAAAATCAAACACTTTCGATTACTATAACACAATTCCAATCTGTAGTCTTTTTACTGAGAGCTCAGCTACAGGCGGGCACGGCGCTGGCTACCAAACACGAATTGCAGTCCCCAAAATCTAACTTGGCCAGATTATTAAGAAGTAGAGGTAAGTTCACGCATGGCTTTGTTCATTGAAAAGCGATGTGCGAACTTACACCCACAACTTAAAATCTTGCCACGTTAAATGCCGGAGGCTGTACGCGCCATCGCTTTATTCTCGTAACTGTTATCCGTTTTATTTCAAACTGAGCCACTGTTAAGGATACTCTCGTTAACTAATATAATCTCACTAATGGTTCCATTTATTAGTGTTACCGATATAAATGCTCCATTAGTATGCATTTGTACAGTTACCGGCGTGATTAAATTTAATAAATAATAACTGTTTCGATTATAACTTCACTTTCCTACTCAAATGCAGCAATTGAATTAATGAGGAATATATTTCTACATTTAAGTTAGGTAATTGCAATGTTCGTAACCGTAAAATTACATACATACATACATAATCTCACGCCTGTATTCCCAAGAGGGGTAGGCAGAGCACATGAATTCAAAAATCCAGTGCCACGTTTAGCAAATTCGGGGTAACCAGATGGTTAAACGTGATAATTGCAGTGACAGGTTGCTAGCCCATCGCCCACAATACACTAACCCTTTCCCAGAGTCGACTCTTACGACACCCACGGGAAGAAAGGGGGAGGTACTATTCTAACCCGGCACCACACGGGTAACCGTAAAATTACACTACATAAAACTACCGTGAGACTCATTTATAGCGAAATAAGCATAGATACGTCTCTATGTCGAGATTAGCTCGACATATTTCTGGTCAATTCGTGACCCATTATCGGGAGCAACCCGCTACTAAGTGTAAATTTTGTTTTTGTCCGCAGCGGCCTTACTAACCTCGATATAAAGTCGTGAGTGTATGCGTTTCATTAAGAAATGCAACCTTTAAAAAGTTTAAACCATTTTTTTAATACGTCAATATAATCTAGAAAATCAAAAGAGGCACCCTCGCCCTTAGGACAGCACAACTAGGACAACAAAAAATGTACCTGATGAAGTTAAGCACGTTGTCCGGCAGCGCTTCGGTGTCGTTGACGCAAGTGCCGGGGCGCGGCTCGGGCACGCGCGCGCGCAGCACCGGGAGCCACGCAGAGCTCGACGTCGCCTGCGCAGTAAACACACATCACGCCCATATTCCCTAATGGGATAGGCAGAGCACTAAACGATATACACATACGACTTTATTCCGAAATGGGGTATGCAGAGCATGTAAAACGCTAAATAAACAAAACCATACTACCACATTATGTAGCCACTTCTAGCATAATTTTTAGTTACTATAGTGACAGTTTGCTAGCCTGTCGCGTAAAAAAAAATAAAAAAAAAAAATAAAATAAAAAAAAAAACATTTATTTCAGGCATTGCCCATACATGTTAGTAACAAAATTCAATATACCATAACTTTTTTTCTTAAATCGCCTTTTACGTCATCTAAGAGAAAATTGAGATTAAAATCGTTAGTATTTAAAAGGGGTTATTTGAAAATAATATGAAACATAAACATCTATCTTTATTTTCGTAGTCCATATTTGTATTTATTTTGCGTTTTGTTTTTAAGTACTTCAAAACCATTTAGCATTAGTGTGATTGCATTCACCGTGTACCCATATCATTGTTTTTAATCGTACTACAACAAAAAAAATCTAATAATTTAATTACTTCTTCTAATTTAGAGAAGAGCTCAAAACTATTTATTCGAGTTGCTTTTTCAACACCAATCTTAGTAATATGAACTAGGTATGATCCTAACTTTGATACAAGTGCTACTGTAGATTTAGCTGGAATTCTCGGTTTTGCTTTAGTGGAACTATTTCCCTGAGCATTAATCCTCACTCGAGATATCTCAACAATCACGAAGCTTCCCGTTAGTTTGGAGTTTCTGTATGATTCAGCAAAACTGCCTACAAAGGTTAAGTGTACTCAATTAGCTGCCAGTAGTTGATTAACTTATCATTTCTTTGGGATTCAATAAACATCCCGTAGTTTTGTATAGGTACGTTTCTTTTTCGGGAATTGACCTACGAAATATTTGTAAGGAATTACAAATTAGAAGCTTTAACGGCTCTATAAAATTATACGTTTTTTAATCCAGAGGTTTTAGTAGTTTCATTATTTAATTTTCTCACTTTATTCAATTTCATATAGGCTGGTTAGGGTGGACTCTAATATTTTTCATTTCCTAATCACCAATGTTTTCGTATATTACAGAAGACAAGTAAATTATTATAAAGACTGATATCTCCTTTCTAATAAATAAGCATTCTTCCAAAATAAAAGCTTCTATTTATAGCATAATTTTAGCCGCTTAGACAGCGTCATTTAGTGAAGCTAACATTTCGGAGGAACGAACGTGAATATGGAAATTTTAAGTCTATGTGTACTTCTCAGAGAATTCTTCTCAAACCCACCACGCTAGCAACATGCGCGGATCCATTGCAGTTAGTGGTGTTTGCGGGTTATTAGCGTGACACGCGCATGACCCGCGCGCGGTAGTCGCACAGTTAAAGCGGGGCATTCGCGGGGAGCTATGATCAAGTGACATGTTAGCTAAGAACGCGCCCGACGGACGCGACGGAGGCTAAGGGCCTACGCCAGCTGATGCGGGTTACTCGCAGCAGACGCCCGGCTAATAAGAAACTGTATGAGCACCGCTAACTGGCGCGGGACTGCGACGGACTTTAGTCCCCGCGGCGAACGGCGGGCGTCCGCTCCGTGCGCACGCGCCGTGAACACGGACTATTCATAAGGGTCAATTCCCACCAAAAGAGCAGCGCAGCGCGGCGTAGCGCAGCGACCCGCTCCGTGGAGAATGCGCGACGATTCCTGCGACTGTTCGAGAAGCCGCTGGAATGCGTAGGAAGTCGCTGGAATTTACATAATTATTGACATATTGTCATATGTATTGACAGCGGCCGTCGCGACTGCTCGAGCATCCTCGGGCATTCCAGCGAAGGCTCGCGCAGTCGCGCGGCTTCGTTTATGGAATGCGTTGTTATTACCATGGATACGCGGGCATGCGCCCGCATCGTTAGAGTTTCTCATGCGATAGTAAGTCTTATTGTAATGAAAATAAAGTTGAAATTCTCATTCCACGGAGCGGGTCGCTGCGCTACGCCGCGCTGCGCTGCTCTTTTGGTGGGAATTGACCCTTATACAGAGGTAGCCGTAACGCTTAGTTCGAACTGAACTACTAATTTAGTCGAGATGCAGGTATCTTATAATAACTAAACGTATCTGAACAATGAAACTTGGCCTGTCGCGGACGTCCGTCGCGGTTTCGCTGGTCCGCAGCGGACGTTCGGAGCAGGACCCGCGAGCATGCGCACGCGGCGGGTATCCGCGTCAGCTAGCGTAGGCCTAGGCCCTAAGGGTTCTAAACTCACCTGTTCCTTAAAGCGGCCATCAAAAGCCTCCTGGATGTCATCCATAGTGTACGTGCAGATAGCAGAGCCGACGAGCCCGTCGCTGGCGCCCGTCGTGAACACGGCGTGGAAGCGGTGCGGCGTGCCGGGCATCTGGTATACACTTTCTGTACACAACACGCTCTTGTTACTGCCTATTTCACTGATTTCAAAGAACAAAGTGGTTTGAGGATCGATTTTGCGTAATTGAAAAAAAAAGCGAAACATTTTGACATGCATGTCGCATAACGACAAGCCATTTTAAACTAATATGTTAAACAGTAATTGGTTATGCAGTGTTTCTAAGTTTTAGCTCTTCATTATAATGTACCAGATATATTCTGTGAATAAAAGTGGTCAAAAGGCAAAATAAATATTTCTAACCCACCGCAGTAGGTTGTCACAGTAAAGGTAACAAAGTTATCCTTTGTCAAGCAATAATAATGTCCCTATAACGTTTATTGTAAATAGGTTCTATAGTAGGTATGCCAGGAATCAATTGGTTCGATACGATACGACGTAGGTCTTGGTGAAGGGTACAAAGAAGACATTGTTGTTATTATTATTTGCTGAGCATTCAGTCTTAAAATTGACCACTCATCAAAATTATCTTTGTACAAGTATCTACAAATTGAACTGAATTGTACGATTTCCTCCATTCTAAAATGTACTTTATCAACTTAACATAAAGTTGTTGTTATTAAAGCCCTATACTATATTTAGATATCAAAAATTGAATACGTACACATTTATCTTCTTGAATTGAACACAAGGGAAAGAAAGTTATAATAGTAATATTAATTTACGCATTTGGTTTCAAAATTTATAACCAATATTATAGTTGTTTTGTGTTAAGTTAAATGTTAAGGTTCTTTTGTTGCTATATTAATTTTAATTAATGATCATTTTCAATATTTTTTCCAATATCTCCGCATTGCAATAAATATGTGTATATAAATTAGTACAGCGTGTCTGTAACATGCTGTATGTAGCTTGTATATTTAAGCATGTTGCTGATCGTACTACCGCCAGTTAAAAAAACTAAAAAGGCCGCATCAGTCACGTGACATGTGATGACACATTGACAGTTTTCCGCTCCGCCGAGCATGTGCAATGTGCATTCAACGTGTAAAACAGACATACGACATACAAATACGATTATAAAGCGGCAGTTCCATTGACTCGTTCGCCGTAAGCTGTATGCGTCGAAACAGTGTAAAAGACAGTCGGCTGCATGCGTTAGACGACAGTTGTCATGGCTGTCAACCGCGGTCGCCGGACAGTCTAGTGTAAAGGCGACGTTCGGTGTCCGAAGTAGTTAGGAACGGGTGTGGCGACCGCATTAAGTGAACGACTCCGTGAAATTTCCGTTTTAAAAGCGCTGCTGATTTGCACATTAGTATTTTTTACTGACGAAGTTTGTGAAACACTTGTAGCTGTATTAACATTTTATAGGTTAACAATGAAGCGTCTGATAGTTTTCACATAGCACGACCTAATCACAGAATAGGTAATAGTATCTACTACGTACATAAGGTCCACTCCCGAACATTTTAGGCTTGAAAAAATATTGGTATCTCTTTCTGCCATTACCTGCTTGCCTTACTTTCAAGAGGTCTCACCGGCGGAGCGTACCTAAACTGCGGAGTGGACCAGGGGACTGATTTGACTAATTGTAAGTAAAAATTTACTCAACACTTACGTATTTCATCAAAATAGAACGGGAATTCTCCAGGGATGCTACAGTTGAGTCTGGCTTTTAAGTAAGTGACCCAGTTCTGATTGAGTATGTGCTTGCCGCCCGTGTCTTGTTTGCACACCCTGGCGACGCGCGAGTACACAGCTTTGCCGCAGTTCATGAACTCCACGGCCGTTTCTCTGAAGAAGAATAGGACATACTCCCCCACGTCGAATGATCCGACGAAATTTGTTTCTAGAAGATAAAGAGGACAATTAGAATAAGCAGTGAGAATAGATGTGAAATAACCTGCACGTACAAGCTTCGGAGATTTTCTTTACCAAGGCAAAGTTTTGCGAATGACTGTTTTAGAGGAAGGTGCTTAAGCATTATTTTTTCTACAATTTATACATATTAATGGAAACACAATTATAAATGTGTCATCTATACGTAATGATAATTTCACACTTCAACGCTAAAATAGCCACGTATTTTGCGAGAGAATATTGATCAAAGTTTAAAAGTCGAAATAAGATAAGAGAGATTTTATTAGGATAGTAAGTTGTTGCATTTTGCCTTATCAGCAAGACTGGCTGGTTTCTATTGTTAACTCAATATCCTAAAAAAGTATAATTGCCAACCACCTATTCTACATGTATAAATATAGAATTCGATTACATTCTAATGCAACAGGTACTTACTGTCCAACCATTTGGAGTCGTACTTCAAAGTTCTCTTAAAGTTAAACTTCTTTTGACCCGTTCTGAAGTCGAAGAGGTCGTTTCGGAATATGACGGGGTCAGCCTTAGTGAACTCGGCATTGGTGCCCGCGTACAGGGCCGAAAGGCCCCCGGGGTTCCCGTCGGTGACCCACACCGCGGTACTGTTGTCTGCGGGGTCGTACGGGCACTTGGCGACCCCAAACCCCACCCCAGGCACGTACTCATGTCTCGGTAGATGCGTTAAATTTAACTGAAACAAAAGTAACATAAGATTACTGTGAGACTCGAATAAAATGGATTAATTCACGTCTTTATGTCTAGATTGACTTAAAGTATTTTGGGTCTATTAGTGACTCATCATCGAAAACCATAAACAAAGATAAACGCGCACCGTGCGCGGTAAGAGCAGTTGCGCGAAGTACACTTTTGTCCGCTGCCGTGATGACGCGTTGCGATGTGTTTTTGTATAAAACAAAAATATTTTAACCGTGCGGATGGAATTTCAATACTATTATTATATCAATCTGAATGTATTCTTATTCATGGTTTACTAAATTGGTCTGAATTATCAGATGGATTGGAGCTATAAGATTGCATATTTTACAGGCTCGTAATAATTCATATCTATTTTAGTTAAAAAAAATCCACCTGAATTAACTGGATATTTTTTATTATCCATTCAAAACAGCCAAATGACCTGGTTTAACCGTGGTTTCAAGCTGCATTCAACTGAACCGACTGAAGGCCAACGGTAGACGTTCTACGCCTAAAGCTTGAACACGCCAAAACGTGGGCACACATAAGTACTTTTTTTTTTCATTCACACAGTATAGGAACTATTTAGTGCTGTAAATATAAAGTCCTTTATATGATAAACAAAAAATATCTCGAGAGCGTATCACTTCATTCAGTCGTTTTCACGATGGCGAGCTCTGAATATCAGCAGCGTGAAATTATTTTGCTCAACCATACGCAAAAACCCAATTTAAGTTATAGAGCACTAGCAAAATTATTAAAATACCCACAATCCACCGTCTATTCGGTTTTAAAAAAGTTCCGAGAACGCTTGACCTTGGATTGGGGGTGCTGTAGTGGAGGAAAGCAAGGAGTAAAGGACAAAAAAAAGAAGCCCCTGTCTTGCTGCTTTTTACATAGAATCCCAAGCTATAATCACGCGATGTCGCAAAAAAGGTACAAATGTCGCAGTCCTATGTGCAAAAAGTCAAGTCAAGAGCTGATTTAAAGTCGTACAAGGGTCAAGCTGCACCAAATCGTGATGCTAAGCAGAATTTATCTGCAAAACGAAGAGCACGAAAACTTTACAATGATTTGATGACAAAATTTGAATGCGTTGTATTGGATGATGAAACATATATAAAAGCAGACTTTAAACAGATACCGGGCCAAGAATTTTATACTTCTAAGAGCCGTAGAGATATCCCAGAAGATTGTAAGGTAAAAAAGAGATCGAAGTTACCAAAAAAAATCCTGGTATGGCAAGCTATTTGTAGCTGTGGCAAACGAAGTCGTTCATTTATCACAACAGGCACAGTAAACGGTGAAATCTACAAAAAAGAATGTTTGCAAAAGCGTCTTTTACCCTTTTTACGCAACCACAGTTCACAATCATTGTTTTGGCCTGATCTTGCGAGCTGTCACTACTCTAAAGCTGTAATGGAATGGTATGACCAGAATGCTGTTGCTGTGGTACCCAAAAAGTGCAATCCTCCGAATTGTCTTGAACTGAGGCCGATCGAAGAATATTGGTCCATAATGAAAGGGATTTTGAAAAAGAAACGTGGACACCCTAAATCGGCAGCAGAGTAGCAAAAAATGTGGACTTGGGCTTGCAAAAAATATCCCGACAGTGCGGTGCAGACCCTAATGAGCCGGATCCGACGTAAAGTACGCTCTATGGCGTAATCAAAGGACAATTTAAAAAATATATATGTAAAAATGTACAATAATGTAGTAAGTAGGCAATTACAATAATAAAAAACTTGAATTATGGTTTACATATTTTTTATTTAATATTTTATGTGCCCACGTTTTGGCGTGTTCAAGCTTTAATGTTATGATAACGTTGATCTATTGAACATTAAACTACCGTGAGACTCACTCATCTTGAAAAATACGGATAACTCACAATTTAAATCGAGTTTAGTTCGACGTGTTTCTGGTTAATCCGTAACCCTTCATCTATAACCCGCGGCGGCTGCCAAATGTGCACTGCGCGCCACCGCTCTTTCTCGCAACGGCTGCTTGATTCAAAACATGAGTCATCCGTATTTTTCAAGATCCCTAGATCTACTTACATAGACTACCCAGTCTTTAGGGCTGTGTGCGTTGGTGCCGCACACATAGAGCCGCTCGTCGTCCCCCAGCGGCTGCAGCACGCGCACGTGGTTGCGGCACTCGAATGGCTCCGACTTGCCCTTGCTCACGCAGCGGGCCACGTTGCTGGCCTCCAGGATCAACGCGTCGCGCTGAAAATAACTACAAGTTAGCGCACATTTGGTTCCTACTCGTCATAAGCGCTGACGCGCGCGTCGTGTTTCGCTCGCACACAAGGTTCACGGTTTTATGTGTGAGTGTGACGCGACAGTGTTGCCAATTCCTAGGAGTTCGAGTCCCTGGACTCATAATCAAAAGTCGCTAGAAAGTCACTAAAACTGTTTGGGAGATGTGGCAGAGCAGAGGTGGCGCTCAGAAATATTAGGATAGGTGAAAAAAAAAAAAAAAAAGGATTGATTAAGTAATTAAATTACATATAATTATACCTACATACATACATACATATTCTCACGCCTGTATTCCTAGGCAGAAATTAGCCTGAAATTGCTAAACGTGGCACTGGATTTTCGAATTCATGTGCTCTGCCTACCCCTCTTGGGCATACAGGCGTGATAATATATACGTATGTATATGTATGGGTAGGCAGAGCACGTGAATTCAAAAATCCAGTGCCACGTTTAGCAATTTCAGGGTAACCAGATGGTTAAACATGAAAGAAGATGGAAGATAAAGTCGCTGAATTGGCGACGCGAACTTTATCAACATTATAAATTCGCGCAGTGCTTTTTTCATAGTAAAAAGATGCGCGAACTTACCCCCACTACTTAAATCTGTATTTATGCGTGTGCGTGATAATGATCCTCACACGCAAAAGATTCTTACGTTACAAGGTTACAACTTGTGTGCGCGTGGGTCACGTTACACGCAATTGGTGTATGTAGGTACATTGTGAAGAAAGGTAGCCCTATGTTAAATCGTGAAAAACAATATTTAACTCAACTCGTAAAAAAAATTGACGTGGCTAACTGTTCATTGAATGTAAATTTAATTCGAGCCTAAAAGTGACCCTTTCCTGGTGAGCGAGATAATTATGTTGTTATGTTATTATCTCTTACGTATGTAATTCAATTGTAAGACCTAGGTAATTTAGTAATTTTAAGTTGCTCTCAGATAATGTAGTAACTACTCTTACGTGTTCAGAAAAGCCAGAAAACTAGTGATTACATCCTTGATAACTTTCCGTCACAGTTATTTAACATTTTGAAACGCACCCTTAATTACTTTTCTCGCGTCTACAAAAAGCAATTAAGCGGTATAAACGCTCATTAACTAAGTAAAGCGCCATTTAATAAAGTGCTCCTTCGGTATGTGAATACGTAACATGTTGTAGAGCTAAAGTGTTAATGTAATTATAAAAACACAAGCGCTTTAGAAGCATTTTGCCTTTCATAAAGCGATGGCACTCACGGTGAATGTGGAAAATGCCTGTGTGAGAATAAACGGCGCGAGTGTGGTGCCCGGGAAGTGGCTCCTTTACATCTGTGTTACCACTGTCAAGTCTACTTGACTTCTTCGTGTTTTTATAAATTCTCACGTATTAAGCTTTCTCATTTATGCAGGCTATTGTAAGTGATAGACTACCAACCTGTCACTGTTATACCCCTTTAATTTTATTTAAAACGGCTGCCGTACGTCGTTATGATTTTGTTTTCTTTGTAGCTTTTCGTGTACTCTAGACAGAGTGTGATTTGGCAACCATTATATGAAGACTTGATGATTGATAATGTTTTATATGTAAAATGTATAAACAAGACTTTACAAGACAATGTTAACCTTCTTACAAATGAGATTACGAAACGAAATGAAAAAAAAATGTTTATAAAAGATACTTACTTCACAGTGGGATTGACTTATATCAGACATATTTAATTTGAATACTCGATCCCTGAAACAAAAAAACATCATGAGAAAATCTGTCTGCATTTCAAAAAGTTCTTGTACATTTAGAGCAGCATGCGGCAAAATAGAGAGGACAAGGAGCAACAGAGTGGAGCGAATAGTTTTTGTCGCCGGAGCATATGCGCAGAATGCGGCCATTTTATTTGTTTTACCCGCTTCATGGAATTGTTCAACGGGCCGCATAAATTACCGCTGAATATCCTTGCATGCTCTTTTTGTCTCGACAATGTCTGTCTGTATAATTGCAAGTTTCATGAAATATTGTAGCTGAATTTGCTTTCTTTGAGGCAACGTGATTTTCTTTAAACCCGCTATCAGACAGAATCTACATTTTAATTATCAAAGATCATTTCATTCCAATCAGAACCCAGATTTAACTGTTAACTAACTACTTACTTTAATAAAGTGGTCTCAATCAAATTGGAATAGATGTCTAATTAAAATAGCAAAAGCGAAATTGGTTTTATATCAAATATTAATAACCGAAACGGTGTCAAAGAACTTAAGTTTATAGCGGTTGATATAGGATTTAATTGTGACTAGTAGATGCGAACAGAACTAACATTAATTGTACTTTCGTGTCGTCTCTAAAGTTAGCGGCTTTGGTTACAGCTCGGTGCACAGAGCGTATTGGTGCTTTTGTGGTTTGTTAAACTATTTTCTGTTTTAAGTATTCGTTAATTTTATTACTTGTGGATTTTGTGATAAAATATATTATGCGTATAAACAGAACCTCCGGGAATGATTTACGAATAAGCTATGAAAAACAAAACATCTAATTAAGTAGCTTCTTAATTATTGAATTTATCGTTTTCAGATTAACAAGCAGACGCCGCAGACGCGACGAGAAACATTTTTTATAGCAAGCATATTCCTGTAATGATAGGCATCTATCTCACTGAGTCAGAAATATCTAGGACTTAGATCCAAAACAAGACTAAAATATGACACAATAAAAATTATATAAATTATGTCACTTAATTTTAGTCCAGCTAAACTAAATTCTATTAACAACATCAGTAAAGGTTGACAGAGTCGTTGACGGAAATAACGGATAATTCGCTTTTCATGTCCCGGCTCCATTTCCTCGGCTCAACTTATCATTTCGTAAGCTAAGTTGTTAGTGAACTGACTACTAATATAATAACTCGCAATTACCATTTGTATGATTCTTAGAGACAATTTGTTGAAACCCAGACCGTTATTGACCCAACGTAATGAGCTAACTTAACCTAAATGCTTGCTACGTCGTCGCCCATGCTAAATAACCTTGGCCATGTTTTAGTTCAGGGCCCACTTCAAAGATTTATTTTAAAGTAAGTAAACGATTTTCTTGGACGTCAGCGAGAAAACTATAACAATGTCGCTGGAATATCTTTTTCTCTTTTTTCTGGTGAATGGGTTTTCCTTGTTAATTTTATTTTTCCCGCCAAGGCAGGAGTTTCACGAAAGATCTAAATTTTAATTAAAAAATAAATTACTAACTTTAAAACATACTTACATAGCACCTACGTAAAGCGTGTTTCGTTCCTCGTTCATGTACAGGGTGCGGTAAAAGAGATTACCGCAAGAAAATTCCCGTATGTGATCTGCGAACAAAGAGACTGGGTATGAATATTACAAACATTGTTTTTGATCAATCCTATCAAAGCGCTCAATCAATTCTTAGGTTGTATGAAGTCCCAGGAGTAGGTACGATAATTGTTTTTCGGATACCTAGGTACTGGGTTTTAAAACGCGGGTGACAAAATCTTTTGTACATAATAGATGGAAAGTAAAGTCTAAAGCTAACCAACAAATTATTTCTTTACATACTTGCTATAAGTATGTAATAGCTGTACTTTGGCTATCCAGCTTCATTTTAAACAAAATCATTTTTTAATCACATTTTAGTACGGTCCTGCTCAAAATTCGTATTTAGGTACGCTCTATTTCGCAATATGTACATAAATGTAATTTATAACATTTCGGGACTTTGGCTGTATCTTTGTTGCTGACTGCACAAACTCATGAACCAAATTTCAATCGCAGTGCTAACTATTCAAGCAGCGGGTAAGACTTGGCTAGTTACAGTTAAGTAGACACAACCACAATACAATGCCTGTGATTTCTCTCAGCTAGTTTGATCTGTTCCAAAGGAATACGTCCTAAAAACTGGAGCGTTCTCGTTTTATCAGGCCTCCGTCACTCCATGTACTTGCGCGCTATAATTACCTACCGCCCGGCCGAGCGGTCACGGACCGCCGGCGGACTAAATTCAGTGCGGTGTTCGCAAGCGAAGCGGACGCACGCTGATAAATTTTAATAGTTCGATTCGTTCGTATGCGTACCTACAATGCCGTATACGTGTGGTGCCCTATGCGCTGTAGATGGGTGCAAATCAAGCAAAAGGAGGGATAAACACCTAACATTTTTCCATTTACCTGGCAATGACGAAAGGTAAGTGATAAACTGTAACAATTTTTTGTCGTTTAAAAAAAGTTAATAGGTACTTATACTAAGAATTAGCATCCCTTTCGGACACAGATTTACATATTTTTGTTACACGTTGTACCACGTTATACCTACTTATCTAAAACACAATTTTAACAACGTTAAAAAAGCTATTTTTTTGCGACGGACAGTCGCGTAAATACCTGTTCAATAAAAGATGTTGTTAAATGAACTTAACTGTTTACTTCTTAATAGTTTTGATTAGGTACAAATAGTAGTAAATTAAATTAATGCGCAAGGCGTGCGCGTCACGCATTGTTGTTCGTTCGCGTCGCTAGGGGCCAGCCAG
>BHDV01056029.1:164396-183183 GCA_005406045.1 Adoxophyes honmai | reverse complement strand
TTCCATTCAACACAAGTCTCGCGGCGCGGCGGTCGTGCTGTTAGCGTAGAAACAAAACACGGGTGATTCGGTTTTATGCGATTTGTAAAAAATCCATACTAATATTATAAATGCGAAAGTAACTCTGTATGTCTATCTGTTAGTTAGTTGGTTTATTTCTTACTTTTTCACGCCAAAACGGCTGAACGGATTTTGATGAAACTTGGTATGGTGATAGATGGTAACCTAGCGACGGACATAGGCTATATATAATCACGCCACCGTACTTAGTGGTTAGGCAGTAATTTGACGAGACTTTTGCTGTTTCACGCCTAAACTGCTGAACGGATGTTAATTTAATTTTGTATGGTTGTCTTATCTCTACTTAGGGGGAGGATTTTTCGTTTTTGACGGGTCTTTTTTATTGAATTTAAGACAAAGCTAAAGATTAAATAATCACGCCACCGTTCTTAGGGGGTAGGTACCTATGTAGAATACAAGGAACTAAATTCAATTAGTATTTTTAAGGAATTTTAATCGGAGTTTTTTCATTTAACTGAGTGCTACCAAGACACAAATCTTAGACACCTATAACTAATCACGCCATCCTATTTAGGGGGTAGACAGTCAGTAGACAGGAAACTGTATTTATTTATTTTATTTGTGTTTTTTAACCAAATTTGATGGGTCACGTGCACAGACGGAACTAATAAAATTCATAATATCTGTGTGCCTGTCCGTCTGTCTTATTTTGGTTCCGATTTCCTTTCTTAGACCTGTCCTATTTTATTATTCTTATTTTTTCAGGCGTAAATCATGGGCTGAATTGATTGGCAGGCCCGATTTAGCAAAACCAAACACCAAGCCAAAAAGTCATTATGTATGTTGTCTTCATTTTGACAAGTCGGTGATTATTCATAAACCATATTTACGACCAGACGCTTTGCCTACAAAACTCCTGCCATCTACTTCAAGTGCCAGTACTGAACCAGAATCTAAGGAAGTTTCAACACAAACCACATATTCGGATATTAATATGCTATCAGCTATTACCATCAAATCGGAGTCGGAAGAGACGTCTCATAATAGTCAAACTGAACAAACTCAGACGTCAACTGCACTTTCATCTAGTACACCGAGGAAAAGAAGACTTAGTAACGAAATTAGAGTGTCGGAAATAAAAAGAGAAAAACTTGATGATGAACATGAAAATGATTTGGACAAAATAAAGCGTGAAGTTTAATCAAAAAGTCACAATCTTTTGAACGGTTTACTTTCCAAACCGAAGATGAGGTCACAAAAAAATTTTGTAAGCTCATTCAGTGGCAGAGCAATTTAAAAAATAAGCGCAAAAGAAACAGGTATGATCCCGAATTTAAGCTGTTTGCCTTAAATTTTCATTTTTCTAGTCCGCAGACGTATCGGAGTATGAAGACATTTTTGAGGCTTCCTAGTGAAAGTATGTACCCTTGAAAGATTTAACATGGTTATTCCACCTAAATTCGATGATCGTACTTTGGAGTTCTTATCATCTAAATTAAAATCTATGCCATCAAAAGCTAAGTAGGTACTGCACTCTTTTCTTTGAATAAATGGTTCTCAAGAGATATTTATATTACGACACCAGAAGAGACGAAATTATTGGTCTTCATAATATCAATGGTGAAGTGACGTCGGAAATAGCTTCTCATGCCTGTGTAATAATGCTCAGAGGCATTACTGTGAACTGGAAAGAACCTATTGCATATTCTTTCTTAGGATCTCCAAAACATTACGAGAATTTAGAACAATGGTTGGATGAAGTTATTTTGAAACTTTCAAACATAGGGATAGAAGTTAAAGCTATTGTACAGTCGAGTTCAATAATACATGAGCAAAACTGAGGGTTCAAAAATATCTGTACACCCTTATGACATTGACAATAAGGTGCAAAAGTTTACATATTTGGCATTTGTCTGCTCATATATTTATGAACTCGACGTATCTGATCAGGTATCAAATTTCGATAACTATGCTAAACAAGTAAAAAAGGTCACAGCTGAGAAGTCTTACTTTTTATTTAACGGTAAAAAAATTACTATATATTCGATATCCCACATTTAATCAAATGTATCAGAAACAAATGTCGAGAGGATGGATGAAAGAAGATTGACTAAACATATCTACGCTGGAAGTGTGAATGGATGTGTTGGGAGGGGAAGACCTAGACGGACGTTCTGTGACCAAATCGCGGACGTTTTAGAAACAGGTCAGGTCAAGAGTACCCGAAATCGACGAGCATGTATGAAAAGACTAATGAATGTGGATGAAGCAAAAGAGGTATGTCAGGATCGTAGCAAGTGGAACAAAGTGGTCTCTGCCTACCCCTTTGGGAAAGAGGCGTGACGGTATGTATGTATATGTATGTATCAGAAATAACTTACTGACAAATAATTTTGTACTCGATGAAAAACTAATTTCATTGGAACATATAGACACATTTTATTCTACACAATATTCCTAAAATCACAGAAGCTCACATAAAACCATAAACCAAACATTGTATTTTGTTGTTGTACTGTAGTACTTCAACATACTCAATATAGCCTTTCTTCTGTTTTGTCGGTGTCAATGATCAAGTTTCCTCTCTGACTCTCAAAGGTTGGCTGTAAGATATCCCTTACGGGATAAGTCCGCCTTTGTACTTCGCCATTTCATTTGTATATGAGTTTTTTTTTTGTATTTCGTGTTTTTTCCTATTATACAATAAAGTGTTTACTTACATAAAACCGCACAATTTTCAAAAAATGCGAGTTAAATACGCTGCTCAAATTTTTAGTAACTCAGTCTATGCTGCATTAAATGTGATTTTGTTTAATAAAACTTTGGCAAAAGCTACCGCCAATTCATGCTAAAAATCAATAATTTGTTCGATGTTTTAAATTCAAGTACTGTTCAATCTACCGATAAATTTCAAAAGGCATTCTCACTGCAAAAATACCAACTCGATGTGTTAGAAGACGCCATGATAATATTGAAGAATTTGAAGGCTATTCATTCAATAAAAGGCATCAATAACACAAATAAAATCAGGACTTTTAAAAACATCCAAATTACAATTCAATCCATAATCATGCTATGCAAGGATTTAAAGAAAGAAGGTACTGATTTTGTGTTTACGAGACGCCTAAATCAAGATTGCCTAGAATTTTTTTTGGCACCATCCGTCAACAAGGTAATAATAATTATTGTCGAGACCCTACACCGATAGGTACAATTCATGAGGGCATTCCCAAAATTATTCCTTTGTAATAATATGCTGAAAAACTCACAGTCCTAACTGTGAAGAAGACATCTGCGAGTTGCTGCAGAAAAACGATGGATGTTTGAGACCAGATAGCTCGCACCGCAATGTACCTTCACTTTTACATTTAAGTGGTGAAACTGATTACCGCTTCGACTTACCAACTGAAAACGCCTTAACATAAATATAGGTGGGAATATTTGCCTGTGCTCATCGCTAATTTAAAATAAATGTTATGTCAGTAGAGTTGCGAAACGTCAGTAACGACTGAATGTGCTATGTGTTTTGCTCGTTGATTTTAAATATATTATTGAAAAATAATTCGTATGTTTTTCAACTGCCATCCCCACATATTATATCGGGTTATTTACTTTATGTAGTAAAAAGCATACCTACCTGTCCTGGCTTTGTTGCTGAATTACAGAACATTCCCGATATAAATGAATCTACGAATAGATTTTTTTTTATGTTTACGCGGGACTTAATCACGGTATTTTTTAATTACCTCTCGACGTTTCGGCCGCGTTACAGCGACCGTGGTCACGGGTTGACTGAAGCGGAGCTCGACGTTTGTTTGGCAGCCCGGGTCCTTCGAACTACCCGCACTTGATTTTCATCAGTAACGGCTCCCCGAACTACCCGCGTTTCACTGATATTGTCCACCGTTCCACCATTACACCGACACACAACACTAACAATGTCAGATGCTCGCATCGAATGTTCGTCTCTAGGCTGACACTTATTAATAACCGGATTCCATGAAGACGAAAGCTTAAAACCATCCCCTCGGTTAAAATTTTTATGTTTTTTAATTTCAACCGCTTCACGCACTATTCGCGAGTAATAATGTCGTTCTGTAGAGAGGATTCTGGGATTATGAAGCTCGATCCAATGGTTTGGTCTTGACTCCAACAAGTGCTCAGCTATGGCAGATTTGTTTATTTGGCGATTTTTAACAGCTGCAATATGTTCTTTGACTCTTTCAGCTATATTTAGTCCGCTTTGTCTGGCCAATATAGGAACTACCACAACTACAATCAACCTTATAAACACCCGGTGTTTGGTAGGGAATAACATCCTTCGGCGTACGCGTATACGATTAAGTCATTTAACAAATCATCGTCTTTCTACGGAAAGTTAAAAGTGCCAACAGATGCGTTTCATAATTAGGTATGTAAGAGAACTTGAGACTATGTTTATTAATAATTTTGAAAAAAATATGAAACAAAGGCCGGGTAGGTAGTACTCTTTATGATATTTTAAATGACATTCATTCCCCCTGCCCTTGTTTCCCAAAACAATATCTCATAAAACTTTTTATTCGATTCAGGATTATTACAACACTTAAATTTAATAACCGGGAATTTAGAAAGGGTGAGAAATTTATAAAAAAATATATAAAAATAAAACACATGTGACTTTTAAAGATTTTTTTATTTTACCTACACAATGACGTCTATAATTATGTTTCATCTAGATGTATTGTACAGTCAGCACCAATTTATAAAAAATGTGTATTTTATAAACGATACAATTTTAATCTGCCACATATAAGTCAGATTATATTCACAGTTCTCAATAACATAGACACAAAAAGTTATGTTAATTTAATTTCATCGGATCGCGCGATGCGAAGCAATTACAACTATACGCTTGAGCAATTAGGCACATTTTAGCATGCAGTGGTTGCTGCCGCGACGGAGTAGGCTATTATAGCAGTAGGTATTGGAAATTTTCTACTGAGTGAAGTATCTGTTACGTAGTAACTATTAAGTAATTAAATGTATTTTGCCAAAAATAAAACGAACCATTGTTTGAGACTTTATCATTTGTAAAGAAATTAAATTTACTGTATATTATTATTATAGGTACTTTTTAGTTGTAGCTTCAACAGATACGATTTCCAGAACAATTCCGCTAGTCTACTCGTAAGTGGTTAACGTAACTGGTTTAGTAGTAAAAGCCAGTCGAGTAAAGTTTGATGAAAATTGCTAACTTATATGAGCTGCTGTACGTTCCGGCTTAGACAGGTGTACTGAAATAGATATTCATAATACAGCGATATTTAATCTTAAGCGGGTTCAAAGTACAATTGATCAAGTATTACAGTGAGCGTAGCTGCTGAATATTTTATGGCAAGCAAAAGGAACGGTAATAAGCTAATAAAATAGGTACCCTATACCTACGCGGAGGGAACCCTCGCAACCCACTAAACATGATGGTGGAGGTAACTGCCCTAATACAATTAAATATAAATTACGCAAATGGAAAAATTCCAAGCTTCGGTTCCCATGCATGCAAATAGCGTGATGTTACTGCTAGCCTATGTATGCGCGTCGGCGTTGCCCGCAATCGGCGGTCGTATGCCGCAGCGCAGCGATTACAGCGCTAATGAACTCATTGTTTGGATATCTAACGAATGTGTACAGCGATTTGTGCGGAACGCTCAAGCGCATGCATCTGTAATTAATAAAGTTTCACCTAAATTTAAATGTTTGAGTTTAATTAGTTCATCAACGATGCCAAATAGCGCAGTAAATTTGTACTAATAGGCAATATGGGTAAGTGTGGTTAAAATGTAAATCCGTAATAGCGAGGTGAAGTATCGCGACGCTGGCTCTGACGACCGCATTATGCAGATGCCATCGCCGGTTAAACACCGCAACAAGTAAACTGCCGAAGCCCACTGTTTGCGGAAAAACAGAACGGACCGCGCGCTTGCTTTAAAATTATTTTAATAATTTGTGAAGTTACGTTTCGGATATAATTAAGCCTTTGCACCCTTTATTTTTACTTTATCAACGCGCAGGCAAGGTCTAATTAACGTTTATGAAAGCAAACATGTTTGAAACAAAGCCGCGGAAGATTATAGACCGTGCATTTTGTTTTGTACATTTTTTGCAACTCTTCTTCATCCAGATGATGATTTTTAATATTAAAATTTGGCTCGCTAATGGATAACATAACATTATTCTAACACGAAAAAACTATTTTTGGAAAGATTTTTTAATAGTCGTAGATTTTTTCTATGCAGCATTCGTAGAGCCAGAGCGCCTACTTCGTTTGGGAACACAGGCGGGATGTATGTTTTTTTATTGCTAACTACATGCCTGTTGATTAAAACAAAACGCAGTGCACTTGCTCTATCTCTATAGGTAGGTATATCCTTAAATTTCATCCAAGATAAATTTATTTTCTAAAACCAATAATTCTCATTGTGGTCAAGAATGCTGAATCACTTGAACGGCCATTGGATAACAATGGTAGCAAAGCTAGTAGCGGCGAGCTTGTCAGTTGGATTGGAATAGCCGAACATTCCAAAAAGACGAGTGCTGTGTTAGCCAACGTTTTACTTGGAGTGTGCATAGGCGGCAGCTGTTTTAAACCACACAGTTTTCTTTTTATTGCCACGCAACCAGTACCTTTTTATTTAAGTTCGTTCTTCTATAACGGGCCGTGCCTACTAGTACTAAATATACGCCGTACCTACCTATTTAATTAGAGACATATTTTACCTACGAAGGCAGTATGGAAACACTTTCAGAGTTCAGAGTAACCGAATCTAGTAGGTACATCTGCCGCGTTTTTAACATAAAAAATACTTCCCAAGTGGCTACTGCTTGAATGTTTTCATTATTGACTGTCATGAAATAATTCAGCCAAATAAAATCTCGTACTTTGTCTGAATGTTTACTTAGGCCCGTAAATACGTAGAGCGAGTAAATATTTGGCAACATCGGTACTTAAGCGAGTACATTTACGGCTGATTAAATACGTTTATTTTAATGTTCAAAAAACATTCAATCGTATTAGATTTAGACGCAATTATTGGATTTTTATTCAAAAAAACGTATTTCTAAACATCTAGTTCTCAACAATGCATTACTAGTATGTGGAAAAAGGGCAAGTTTCCAATCATGCTAGTTGGATCACGGAAATAAAAAGGCATGGAGAGAAAAGACGTCTTTATCGCTACTAAGCGATCTCACTCAGGCAACTTTTAACAAAGAACGATGTGCATATTTGAAACAGAAACAATAAACTTAAAGGTACAAATCAGGAAGAACTGAGAAGACTGAAACAATTACATATCACATACACGAAGTGTAGGTTGTATGATGCAATTATAAAATGCATTGACAATCAGTAGTGTTCACCTACTGAATGGATAATTTCTAAGTTGTTCAATTCCTAAAAAGGTATCTAATGTTACTTAGGTAGGTAGTAACTAAAATTTACAAAACCAAAGCTTCCTGCAACTAAGAGACAGCATCTCGAAGCAAATTTGACACGAGTATCCGTGAGTACTCTCTCCAGCTATCTCAAACAATAAGGAACTAGCGGTCAGCAATGTAAATCCTGATTCTATTTCCTTGGAGCCAGCTAAGATAGTGGTCCACAACACACGCGTAAATCTATCCGCGTGGACGCCGGCGCCGATATCGGCCAGCGAAATCGCTCGAATCCACTTGCTTTCTTTTTAACCACTCCAGTTTGGACGTTGATTTATTTTTAAGCAACTTTATAGTGAATCCTTATTTTAGAGTAGAACCAGCGAGTCGCTGCACAAAAAAAAAAGCGGCAAATTCAAAAAATCTTTATATGGTATTACTAACTATAGTAGGAGAAAACTGTTTTGGTACTTGACAATTTTTTTTTAGTACTTAATTAGTTTTCGAACTACATAAATGATACAACCATCTATTTATACAGATGAATTTGAAGACGATTTTGATTATGACTCATGGATAAATGGCTTTATTATTTTATAAATTTGTTTAAAAAAAATACATTAGGTATATCAATTTATTATTGACTACTAGGTACTGTAGAGCTACGGGGGTTTAGTTAATAGGTAACTTTGTAAATAAAAACTGTTCTTAAGAATATTCTGATTTAATTCGATAGTTTTCTATATACTGACAAATCTATTGTTTTTCTGAGTGACATCTTGATATTCTTCTTTTTTATGTATTCCAAATTTACATAATTACATATATAAAACCTATTCTACATCCCTCCTCCCTACAAATGGAGGGGGATCCTACTCTACCCTAGAGCCCTACCTATTGACGGGCATAAACATAATACAGCCAGCCTTTACTAGAGGCTAATCACAGACACCTCTATTTATAATTTATATTGTTAAATTTAAATAAAGTAAAAATTTCATTAGAGGTGGGTATGATTTTAACTATTGAAAAACCGTAGCAAAAACAATAGTTATGGCTGCAACCTATTTTGAATCAATTTTCAACACAATATTATTCAAGATAATATTAAAAGAAAAGGCAATGTTAAAGTTTAAAAATTCTAATCTCGACTGCTATTCAAACTTATTCCTATCAAGTTTCTTTAGCGTGGCTTCGAGCTTGAACACCAATCCAGTGTTCACCAGGCTGCCCTCATGGCAGTCTCCCAGCTGCCTCGACGCTCACCATGAACTTTGACACAGGAAAATAAAATTTTGTTTACATACATACATACATACATAACCGTCACGCCTTATTCCCTGCGGGGTAGGCAGAGACAACAGAGCGCCATTCGCTTCTATTTTGACATACTTCTTTCGCTTCACTAACATTCATCACTCTCGTCATACACGCTCGACGGTTTCGGGTACTCTTAATTTGGCCTCCCTTTAGCACATCGCCGATCTGGTCGATATACGTTCTTCGAGGGCGCCCTCGACCGACTTGCCCCAACACACTTCCCTTGTAAATTTGCTTACATACCCTTGCTTCATCCATTCTCTCCACATGCCCAAACCAACGCAGCATACCTTTCTCTACCCTTGTTACAATACTCTCTTTCAGACCACACTTCTCTCTAATCACGCTATTACGCACCCTATCAGTAAGTTTGATACCACTCATGCTTCGCAAAGAACGCATCTCAACCGCATTCAATCTACTTTCGTGTCTCTTCTGCCACACCCAACTCTCGCTACCATACATCAAAGTAGGCACTAGCACACCGTTGTGAATAGCCAGACGAGCATCCTTAGAAATGTCCTGACGACTCACAACTTCGATGGATTTCGTGCTAAATACAAGCAGAGAATTTGGCACAAATCTTTGCTCTGATCCAGCATGCACCATATTATGCCTTTTGCCGGATGAAATTTTTTCAACATCACTGGAAGTCGAAGGCCCTTGCCATGACTTTTTTGGTCTATAGTTTTGATGGACATATGTTTCATCAAGATAAACAATTAATTTTCCTTCTTGTTGTTTCTTGTGTATACCTACTTTTTAGAAATCTTTGTCCCCATCCAGATATTTCAATAGTTTGCTTGATATTTTCATCACCCACGCCAGCTAGAATCAATATAAATAATTAAGTACGGTATTATAATACAAAAACACCAACGTTCCTATTATGTAAATAATTCAAAATGAAAGACTACCACTAAAAGCATCAACATTGTTTGACAATAACTTACCGCGTCTGAATGATTTCATCCAATATTCGTTTATTTTTCAGTAATCTCTCATTTTCGTCACTTCTAACCTGATTGTAGTTAGAGATCATAGAAAATAACATGCTTCTTACACTGCTTCTGATCGGTTTAGCCATTATAACACGATAATACTTCCGTAACAAGTCACTGATGCGATATTTTTAGGTTATGTAAAACCGTGATTGACAATTAGTTTGACAGATAAAATTGTTGCCATGTATAGAATTCTGAAAAAATGCTTCTGCAGCGACTCGCTGGTTTAACTCTAATTCTACGTTTACTACGGTATCAATATGTAGGTTACAAAGTTAAGACAAAAATTAAGACAAGGATGCGTAGGTAATGTTAGAATTACATCCATTCCATTAAAGTAGACATCTATGCCACCTTTTGATCATAAGAAAGACCAAGATATTTGAATACGTAGTTTTCAAATATCTTGAATTCAGATATGTATCGTCTAATTTTTTAAGAAAGTTTCAGTTATAAAACTCGCTATCAAACAAAAACTGTCAAGGATGTCGAGTTGAGAGAAAAAAACATAACTTTTGTATTGCTCTCGGACATCGACTCCAGACATATAAATTTATAATCGCAAAACTGAAGGGTTCCTTTTTCCTTTAGTGGTATGGAACACTAAATATCCAAAAATTGTATTAATATTTTTACATAGAGCACGGATCAGTATCTCAGCATATGGGGTGTAATACATACCTAGTTATTATCTAGTGCCTCTTACTTGCTTGGACGAATTAGGTAAGTAATTGTAATGTACATGTAATGCGTATGGCTGGTCCCGCCGCAGGCCGGTCCCCGGGCGCCCGTTCCCCGGCCGCTGCTGTTATTTGCTGTTATTACGATGATCGCGCCTGGCAGAGGTGACGATTGCCTGCCTAACACAATTACATACATACCCACATTTAACGTACGTGTGCCGTTTATCGAATGTCTGGAACAGTCAGATAATACGAGCCGGGGTCACGAGGCAACCGCTTTTGGCACGATTTCGAACCTGGCTTATACTGCTTTGACTGCTGGCTTCAAGCTCGTAGCATAATGAATTTATACAAGTGTGCTCCCAAAGTAGGGAAACGTAGCGTTCTTGGACTACGGTATCACGAAGCATGAGCACTAGGCAAGGCAACTAGCGACGCGCACTTTATCTATTAAGAAGACGTCTGTGCCTTTCAACTAATAGAATTTTTAATCAAGTTGCTTGCGGCGGCGCCGCCTCGGCACGAGTGCGCCAGATTAATGTAATTGGACGACGCAGTCACAAAGGCAAATTGTAATCCCCCTCTTTCATTATATGTAGATATGTCCGTAACATGGCACTCAGAAATTGTGTCGTATTTTCTCCTTTAACCGCGTCGCACGGCGACGATGCGCCACTCTATTTATGCCATGCAAAATTGTTTTCGGTAACAAAGCTGCGATTTGCATAACGTCATCTCCACTGCGGTTGACGATCGACGGCGACGCGGGCGCGGCGGACGCAAAGAGTGCCGGTAGCGGGCGCGGGACCGAACGCCCCTTTAATCGGCCGATTGCGGCACAGTCGTTAGGAAGCTCGAAGTGTCGGGACAATTAAGTTGAAGCGGCGATTGTGAGCGGTGCCAAAGCGGATGTAGGTCAGTGGAGTGGACCTGCCGCTGCGGTGCCGGCTTCGGCGCCCATTGTGCCGCGACCCCTGCCCAGTTGGCACTGCTCGCCACCACACATGACCATTCCTGTCATTACAATAATCCCTAATCTCCTACAAGTAGAACAAGTACAAATTTCTCAATTTAGAAGAGACAGTTTACTGGAGAGATCGATGCTGATAATCTCAAACAATAATTAAGACCAATTAAAGTTCGGCGGAGCTCCTTCGAGTATGTACTTGAATTGCTTGAACTAAGTAATGAGTTTTATACAGGGCACACCTAACACCAATACACATTTAAGGAGAATGGAGAAAGTTTAGTGACAGCTGTATTATTGGCCTGGCTACGTGCCCTGCGAACTTTGCTCACCGAGTTTCGTCCTTTCAGTAACTGCTGGTGAACGATTAATTTTATTTAATTCTGTATCAAGTTTTTCTTGCTTTTCCAGAAAAACAATCGGTGTTTATGATAGGCATGACACTTTCATTTACTACACATACACCTAATGAGTTTAGTTACGACTGTTAAACACAGTAATTGCTTCAGTAATTGCCCGATCGTAAATCGCCCTTTGTATACTTGCCTATATACATGTTTATGTATTGTATAATTCAAACTAATTATGTAGAATTTTCATCGTTGAAAGTTATCTACCCTAGACAATGTTTTTACATGTAAAATATACAGTTTAATGACTCACATAGAAAAGAGAGAACAAGTGACTTATTCGAAGACTAAGTTACATTCTCGTTTTGCTGCATCCACCCTTAAAAAAAACCTACTCAACGTAGGTACGTCCCCTCAAATCATCCCTCACTGTAGTTTAACTACAGGACCCTCCTCATTATTGACCCACCCAGTATTATTTAGAACATAAAATCTTATCTGGAAGTTCCTTAAAGATGCATTCTCCGGAACATGTCGCCATCTATCTTAAGGAATAGGGTAGATAAGACGGTTTAGTGCACTCTATAGGTCGGTGCACGATTTTCAAAGCTTTAAATCCACCGTTATGTCGGAAAGCACTCCTGTATGGGTTGTTTACCCATATTTGGTGTAAGTGGCTACAGGGAGCGCGAACTTATTCAGAGTATGCTCTTATTCAAGTCACGTTTAAGTACAAAGATAGTGGATGGATAATTTTGAATTTTGCATAGAAACTGGACGGCAAGTGGCACTGAGACCAGCTAAAGTTTTTACCCTATCACGTATCTTATATCAATCAGCGCCTTAAAATTCATTGCAGTTTGAAAACTAAATATACTTAAAGTACCTAAATGTTCTAAGATACCTGCATAACGCTTGTATTCTTAAATGGGGTAGGCACTATAGTAGATTTGTTTAGGTAGTTAAAACAATATAAACAATCTTGACGTGTCTTTTTATTTAAACGTACACTTTATAAATCGAAATCTTTACATTTTACGAAAAGGTATGAAAAAATCATTTACTTTCATAATTGAACTGTATAGTGTAACGATTTTCATTTTTAGACTGTGTATTTCAAGTATTGTATGGTGTCGGGTCTAGAATAGCACCTCTCCATTTCTTCCGTGGATGTCGTAAGAGGCGACTAAGGAAATGGGTTAAGGTATTCTTTAGGCGACATGCTAGCAACCTGTCACTATTATACTACCTCTTACATCTGTTTTCAAACCCAAAATGATGCTAGAAGTGGTTGCGAAGCGTGAAATAGTCATAATCATGGTTATGTCTATTTCACTTTTCGTGCGCTCTGCCTACCCCATTTGGGATTATAGGCGTGATTATATGTATGTATGTATTTCAATAAAAAGACATGTCAAGATTGTTTACATTGTTTTAAGTACCTAAACAAATCTACTATAGGTAGAGCACACAAAATGCAACATAAACAAAATCGAGACTATTTCACGATTTGTATCCACATCTAGCATTTTTTTAGATTTTATATTAAAAGGTGACAGATTGGTCGCCCTTCGCCTAAAATATGCCCATTCCCTTTGTCGCCTCTTATGACATCCACGGAAGTAATGGAGAGGTGTTATTCTAACTTGCCAAGTTTATGGCCGACCACTATTATTATCCTCGTACCAAATAAACTTATTTTTAATTACTATGTGAATATTGTGAATGACTTTTAGTAGGTGGCTTTCAAACAAATTTTGAATAAAGTTGAGTATAAATCCCAGGCAGCAAATTTCATGCAATATAAAATGGGAAGGCAACCGGCGTGAAATGAGCATAAGGCATCCCGTCAGCCGCTAGAGTAATGCATTCTTCAACGTGTTTCTACTGCTGGCAACTATTCTCGCCAAAATATGTCAAATAATATAACAAATGTTCTGTTATGGACGTCCTATGGCTAAAATGATGACTATACTGTAATCAAAATTCTAATGATTCGCTACCATTTTTGGGTTTTCTTGGAAAATATAGGGTGAGGATTAAAATGTGGCTCGGCATCGCAAGTCGACAACAAACAAAAGTTTGTCTTGGTTTTTAGATACATACACGAATACTAAGCATGTTCCCGAAGGGGGTAGGCAAGGCACACAGACAAAAACGACAAAACGAATAGCAAAAGACGTACTTTTTGTAGTTATAAAGAATTATCAAATCCGCTGACAATTGTTATCCCATCAAAAATACATAGATACACCTAGATATGAAATGAGAGCCAAATTCAATATTATGATATAGGCCTTGGTTATAGGACTTCAACGACAAAAGAAGTGTTTTAGAGGTAGAGGGGGTTAAAAGTGGATTCAAAGGGTCCGTGTAATATTACACACTGTTACTTGAACTCGGCTTTAGACGCTGCTGCGTGTCTAGATATTTTCTAAAGATATCAATGGATGTCGCTGCACTGCTGCTTACTCGCATAACGATGTGCCGAAGTATTAAAGTTTAAGATTTTTAGTTCTTTAGATTTTTATTTCCGATAAATAGCGTTAACTCAGTTTTTTGCTTACAAGCATCGTGCCTTCTAATTTTCTTCTTAGCAAAGATTAATGTGCCCGACTCAACAAACTGAAAAAAAATATAATAAGCATAAATAAATGAGAACTACTTTTTCGGTATAGTTAATGACACCGAATCACTTTTTAATAATTTGTATCACTTTCAATATGTTAATCTGCACACTCGTAGTCAATCTTGTTTTCCAAGAAGAGCCAATTATTCAAAAAGGTTTAATAAACGACTTCAAAAGAGGATTATGGAGTTCTTATATTTCTAGTCAAGTTGATAGCCAACAGAGTTAACTATATGCGGTTGAAAATAAACACAGCTAGAAATGTGTGCATGAAATTATTTACAAAGAGGATAGAAGGCGGCGAGACACAAGCTCGGGCCCGCGGGCAGCCAACCGTGGCGCCGATAGCCTCGGTGTCAGTGCGAGGCTGTGCAAATAGCGGCCGCTCCGCGCGCGGCACACGCCGCATGCACCACCCGCGGCCCCGCCAGAACCCCCACAACCAGGCCACGTGGGTCACCCACTTTAACCTCACCCAACACCAAAATAAACCCTGATTTTCTAAAGATTATTTAGTCTCGCCCCATTTGTAAATTACTATCAGAGCTCGACAAACCCCAGAGGCGCAATTTATTTTAAAGGCCTTCCTGTCTATATGTAAAAGACGGCAAACTGAAAAATCCTCCCGAGGATCCGCTTAATAATTTACGACGTCGCAAAAACCTTCGAATTTTCGTTTCATTTTATTAAATCGGATCATTATGTTTCCAAAGATTAAGAGTGTAACTTAATTTTGTATCTGATTTTTATAGACAAAACGTTGGAAGATTATTTTGTTTACACTGTTTACGTTGCACGGAGATGCAATATAAAAATACTGACATAGAAAATTTGGTCACGTTGTTGCGGAGCGCAACAGTGCCAATTGAAAGGCTATTGATAAATTACGTAGTCGGTCCCATAGACGCAGATTCGTACAGTAAATTACCTTCATAAAGACGCATGATGGAGGACGATGTTGCCGCGAAACGGCGAAATACCATCCGCCGCGTGGATGCGCTTCTGAATACAAATTCACATGTACTCCAATTATAGGAAAACGATTTTGTACGAATATTCTTGGCAGACTTGCAAATTTCGTCTCGAATCAGCGAAATATATTTATTTTGTTGGGACTCGGCAATGGTCCCACGATGAGTTCGTGACTTTCCTTTTCTGGAAGAGGCCAACTGCCCTCTCGAGAGCGACTTCCTCTCAAATATTGTTTAGCGGCGCGTAACGTTGTCAATGAACAGTCTCATTTAAGCTTCATGACTAACTTGAATGAGATTAGGGGCGCATTTTCTATTTAAAATATACTTTTCTGAGGCCCCTTGATTAATATAAATACAGCTAACACCTTTTGACAATGTGAATCTCTATAAAAAATTTAAGTACTCTCATCTTTTGCCAAAATATTACGCTTTAACATTAGTTGTCATCAGAGCAGTTCCCCATTAAGCCTTGGCGCGTGGGCCGCGCGGCGCGGGCGGTGGTAATGCGCGCGTTAATCCTCAGTTACATTTTTGCAGCACTGCGCCAGCGCATTAATTACCTGCCGGGGCCGACGCAACCCGCTAAAAGCTACCGGCAATAACCGAACCGCGCCACTTGAATAACGACGGCAGGTATCGCTTTACAACTTAATAAAATTCGCTGACGTATTGGAGCGGCTATTTTTTGCGCGAGATAGGTCGTTTTGGTTGTAGAGACGTAAAGTCCAATTTGAAGAGCAATATTTTTACTGGTTGTCGTTTAAAATTTAATACAAAAAAAGTTGGTTATGATATTACATAATTTTATGATAAACTTTTCATGAATACGTAAAGTTAAAAATAAACAGAAAACATTCTTGACGAAAAGGGTAGGTACTTTCCATTTTTGAGAAAATATACAAACATCATGGCTGTATTCTCAATTGTGATATTTCGAACACATGAAACGTAACATAGTCAAGACCAAGACTATTTTATTATTACAGGTTTAAAGACAAATAATGACACTTTTTGAAGTCTGTTTAAAATAGTGGTCTGTGGATGGTATCGGCTTGGCATGGCAACACTCGAGAGTCGCCTCGCGCGTGGGATAGTCTTCCTGTCATTTTCTGTCGTCTCTAGTTAGAAAGTGACAGGTACAGTCTATCTTGTACGTATCTCTACTCGCGCCTTGCTGTGCTAAGTCGGCTGGATTGCTGCCACCTCCATTCAAGTGCGCCCTGCCGCAGGAAGAAGCAGCTTAGTTCTTTGGGCTGCTACAATCCGCTTGGTATTGTGAATGTACATATATCGCACTGTTAGATCAAAACCGAGCTAACTCGAAATGTAACTCAAAACTAAACTACAGATTAATTTATCAAGGCTCATATTTGGGAAGTCACACATATAGAGTTGGGTCACTTGGGTCTGTTTTGAGCTAGAAGTGCGATTAATATCGCGCTCATGCAAAGCGATCGCTTATCATCAAAAGAGCCACTTACTCATTAGCCTTCCTAGCGGTATAAAAAAAGTTCTACAAACGAGTTTCTGTGACATTATTATCGTCACGTAATAGATGAAAATAAAACTTAGGTACATTCCAAATCCAATTCGGAAAGAATTAATTACGAAAAATAATATTAATTCTGTAGGACGAATCGCATAAAGTTAGCTACAATACTTACAATGGATGTCACGTGCGAGAGACACGTACGACGAGCGAACACTCAAACAAGTTGTAATTTTAATTAAAACGTCACAACTTTTGAATCCATAATACGATATGAGTTTTCAGAAGTTTCAGTGCCCGTGGTAATTAAAAATGTGCCGCGATTGTAATGAGTTTAGCTTTAAACTTAGTGGGACTTGTATTCGTGTGTACACGCGTAGTACCAAAGCGCATTAGTGGTGTATTCGTGGGTCGGAGGTAGGGTGACTGCAAAAGGCGGAGACAAACAGCCGCCGCGCCGTGTCGGGCGCTTCAGACGCGGGACACTAGGCTGTCTACGCGCTCCGGAAAATTATGGGACATTCCAGACGGTTTCGCGTATTCATTGTGTGTGACTCGTACTTTTGCTAAAGTTATTGTTTATCCTGCTTTCAGCATGGCGTCGGGATATAATAACACTTGTCCATTTCTTCAAGCGCCTAAGGAAATAGGTTTAGGCATGCTTTAAGCAACAGGCTAGCAACCTGTCACTAATGACTACCTCTTCCATCTGTTTTCACACGTAAAATTATGCTAGAAGTGGCTGCGAGGCTTGAAATAGTCATAATCTTGGTTTTTTCACGCTAGGTACGTGTGCTTTGCTTACCCCATTAGTTCCCTACAGACGTGATATAGTCGTGATCGAGTTGACAGCAAAGCAAAAGCATTTTTTTTTTACTTTCTTGTCTTGTAGCATGCCCACTTTATTTTGCATCATGGCAACCCTGTCGTGCCATCCCGGCGCACCTCGCCGCGGTTTTAATTAGCCCTGCACTGAACCGAGCTTTTAATTTTCCAAGACGACAAAAAAGTCTGCGGTGCAGTGTCCTCGCTAGCGCGACACATGTTCGTATTTTAATGTTACGCTGAAACTCTTGCGGTCCCGAAGCAACGTGTTTCATTCATTTGAATTTTGAAATACTTAGGTAAGTTGTACAAAATCTTTATTTAGCTGTGTGGTAGGTTTAAAACAACACCTCTCCCTATCTTCCGAGGATGAGTGACTTAGGAATAGGTTAAAGTGTGATTTAGGCGTCAAGATAGCAAACTCTAACTGGAATACTACAAATTATGCTAGAGGTGGCTATGGCTACGCAATGAAAATAGTACGGTTTCGTCATTTTCAAGCATAGTGTGAAGTTAAAATTCGAAATTAAGCAATGCTTAATTTTTTTTAATAATTTAATTAGGTATCTTTTACCTGCACAATAATAACTTATACTCAGAAAATACGAAGTAACCGTCAAGGCTACGCACCCTTTGAAAAACTGAAGAACATATTTGCAACAACCAGGATACCAAAAATCAGAAGAGTCCACTAATTTCCAAGGCAATGGTTCTCAGGCATCGGCACCCAGAGCACGTCCGCCGCTTGCCGGCACAATCCCAACGCCGTCACACAAAGTTTACACTTTTAATTACACCTTTATATGAGTTCTTTATCGCTATTCTGAAATTGTAATGCTTCCGATTATCATTCTCCTTACTGATGGTAAGTACAATTGGATGACATCATGACTGTTAAAGGAACTTAAGTGCTTAAGCTGTTCACTTCGTAGTAGAGAAGCTACGTCTAAGTAGGGAAAATATACTCAATTAGTTTAGGCTACATGGTCAATTATTCTATTCTTCGAAACCTAGAGTATAATTATCCAGGGTTACTAATGTTTGACCAAAAAAAATTTGCCAAATTTTCACTTCCCAAAAAATGTTTCGAAGATTTCCATTTGCCAAATAAA
>BHDV01056029.1:152105-163702 GCA_005406045.1 Adoxophyes honmai | reverse complement strand
TTTGGCACATAAAACATTTGGGAAAATCTGTTTGGGTAATGAAATTTGACGAAAATCTTTTTGGTAAAACGATAGGATCCCAATTATCCACTGTGACTATCGTACTGCATCTGCAAAGATTTTGTTTTCAGTATTTGATAAATACGTCATCGATTTATAGAAGGGTTTTGGCAATTTCCATACTAACATTTAACAGAAAGGGCTCCCTGTTGAGCTTGCATCTCGGTCGCCTTTACTGTTCCGTACCCTTGTACTCGTAGATTTTATGTGCAAACAGGCATCAATTCCTTGAGTAAACCGGTTTACCGCGCCAGCAGTAGCACCCAGAAACAAGAGCAAAACTGACAAAACAAATAAAACCGAGCCGAGGTCCAACCGGAGCAATTCCTACGGCGATAAAACGAGAAAGGAGCGGTATTTAAATTGAATACGCTATAAATAAATGCTAAATGAGACAAAGGACTGTTAGAGAATTTGCAATGTAAACAAGAATAAAAGGAGTAATGTATCCTTAATGAAAGTGGCAGTGGACTGGCCAGCGGAGGCTGCACCGCGCGTCATGATATTGTTTACGTACAAGACTATCTGGGTACAAACACGAGTGGGTTTCTATAGATAGTATTACATTTCTATAAAATACACAAAACGTGAACAAATATTTCTTAAAAACATCAAATCGAATAATCCTACACATAATACGTATCGCCAAAACATGATTCTGTCATCGTCCCCAAAATGCTGGTCACATTACCCCGCTGCACGACTGTCCCTAGCCTCTGACCGAGTCATCTGATGCCAGACCCAACATTTTGAACAGGTCTCTTATGAAGGCTTTGGTCATTGGTGTCACTTCTGGACATTGCACAGATAATACCGTATTAATTCTTCTAGCAGATGATCAAGACAATTACTAATAACTGTTAATAATTTACCCGTGTTTTATTGGTACTATTTACGTTTTGTTGCTAAAGCGCATGCGCTGTAACCTCCCTCTTAATAAAGGATCATCATTCTCCTTCATCATAAGAGTATTAATTATCTTTTTAATTAACTTCAATTACACGATGCTCCCTATTTTCACAACGGATTAATCACCCCTACGTGCATTTAATACGAAGGATTATGGCCAAATCGAAACGCCTGAAATTATATAAAAACACAAAGGAATACTCTAAGTCGGAAATTCTTTGTAATGCCAATTATTGTATCCAAAAATTACCTTGACAAAAGATAACATTGTGTACCTACTTACTCAGGCTAAATGCCTAATATTTTATAGCTTATCATCTACTTTACCCTTTAAAAACGAAACAGCTTCCCGTCTGTTTAACAAATAAAGAAACGTTTAGACGCGTCTATTGAACCACTTTGCTATTCCAAAAACGCTTTACCTCCCATTTGCTGCCTAAAGAGTCAACTGCTATTTTCCCAACGAAACATTTGTTTTTCCTTGTCTAGATAATTTGAAGCAGAGGTCAGATTGTATTTGGGTTAGCTTGGATGGGATACTTCCCATAAAACGGGTATTACACCGGCTGACTGCAGGTTCTTTTCCGTCCGGCCGAGACAAGAGCAATCGTTTATTATTCATTGTAATCTGATACGTTATCTCGTTCTATTGGAACCCGACATCCGGCGGTAAACACAACTCGATTGTAAGAATCAACACAAGCCGCATTCGATAGGCTAGGGTTCTATTTTGAATATAGAATAGATGCAACAGAAAAGTGTTGGCTTGCGAAGAAAACTGTTCAAAATGGTAAAAATACACAATACGCAATAAATTAATCAAAAACCAACAACCCTGGATTTAGATACTAACTCTCTAACGAATAACCTATCCGTGATCGAATGTTTAATCCAGAAATAAACAAGAGTATTCGAACTAGAACGGAACCCTAAAGCATACGAAAAGCTTTTAAAAGTCGATCCTACGTTGTTCTCTGTGAATAAACTCGAATGGTAGACATTTGTTTGTTTGCTTTGCATTAGGTACCTTGTATTTCTGTTTACTTGAGCTCGTTTAGCCGCAGAGCCGTGAACAACAGTTTATGTTACCGCCTTTTAGTATTATAGAACGAGTAATGAGAAGAACGGTAGGTTTATTTTTAAAGTAATAATTTTAAGTATTGCGTTAAATTGTCAAAAGAAATGCAAATTTTGGTAGGAAAGAATACAGTCCGACCTGAATTTCGTCAAAGCGTTTTTAAAAATAGGTAGTTCTTATCTTAATTGAGGTTGTGCTTGGGCCGCGGTAGGTGTAGCCGCGTGATTTACATCCAGGTTCGCCCGCTCCCATCAGCAGCTGTCTTCGGGGGCAGATTACACTCGACTCTCATTTTTCATCTCTAAAACGGATCGTTCGGGAGCAAGCTTATCGCTACCTGACATTTTGATGGGTATTCAATTAAGTTTTATTGAAGTTTTAATCTATTTCTTTGAATTCCAATTCAATATAGCAGGGCGTTTTTAATGTCATGCCTTAAATATCAGATGTAGCGTCCACTCGGAGTGTTATGGCGTCTGGTACAGATACGTTGGGGCGAGTCATCAATCAAGCGATGGAACTATTTGAAGTACGTTCGTTTGTAAGATGGTAGTTAAAGTGGCTGCTATTAGGGTACAAGAGATACGTATTTACGAGTACGGTTTGCCGGGTGTTGGTAAATTTATAGCCTGTCTCGTCATGACAGTGGCCGGCGCCTCTCGCGGCGCGGACGGAATCCCGGGCATCCGGAAGGCGGAACTCTTGCTCTCTAGATTTGTTGGAAACTTTTGACAAGCTCCCAGACACCAGTCATTGTTTAGACTACCGCGGCAGCTTCAGCATCCCGTTTTATTCGGCGGAAATATCAAATGCGAAACATGTTTGGGTTTTGCTTCATGCTATGGTTACTACGGGATATCTAGTTAGGTGTTGAAACATTTTTACAAAATCAAGTAAGTACCTATATATAACGTTCCAATAATCATCTGAGACATCATTTTTTATTTAGTCTCGTAATTTGCGTATAGTTCAGCTCACATAGCATGACGTGTCGTCCTATCCGTATAAGTGACAATATATCCCTAGTAAATTAATAATGATTCAAGTAATTGTTTTTGGAAATGATATTATTACACTATAATTGTAATAAATATAGTTTTTTTTTTCAATAACAACATGAAACTACCGTGAGACTCACATATAGTTAAAACTACGGATAACTCACGTCTTAAAAAAGTTCAGCTCGTCATGTTTCGGACTAGCCAGTAGCCCTTCATCTTGAAGCGACGAGGGCTACTTCCAAACGAGAACAGCTCACCACCGCTCTGTTCATCTAATAACAAGTTGCAAAAAGTGGCACCAGTTTGCAATTAAAACTTCCATCTGTCTATAAAACAGATGGTAGTTTTAGTTTTCGTCGGTAATCCATGCTTAAACAAACATTATTTCAACACACAAAATGCGGAGCGCAAAATGCAGTCGGAGTTTAGAAGGCTTTCAGTGAAGCTGGCCGTTTAGCGAAGTTTAAGTAGAACCACTGGCAGCTGTACTTGCTCTACTCCGCTCGCTTCACGTTTAATCCTTCCAAATAAATAAACACTAACCGACCGCCCGCGTATCACTGCAAATCCTAAAAGCAAATGTTACATATTTCGTTTCCGAGCGTGCAGTTTTTCGACCTCCGTTCTGTTTGGATTTGTCACTAAATATTCAATAAAATTAAGTAACTTTTCGCTCCGAGTCTTGATTTTGGGTTGCTTTATTTTGCGTTGGAGTTTTATTAGTAAACTGTAAAATGTATCAGCTGAAATTATTTTGCTTTGTTATCTTAAAGTAGTATACACGGTGATTTTTAATCCGTGATCAGGAACCCGAAAATATTAACATATACCCTAAATTGAACTTATTAAGCGAGGTCTCACGCAATTCCTCCTTTGTTTAATTAATTGAAAGTTAAAACTTAATTGAAAAGAATTACCACTGAATACACATGGTCATCCTACATGAACATGACGACGTCATGTGCCATCGCATCGCTAAGGCGGGAAATTTGACGGATCTTAAAGTTGCGACCACACCAATGCTTAAAAAACGGCGAGCATACGTCAAAAACAGAGAGGTCACTGCGAATTCGTACAGTCATCGCTTTTTAAGTATTGGTGTGGTCGCAACTTTATACGTCTTTGTTTATGCAATATGACAATGACAGTTACAAGTTATTACTCATAAATTATCAATTGCCAGTAAATTTGTAAAGAGGTTATAAGCTTTTAGATACAAATTAGTAGAGTGACAAGGATTTTAGGATAAAAATTATCTAAAAATTAAAATAAGTTTAAAAAAAAACAAGTTCTTTTCATGTAATTACGAGTTCAGCGTGATCGCCATCAATTACTGAGTTAGAAAAAATGGTACCTGATCACGGATTAGAAGTCACCGTGTAGAAATCAATAAGGTTTCATTTTAGTCGAATCAAAGTGATTTTATTGTAATCATAGGTAATTTGTCGCAACAGTGATGGTTGGCTAATTATACCTGCATCACTATGGTTCGCCAAACCCATAGCTCTTATCTTAATGATTAATATTAATCTTACAAAATCAACAAAGTAATTGTCGGTTAATTTATATCTTGCAGAAACAGGTGACTGTCAAATGTACAGACAGCAACATACTTAGATGAACGACACGGTCAAAGTGTCAATAATATGTGTAGGTACATACTCTTTCCGTCTCAATATAAGTGTCTACCTACACCTACATATTATTTGCTGCTGACTACTACTCGCTTCTAGGAACTGTATACTATAAAGCGACATGTAGAATGTTTAAAAATGTTTGTTCCAATTTTCATTTTAAAGTAAATGCGTAGAACTGCATGTACGAATCAAATCCCCTTAGCGTCGACCATGTTTCGGTTTCCGTGCCCATTGAAAAGAGCAGGTCGGTATTGATTGCGAGGTAATAAACGGACCTCTTGCATTTCAATGAAGCTCTGGAGACGCACGTCCGTTTCCAGGAATCCAGTGTCACGTAAATAATCACCGAGCTTCTTTGGCATCCACAAAGAGTTCCGCTTGTAATAGTTGATTTGAGTACCTCATTTCACGTACCTGAACGTAAAAATTTTATCTCAAATTTTACGCTACGAGAAGTAAACAGATAAATCTATTTTATTACATGGATCACACCAAATGCGGTACTTGGTAGATACACAATGCGTTTACGATATTCACAACGATTCCGCCCAGAAAATACAGAACGGCATGTGTCATTAATTCATCATCACTCTGACGTGTAAAAGAGTCCATCGTTATCGCCCACGTGCTGAATACATCAATCTATCTCGCGTTACCTGTGAAGATATTTTTATCACATCACCAGAATTAAAAACCTTTTAATCCAACCTGCACGAGTCTTTCTTGAAAATATCGGGTTTCACAGTAAAGGAATTGGAGATAAAACTATGTTGGGACGGTACATTCTATTTCAGCGAGAGAGTGCACTAGATGTTTCAGTATTTTGATTGATTAAGTTTGAAACTTCCTTTAGGTATATGCGAAATTAATCTGTTAAGACAATTTGAAGGTCAATCTTCTTTAGGACACTGACTTCCATGCTCAAAGTTGCTGGAGTTAAAAATCGGTAACAAATGTTTTTGTAATGAAGACAGCATCGCGCTGGTCACCCGCAGCGCGTTCAAACCCGTAAAATTTACATTACTCTTAGACACGTTTTAATTAGCAGCTGCCTTGCTGAGGCGTCGGCGTCGCCAGCCTTCTCCGAACTGTCTCATCCGACGATTATATATAGAAATGCTTGTCCACAACACAACAGGCTAATCTGACATCACTTTATGGATCTTGCAACATGTTTTAAATCCATGTCAACACTAATGAAATAGTGATATCTCTTTGTAGCCAGACATGTATTTTATTGCTGTTATTATGTTATGAAACTTTCGAGTATTTTTAGTATGGACTGTAACTTTGAAGAGATGAAAGGGCTAAAAAACAGACCACGGAAAGTCATAAATATTAATTTTAAGATTGGTACAATACAACTACATTCATTTCATTAAAAATTTAACGACACGTAAGCGTTTTAGTGCTTCATCGATTATAGTTTATGTTACGTAAGTAAGATAATTGCGCACCGTGTTTTAAAGTCCAGACAATTTATGTTAATTTTTATAATACAAATTAGGCGGCATGTAAGCCCGCGGCTGGTTTATTAAGTTATTAGTTTGTTACGTTCTTTTACGTAACCAGGAATAAAATAAAATCTAACGTAAAAGTTTAAAATAATATTTTTCAAGTATAAAGTTAAGTGTGAAATATAAAACATATTCTAAAGCTAAAGGACTCTGTTGTTACTTATACTATGTGAGATGACAAAAAAAAATACTTCTTATTTTCACGCGACTGTGTGGTAAAGATCGAAAGTATACCTATAACAAGTCTCATAACTTTATTTATCCCAAAATATACTTTGCTCTTTACTCGTTAACTCTGATTAGAGGTAATTCGATTATGTATACATTTGACAGACCGAAATGTTAAGTAGGACTGAAAAAGGAAACTTTTCAATTTGACCCCTCCCTCGCGCATCTTCTCGAGAATCTTTAAAAATATATTCTCCCGTCGAGTACTTATTCGAAGAGCCCGTGTTTACTTAAAAAAATCTTTAAATCCCCTTCTACGTTGCAAATTAAAACTCTCCTGATTGGGGGAACTCTACGTTAATTAAAATCATGATATGTAGCTTGAAGTTTCTTTAAGATAAAATTGTTTTTATGCCAATGTAAAAGTTAGGTATAGAATATCTATACAGGATTAATACCTACTATGATTTTCTGTTCGGAGTGATAGTAAGTTATTAAGACACAACAAAAATTATTTCATTCATAGTTTTCCGAAACTCTATTATAACTATTTTTTTTTTTGTCGTTAAGGAGTACGAATAAGCGAACGTATTCACAACACAGCTTTTGAAATAAAACACCCGTGAAACGAGGAAAATACCTGGCTAACTTAATTGTACTGAAAAGCAATTTCCCGTCATTGTTCTGAGATTTCTCGCTGTTTGTCGTACGACAACCTATCGGACTACTCATTGTTAAACATAGAAAAACTTAATGTAGTGGTCTCAATACAGATTTTATTGGTTTATGGTATACGTATTGGTGCTGCGGTAAGTAAGTATTGTATTGGACTTTATAATCTTCTTCGGTCTTCGTGAAACTCTAAGGCCGGCCACATACATACGGAATTTTTCTGATTCGGAATCCCGAATCAGAAAATCGAACGCAGTCAATCCATACAAAATCTATGGACCGCCACACACATTCGTAAGCTTTCCGTTCGGAATTCCGAACGGAATTTTTCCGAATGTGTGTGGCGGTCCATTGATTTTGTATGGATTGACTGCGTTCGGAAAGTCCGATTCGGGATTCCGAACGGAAAAATTCCGAATGTATGTGACCGGCCTAAGGACGACAACAGTTATATAGAAGTACCTAGTTAGACAGTAGTAATATCACGCCAGTCGTCACAGTGAGTTTTGTTGAGAGCACTACCATGACCCCTTAGTTTAGTGCACTTTCTTTCACAAACTACAAGCACATGTTCGTAAGTGAATTTCATTTTTAGTAAGACCAATTTAACTAAACGGGGAAAAAATCTTCGCATAAGTCACTCTTTACTCGCGATCAAATTAATTTTTCATATGCAAAAGCGGGTAAGAGAAAGAATTTTTGAATGACTAAATTGTATTCCGGTTTGGTTAAATTGACTCTAATGAGACTCAAACGTTCAATAAAGTAATTTACTTTACTAATTTATGCTAACTATTTTATGCATAAAAAATTCAAAAAAATACTTAGGTATGATCGTAGAAAAAAGCAGACTAAGAAGCGTAAATAGATGTAGCTACATATTCAATAATTCATTTCCATGTATTATTTATTTGTTCCTATAAGTAATTAACGACCACAAGAATAACTGACCGAAATAAGTCTGCAAATCAATTCGCTGACAGTAAATAAATTGCACAGAATTATCAACTTAATTCGATATGAAATGCATTCAACAATCGAAAACATTTCACTCATAGCTGCCCGCTGTAGGTAAACACAGGCTGATTAAAAATTAATTAATGGAGAGTGCACCAATGTCGAATGTGGGCTCATAAAATACTGGAGGCGATAAATTGATACAAATTATAATTGTGCCATTCGCAGTGGTCTTTTATTGATTTTGTAGTCTCTGCCATTTATTTGAGCGTCTCAAACGTCTCATTCATCTAAACACTTGTCTGTAAAAATGGAAGAATATTCCGATAGAGTCGCTTAGATATCTATTAGTCAGAGGAACAGCAACTCTAAGAAATTGTTCAAAACGACATCAAAAAAAAAATCTGCTGAAAAATTGTAATAGTATAAAATGTAGCCAGAAATGAGATGGTTTATACGCTCGAATTATGACTCAAAAGTACCTATTCATAGTGCAGACAAAATTGTTTCGAAATTTCGGGGCTGTTATCATGAAGAACTATTTTACTTCCAGTGGTTTGCGTAAGTAGGTAGCTGAAATTAATTCGATTTTTATTTTGCTGACATTCTCAGACAATGTTACGTATCTACTGTCTAGATTTAATTCAGCCTAAGCCCCAGAACTCCGGAATTCCAGAGGTGAACTCGTCCTGAATCCATTCCTATGTTCGTCGGCAATGAATGAAAATAAATTTGAACGGATCTATTCGCGCGAGAGCGAGTGCGGCGGGACGACAGGCTCGGACCGGCCTATGAATACAAGTTGCCGCATCGCCACCAACTCAGAAATTCGCCGGGATCTAGCACGTCCGTTTATTTCGCCTTACCACCGCCCGTCTAAAGCCTAATTTAATTTTGTGCTGTGATCAGCCAAGCGTGAGCCACGATAATAATTCCGATCTCGGCCCCGCCTCCGCATCCACGTCCGAGGAATAATGCCTCTATTAATCAAAGATACGTTACGGGTTACGGACTGCTGCAAATATTACTATCAGGCCACTTCCTGAGCAACGTATCAACGACAGACATTAATCGTAACGGCATCGACCGACAGCAAATAGGGTTAGGTATGCCTTATGGGATAGCAACCTGTCACTATTATATATTTTTGCAGTGGTTTCGAAGCGTGAAATAGTCATAGTTTTATCTGTGTCTCGGATGCGACTCACGTGCCAAAAAATAAGCTAATCTGGCCTCAACCTTAGCCTAGCAACCTCTCACTATCATGCCACTTTTATCTACGTTGGACCCTATGATTAAGTCCATTTCATAAGTCACAATAAAACAGTATTGACTCAGGTGTTTAGATAATATTGTCAAAGCCCCCGCTTATTTCAGGCGCACCTCGCGCCGAGATTTATGATTGCAATCAAACCGGTGCGCGTCATTTTTCAACATCAATATAACGCGATACAGTTTGTGACACATTAATTTGGAGCCGGCGAGGGCGCTTGCTGGTGATCGCTTTTTCATAACCCGCGCCGCCTCGGGCCGCGGCCGCCGCCCACGCCCGCCTCGATATCTCCGCTAACTCGATCTTCATTTAAATTGTGTTTTTAATACTCGCTCCGAATCACGAAATCTGTCAGTTCCGTATTCAATATTCAACATTTCATACCTTTATTTCAATACGATTCTCGAGCTTCAAGTAACTTTGAAACGTCGCTTAGGAAACCGTATTGACTCCATTTTTTAGGATATTATAATATATGAGAGAAATCAGTAAACTTCGCTATATCGCTAATTAAATAAATGTCCCAATAACTTACTATCCTGAAAAAAGACATCCCATTTTGCTTTTAAATTGTCCATATCGTACTTTATTTCGTTGCAATTCCCAGCTTTAAATAACTTTTGCAGAATCACTAAAACGTCGCTTACGAAACTTTAATGACCGCACAAGGCAATATTTTAGTATATAAATATTGAGTTAAATAGGTACATGAAATAAGTCGGATAATTTTGTTAATAACACGAAATATGATAATTTACTATGCGGAAAAATAGTAGGCAATTCCATTTTGCCTTTCAAGCGTCGATATCATCCTTTATTTCAATACAATTCCCGAGCTTTAAATAACTCGCAGAAACGATAAAACGTCGCCGTCGCTTACGAAACTTTAATGACTGCACAACCCGTAACGCAGTGCACAAGGAAATACGCTATAATCCACAAAAATGATTAACGATATGTCCTAATCATTTGTCTTTGTTTGTTTTATCAAAAACAATCTAAAATAAACTGTGTGTTCCGGCGGTCGCGCGGCCGGCGACCGCGCGACGGAAACGCTGCGTGATTAACGAGCGCAGAGGCTCACCGACTTGAAAATGAACCCTATTACTTAACCGACTCAACACCCGCCCAACTAAGAAAAAATCTCCGAGTCCAACTTGCCCAGTCCAACCGCGATGCGATCTTTCAGCACCCACGTCGGCGGCGTAGTCAACTTTTAAGTGTTGTTAATTGCTTTTTCTCGATAGCCTAACAAATTGTTCTGATAATATTTCAGTTAATTTTGTAAACGGATTCTGCTATACAAAATTAGCGACTGGCCCCAGTTTCGCGCGGATACAATATCGTTTTAAATATACTGCAAAATGTCTTCATGTACCATCACGAGGGTTGTTGAGCCACTTACCTACGTTTGTAACATGGTCGTGTAATATCATCCAATAGCTAACATCTAGACGATCATATCTGTCACTGATTACACGACTAAGTTGCGAACAGTGGCAATTAAGTGGCTGGGTTCGTGACTGTACTTACAACGTTAACACCTTTTTCTCAGTAAACGTACCTATTTAGTATTTTTTGTACGCTTTTTAAGTTGTACAATACTGTAGTAAAATATTTTGATCTATCTGGTAGGATTTAGCCAGAGCGCTTGCAAAGTAAACGCAAGAAAAAGCAAGCTTTCCTCCTGAATGAATGTTTTAAAAACTTCTGTGTTTTATATTGTGTAGTGATGATGATAACGTATTTCTCAGAGTGTTGTCGGGTTTAAAATGATACCTCTCCATTTCTTCCGTGGATGTCGTGAGAGGCGACTAAGGAAATAGATTTAGGTGTGCCTTAGGCGACGGGCTAGTAACGTGTCACTATTACAATTCTTTTATCTAACTTGGAACCTAAAAATTGCTGAGTGGCTACAAAACGTGACATAGTTATAGTTTTTACTATGTAGTGTTTTGTGTGCTCTACCTGCCCCATTTGAGAAAACACCGTATGTATAAATGCATATCTGTATGTTTCTTTTTTTTAGAAAATTTCATCTTTATTTTCTTAAATCAATTGAGATGTTCGGAAACTTCCAACGTACCTACAGTCAAGAAAATTGATTACTGTGCCACATTGTACCTTTTCACAAGAAATGTCACTGTGAACCATACTTTCTACTAATCAAAGCAATATGAAGCTCACTATGAAAAGGTTCAAAGTGGCACAGGTATCAATTTCCTTGACTGTACTTACAGCATGTACACACTGAAGCAGAGTAGAGTAACCCCCCTAGTAACGCCATCTAGCGAACGTAAGGCCAAAGAATACGTCAAAGAAAAG
>BHDV01056029.1:122102-146102 GCA_005406045.1 Adoxophyes honmai | reverse complement strand
ATATTAGTTTTACAACTTGTATTACCAGTATTTCAATGTATGCAAAAAATAATCCGAGTAAAGCTCGGTCACCCAGCTAGTGTACCTAATACGCGGAGATCGAGATATTTGTTTTTTGAGTAGTTACCTAATTAGGTATGAGATAGTTAGAGATTAATGAGATATTTAAATAATTGTAGTTATATTGAATTCAATTTCAAGTAATAGTTAGAATTATTACCTAACTGGGATGAAATATCTCTACCAAACATTTGTTATTAAAAATAAAAATGCATTCTAGTCGGAGTCTCTTCCGAAATAAAGGCGACATTCCTTAATTTAAGTAGAATGAGTCCGCTTATTTTTACTTACTTTCAATAGTTTGCAATTGCTTTATTATAACTATTTATAAATAAGGTAAATAAGAACGGTACCTATCCAAGTATGTAATTAACACTGTAACAGTACCAACTCACGGATTGGTTACAGGCAGCCTATCGCTTGAGACGTATTTTCTTACTTAATGATCTCTTAATAACACATAAAGTAATCGTAAAAGCAGGCTGTATAGATGTTGGCATTATGTTGGTTTACGAGCATCATCAAGATGCCACCTCTGAAAGAGCGTTAATTATTGTGCCCATAAAGATTAGCCGCAACTCACGGCGCTTGGCTTTAAACGTGTTTTTTGTTTCAAGATAAATTCCCTGATTGTTGAAACGAACAGAAAAAGGGATAATATTGTTCATTAAGACCTTTTACTTGACATTTATTTATTTTCGTACCTATACCAAATGTTTAAAAAAAAAACAAAGATCTAGCTTAATTACATACATCCAACTACTGGACACATGCTTGCTCTCAATGCTTTCTATAACAAAATCGTTTAAATTCGTAATATAAATAAAAAAGTCGTAATTTAGTGTTGAATTTCGCACAACACCTCAGAATTTCTTCCGTGGATGCCATAAGAGGCGATTAAGAAAATAGGTTAAGTAAGGTGTTTGTTAGTTGACAGGCTAAAAAGTCACTATTATATTATAGCTCTGCTATCTAACTTAAAACTTTAAAAACATGCTAAAAGCGGAGAAGAAACCTGAAATAGTCGTGGTTTTTGTCTATGTAACGTTTCGAGTGCTCTGACTGCCCCTTTGACTTGATGTGTCTAAGCAAAAAATATGATGTAAGTACCTACTTTATGCTTTGAGTTAAACAAGCCCATGTCGTTATTATTAATCAATGTTCATACCTAAATGTATAATCTCAATATCTACATTATCATTAAGTATACGCAGTTATAGCGCATTTAGCTCGATAATAGTGAGCTCTGAATAGTGCTAGTTATACGCCCGATTAAGCTCAATTAATGCAAAGCCTCTAAATGACTATGTTCCATATTATCACCATATTTATTACAAAGTGGAACCGCGCTAAACGAACAGCATGTGAGCACCGACCTCCATGTGAACTCATAAATTCCTACAACGAATGTCTTCACGCTCGTATGGCCGACAAAATGAATGGATGCACAATTTTTCGGTTTCTGCTGAAGCGTTAAATTATCCGTTTATCATTTAGGGATGTTTACAGAGTCCCGCGGGATAAAATTGAAACGACTGGAGCCGTGCCAGCGAGACGCAACACGCCACACACGCCGGCAACATCCTGAAAGGACTTACATTGCTGCCTACACCCAGGCTTACGTATGTACGAACGCATTTTGGGATTATCAACCCGAAATCAAACGGCTTTTGGAAGTTTGTGTGTAACATGTATCGGCACTTATCTGACGGCTGATAATGGACTGACCCATATGCTCTGGGCGGCCCTAATCCAACAATACTGAAATGGATTAATAGCCGTTTGAATCATCGATGTTGCTAAACGCGAAAGTTACTTTATTTTATAAGTTTGTTTCATCCGCTTCAATAAATGGTTGCTAATCGATAATAAAGATGTAGATATAATGGAGCACCAAACATTGGAGAACGCACATTGTTAACAGGAATAGTTAATATTTATTTCATTACCTACAAAGATGTTAGATAGTAGAAACGTTGCAATATTCAATAAGAACATCGCTTTCTAACTTCAATTAAAGGTCAGAAAATACTCACTCGGCGCCATTCAATCTAAACCGAGAGCAACATCCACTATAAAATAAAGTACTTAATCGTTTTCCACAAACTTAATGGCGTATTGCTGGATGCTTAAGCACACAAGCCGGTATTTTTATAATCGACTAAACGTTTGCTCCAAAAGAAATTTGACCTTTAGGTGATGTAAAAACCATCGCATTCCTCGGCGTTCTGTTTATCACTTCCGTTAGATTACCGCGATCACGCCTGCGGTGGAATGAAGCCGACGCATGGACGTAGGTATACCTACTCGCAACAGCCCAAACAGAGTGGATTATTGACCAAGAATTTCTTGGAAGATAGGATGGATTCCTCCCTGAAGTCGTTTACGATAAGAAATCGAAATCGCGATTCCAGGAAAATGTCCTCAATCTAATAGGTAGAATTAGTTGTTTCTAGTTAATCGCACTCGTTCTTTGTCCAGATTATTTATTTTAATATTGCACGATTATTATCAAACCCTTGATTGTCAAAGATAAATCACCGACGTTTTAAAACGTATCGGTACAAAATTTTGAGTCGTACAAAAGTTTCAAACTTTTTATCTCGGCCGCACACAATATCAACCCATGTGGCCAGCCAATATTAATATTTCATACGAACAATGTTGTTACACTGTCAGAAACAGACCGGACATTTGGCGTAACGGGACGTACTAAGTGGATGTATTGACAGTGACCAAGAACCGAAAAGTGGGGGAACATGTTATAGAGAGACAAGTACATAACTAATATCATGTCTGATCTGACTGAGTCCCAGTAGAAATAATAAGTATTTTAGGAACACAAACGCAAAACAGAAAGCCAAAATGTATTATTTATTGACGTGACAACGTCTTAAATTAGGTTGCGGCTGGGAGTCACTTATGAAAAAGTGTAACGCTCGGTAACGTTACGATGACGTCACCGAACGAGAGAGAGGCCCGCAGTGTTAAGGAGGTGGCGCTTCGATAGTGCGAAGCCTCTATGGTATCATGTGAGACGTCAAACGCAGACATGGACAGCTGTCACGATTGGGAGTTGACGTGACAACGTCTTAAATCAATAAATATTCTACCGAGAAAAAGACGTTGTCACGTAAAATCTTCGCCCGTAAAACCGACTTTACAGGCAACCATTTTTTTTACAAGCTAGTAGCTGGGGGGACATACAACGAATACGAATCATCGGCTGTAAACGCTTAATTTTATCACGTCCACAGAAGAGATACAAACTAATGATTTGATGGCCCGAACACACTTTCACAAACACACAGTTTTTTTTTAAATTAGTCCATAAAACTAGTACCCTTCTTAGACAAAACTAGTTATAACTCGACATGGTAAAAAAAACGTGGACAAAACCAACGTGATCGCCGAAATAGATGTTTTGGCATGTAATCTCGTTAAAATTAGGTCAGCCAGTAAATTACGCTGTGAAATCTTTTTTCCAAAGCTCATAAAACGGTTGATTTCCCTGCGCACGGCACGCCGCTGCATCGGGAGTCAGCAAGGTTCACTTATTTGACTTTATTTGTGTCGTTTGTTTCTCGCGCGCTCCCGCTGGAGTCCGTCCAACAGTTTTACACAATCATTCCACTCAACTAAGCGTTGCCATAAACACAACCCGGCGGGTATGAATTGCACAAAAATTGGAAAACAATTGCCAATTTATATCTCAACAATCATTTTTCTGGTTACGAAGTTTTAATACACCCGGTTTTTATGAACGCTTCTTGAAGCCATTAAGGAGATTTGATTTTTTAAATAAATTCCATAGATTTTTCTTCCTTAGAAATCAAAATATTGAGAAGCTTGAGAGTATACATACGTATTAGCAAACTTATGCTGTGTTTCGTAAGTTTTCACGTTACAAGATACTTAAATTATTAATAATGTTCAAAGTGCCTACCCGTTCTATAACATTTTCTATTAATAACTATCATAAACTATCGCAAATTATCTTTAATCTATTTTTGTATTAATTTACAAAAGCAAATAGCCGTGCTCATTTTTAATACTAGTTTCATGTCATATAAGTACAACTTGCAGAAATAAAGACGAAAATTAGCAGGAAGATTGGGTCACACCGGTCACATCAGCATTCAAGTACTTACCAGACGAGTATGAGAAATTTCTATTCAAATAAAACCATGCCTTGTTTAGTACGTAATTAAATACTATTCACACTAAGTTTTCTCGTTTGCAGAAACTAACGGTTGCGTCTTCATGTTCAACCATAAAACCACCCGTATTTCACCGCTTTTACAACCTGTCAACATCGAAGCAAGACAGCTAACAGAGAGTCGTAACTTAGATAAACCAAAACCGGACAACTCTACCTGAATATTACGAAGCGTTTACGAGAGTAGGCATTATCCGTGCCCGTGGCCACTGGTTTACGGCTGGGCTGCCGAAACAACCTAATACAGTACCTATTGAGGCTTGATACACGACAAGCAGAAATACCCAACCGACGTTTGAAAGGCGAAATGAAACAAGCGACATTTTTTCTGTAGTAAGTTATCCCATTTCGCCTTATCAGCAAAACTTGCCGATCCCTACCGAGTATTTAACTAAATATCTTCAAAAAATGTCGCTTATCCCATTCCGCCATTCCCGTCCCAATGTAATGCGATTCCAATATTTTTGACAGAGCCATTGACGCCGCAGTTTGCAATCAACTGCCGTCCCAATACCAAAGGCAGTTCAAATTACAGCCCCATGTACGCGTATTTACCCGATAGATAAAGTGGTTCGAGCTCGTCAGCGTCAGTCAATCGTGGTGCAAGAGTGTCAGTTCGATTTACAGAGGCGCGGCGCCGCTTGCGACGTACACGGGCAATAAAGCTCGTTTAACACCGCTCAGGAAATCCCTACAAGACACTGCTATATTGCGTTGCATTGATACTTTGCCTATTACGATACCTACGCTATACATGCTCACGTAAGGTAAGCAAGGGCCAAGCAGAGGGTACTTGTATGGATAAATATAAATAAATTAAACAAAAGGTTGCTGGGCTGTAGCGTGAAGCAGTGTTTTTCAACCATTTTCATGCGACGCCTCAGTAGGTAAAAATACTATTTTCTTACATATTTTGATTGAGGATTACAGCAAAATAATATATTATTATTTATTATAAACATAAAGTGTGAAAGTGTCCCGTGTGGTGCCGGGTTAGAATAGCACCTCCCCCTTTCTTCCCGTGGGTGTCGTAAGAGTCGACTCTGGGAAAGGGTTAGTTTATTGTGGGCGATGGGCTAGCAACCTGTCACTGCAATATCACGTTTAACCATCTGATTACCCTGAAAATGCTAAACGTGGCACTGGATTTTTTAATTCATGTGCTCTGCCTACCCCTCTTGGGAATACAGGCGTGAGAATATGTATGTATATGTATGTATAAACATAAAACTACCCTGAGACTCACTCATAGTGAAATAAAACGGATAAGTACAATCTCGTCTTTATATCTAGATTAGCACGACACGTTTCGGGACAATTCGTGACCCATCATAAGGAGCAACGCACCAAAGCTTTTCCCGCGACTTCTTGACGGAACTAACAGCAGTTCATAACTACCCATATTGTCTCCATCACATTCACTATTGTCAAACGAAGGGTAGCACACAACACTAACAACATCTGTCCTCAGCAACCTGACCACCTGATGGTAAGCTATGACCATTGCTCTTAGACGCTTGTAACACCTATAAGGACTTTGCCGGAGTTTAAAAAAGGGGTGCGTTTCTTGAAAATTTGATTCGGGAATACCGAAACAAAGTATATTTTATTATGGATTCTTAGAAGTATTTTAATATTGAAGCTTCAATAAAATTGGTTAACAACAGGTTAATTTTGACGCCCACGGGTAGCGGTATCTAATACCGAATCGAGAGCTGGTTGAAAGTTAATAGGTTTATATTAGAGGCGATAAGATCGGCGTCGGCGCTGTCAGACCGATTCCTCGTGGCCTCTGACGGACCACACGCGAGAACACTCATTGTTGGTCCCACGACCACTAAACAGCTGATAAGACAGCCATAAATGAAAACAAAACACAGTTAAAATTTTATAGCATTTCAACGCGTGCTTGAATGTCTGACGGAGCTTTGCGACGCATCGCGAACTTATCATGTTGCTCCGACGCCGACATACAGACAATAAAATAAAACCGAAATAACTATTCTGAATTAAATTATTACTGAGTCGTGTTAGAAAATTGTACATAATTATGGGCTTTACAACAAAACTTAATTGATTACTTGACTGAATCCTAATTAAAGGAACTGATCGTAGTTTAGTTTGTTAACCTCTTACGTGCATTTTTTTAACGACTCTACCCTACCATTTGTTGAGTGGATTGTAGGTAATTTAACAATTTCATTACATTTCATGAGACACGAGTTTTACAAACCGTCCCTGAATATCGAGTTAGAACCATTTAGCTTATTGAATGAAACTGATTTAGGTACAAAGGCATTTTGAGGATTGTCAAAAAATACGACACTTAAATTAAAATAAGATTTTCCATCCCTTCGTATAACGCTAGGCCTCATTTAAATTTAAATCCAACTCCAACTTCGTTGAAATTTACTTAATAATTATTTGAGATATTTTTATTTGCTACTCCGCTATCAATTACAAGTTTCTCAGATAGAGTTTTAATGAAGCTCCAGAAAAGGATTTCAGATGGAACGATGGGTACATTACAATAAAATAGTTATTATTGCTTTTTGAGTATAAAACTAATTGCGTCTGTAATTGTCATATTCACCGTATATTTATTCATAGAAAAGAAACTTGAAGACACATTGTTTACATAAAAATATTTAAATACTTACCTGTTAATATACATATATTCTAAATCATAATTATTAAATATATACAAATCACTATAATTTATGTCAATACCAAATTCAGTCGTCAAATACTAGTTAAACAAAAAATAATTAAAATTGTAAATTGTTATATGTATTATATTATTTCGACTACAGGGTGTCCATTAAGTCACATTAAGTTCTAAGAAGTACTTACGACAAAATAAGTATGTAACATGAAAGCTGGAAGATTTAAATAAAAAGTTACCCATGAATGTCATAAAAGTTTAAAATTAATTTTTAAATTATTCTCGGCTTATGTTTCACATGTAACATTTAAAAATCAATTTTAGTCATTAATTTTCATTTCCGTTTAAAAATTCGTTTTCAGTGTCTTATATTTTATTACTTATTGCGTAAATAATTTCTTAAAACGTCCTTTATAAATTAACTTGACCTTCAATAAAGAAACCAAAAGAAATCTTATCTTATAAAATACGGATAACTCATGTTATAAATCGAGTTTAGCTCGACATGTTTCGGACTAATTCGTAACCCTTCAACTAGGAGCCGCGGCAGCTGCTGCTGCCAAACGCGAACTGCGCGCCTCGGCTCTCTTCGCGCGACTGCTCGTGCTCGACGAAACTAACACTGGCTCACGACTACCCTCGTTATTATTACTCGTTATTAAACCAAAAGAAACTCTAAAGTTCCGTTTAGCGTTTGTTTACTTTCTTAAATCTTAAGTTCAGAGAAAACAATAAATACCTACGTACTATCTGCTTTGTGGTCTGACGGCAGTAAAAACATTCCGTTCTATTGTTCTCTACACTCTAAGAAGCTTTTAAAGTTTTTATTAAGGTTGAGGTCACTGTTTTATTATACGTACCTACTAGTTAGGAAAGATTTACAATGTTTTAATGTGCGATTTTTATAACTACATAAATGTTTTAATTAGAATAGAGTGTATTGAAATTCCTTAACATTTTTGTAATTCAAGTAACTTATGTAGGTGAGTAAACAGTAAAGAAAGTATTTGAAAAGAGAAAAAATGGACTCGAGCTCATTTAATTACTTCAGAATGAGGTAAAGAACAATCAAAGGTTAGTACAGATCTGTAAAAATGTAGACCAAGTAAATGAGGCACAGATACAGAGATTTTGTATTATTTTATTTAGCGTATACATAATGATAAACGATGAAATATGTAAGTAATTCGCAAAAAAAATTGTATTCAAAAGTATTTTTTGCGCAAATGTTTATAGGCACAAAGTACTGAACAAAAATAATTCAGATAAGGGCGAATTTTATCAAACGAGGATAAAATTTGGTCTAGGAATAAGTCACTCTATTCGCTAATAAATCAATTTTCCATATATTATGAAAAAAACAGGTAAAAGTATGACTTACTACAAGAGCAAATCTGATTCCTCTTTGATTGAAAGGACCCTAAATGAGATATTTTTCGGTAAACATTTTTTACTCCTAGACTTATTGCGTACCTAAAAGATTTAAAGAAACAAACCGCGGAAACAACAAAATAAAATGTTACCTTTTAAACTGATATAATGTAGCCTGCTTAACAACTAAGCTAGGAAGTTCATGAACTAATTTTATAAATCTGACGTCACCCCGTCCTGCGACTGATCTCCGAACCGGCATTTACCTACGCTGCCGCATCAGACACGTAATTATAGCCTCTTAAGAACCCGTTCAGTGATTGCGACTTACGACTGTTTAGTTTTGCCTATTCGGCAGCTTTATAACTCAATTTAGCCAGGACCGTAGATGTGTGTGCGTCGAGGTAGCGGACCCGTTAATAAAAATGTGAAATGTAGTTCCTTATACACTCTTATTAAATAACTTAGAGATTAAATACAAATTCGTTGTATTTGATATAAGTTGAATACCGTACCTCGAACCGTAGTAGAAGCAAAAATATTGCGATCGTCATTTTGTGTATAAAATTTAGCTGTAAGTAGTTTACAATAAAATTATTTTAAAGATCAACGCTGTAACTATACTAAAACACAGGATTACAATTTAAACTAAACATATTCACCCGAGTAAAAATCTAAGCTTACGATACTGTGAGTGTATTTTTACCTATTCCTGAATATTCCTGTCGGACCCGCTACCTCGACGCTTACACGGACTCGGAGTCAATTACCTGCGCCAGCGCACGGAGCCGGTTCTCCCCTCCAGCACCCATCATGTATTTTGTATCCTCGTATTTTTTGCTGTGCCTTGCACGCCAAACCTCTAACGATTTCTCGTTGTGCTCGAAATAACGATGCTGGCAATTTAAACCGGTCAAAGCGGTCCCCGATTCCAATTAAGAAATACAAAAACGTTATAAGATGTTACTACTTAATCGCTTTCTATGCTAATCGACGTAAAATACCGATATCGTAAATGACAATAAGCACAATTTAAATATTAACGCTTGGAATGTCTTATAACAATAAATTATCTCGTTACTCCGCCACATTTTCGAAATAAACTTTATTACTTGCGCTGTGCGTTTTTAATAAAAGTAGCCAATGTACGGCCAAACTTATGAGCGTCATGACCAAGCATTTTAATAAAGCGCATTTTTTATTTCATGGCGTCACTGAGGAATGCTTATTACTTGCTAATGACGGCGACTTTGTCCGCGTCTCGCCTATAGATGTCTCGAAAGAATTCCGCACGGACCACTCGTTCCCAAAAATTAAATATCCATCTCGACACGAAAATGTGCTTAATGTGCACGAAACTCTTCAAATATCCCACTTAAATCTGCTTTGGTATTCAAAAGACTCCAACTTATAATAAACTCATAGCTAATTTTAAAAGCTTTCATCGCTAGTTTTAATAATTTCTAAACGAGGCGCTAATATTTTTCTGCTGTTGGTAGATTAAATCACAGAGCTGGCACGACGAGTCTGTTGGTAACTTTTTGAACCTTTTGTGATGAATATCTCAGCATTCTTTTACGGCTTATCAATCAATTTGGTAAAAATTGCAAATTGCGTTAGTAAGCCTTATTTTTAGGTACTTATGTACGTAGTTTTATATCTTAATTTGATTTTGTACAATTAGGACTTAAAATAAGAAAAATAATAAGTAAAAACTTTTACGTTGCATTGAAATTAAATAGTGGAATAACGATCAATATTTTGAGCATTAAACCAGCGTGAAACTCACTCATCTTGAAATTAAACGGGTAACTCACGTTTAAAATCGAGTTTATCTCGACATATTTCGAGCTAATTCGTAGCTCTACATTTATAAAGTATGAAGGGTTATTATGAACTTATGAATTAGCCCGAAACATGTCGAGCTAAGCTCGACTTAAAACGTTTAACAAGCCTACGAAGGTATTCGGTAAATATATCAAACGAGTTGTGAAAATTATATTTATCCATGACACTCATGACAGTTAAAATAGTAAAGAATCTATTGAAAACTTACTGAGAATTTTCCGATAACAAGAAAATATCATTGGTGAATATAATTTTCTACGCTACGGTAGAGGCAAGTTATTTCGCTATTAAAATGTTTGCCATGCGAAAAACCTTTGAAATCCAATAGATGAATATTCCCATTAGTCTCAACCAGACCAGCAGTGGGCAGATAATATTTAAGAGCAATTGTACCGCCTACTGCATCCCTACCTAGTTACCAACCGCGTGTTTCCGATTAGTCACCAGCTCTAGAGAACAAAGGTAAACCCAGTTATCTGCATACACTGAAGAATTATCTATCGGACGTTGACCTCAGTTTGAATGCCTGTTAATTATTTGAATCGTCTTCAAACCGTTCGTTCTACTTTGCGGTAAGTACCTGTACATGAGAAGACGTATCCAAATGGGCAACTGATGATAAAAGTTCTCATTTGTATAAGAATGATGAGTTCGTTTGGAGAGCGTGCTTTCTATCTGTTTGTTCTGAAAATCTCAGTTTGTTTAGCGGTCTACTTATATTTACTTGTGACACCTCAGACATTTTAGTACCTACGTAGTTACCAAACATAGAAGGGTTAGTGCTTGTAAAAGTGGTTTATTTGTGGCACAAACAGAAGGACTCATCCTAACGTAATGAGTCGTGCTCTGTGACTCACCTCGGTGGTGGCGGACCCGGTGGTGCGCGACCGGCCGGCAGCACGGCTGCTCCTGGAAGGCCGTCCAGGAGTCCGCCAGCGCCGCCGCCAGCACGGCCCACAGCACGCCGCACGTCCACTGCGCGCCCATCCTGCAGTCCGAGACTATCTCCCCCGGCACATCCAACACACTCACTCCCAAACACGGAAATAACCCTACTCAACCCAACTACATCGTCCGAGCTACACGACCCGTCCAACAATGCATCCACAACTATTGTTAGCAAAGTCAACAACTTATTCCGGAAAACTTAAACTCTGTTTACATTACGCGTAAATCGAAACGCAACGAGATTACGGTCGGTTACGAATCGTTCGAAGAGTTGAACGTACTTGAGCGATTAATCACCACAGCCATACGGCGCTTGTTATCTCGTATCAAGTTATAATCTGTTCGTGAGCGCTTACTTTGTTCGGCTCGCGTGATTTATTAGTTGGGGAAGAAGTATCGTCGCGATCGTCACAGCGTGGAGTCGGCGGGCGGCCGGCGCGGCGTGCGCCTCCGGCATGGCAACGGCGGCGACTGGCGCGAGTCGCGGCTCGACTCGCCGGCGCGCTGCCAGCAAACCGGTAACTCGCTACACGAGACAGCGGTCCCAGCCGAACCGCGACTACCTCTGGCCTGTGCCCTTTGCTTACGCAGAACAGGGACGGCACGAACCCCAAACGCTGCGAGCTTTGAAAGCTCCAAACGAATGAGGAAGCGCGCCCCGCTCCACTCCTAAGGACAAGACTTAACGAAAAGTTGTAAGTTAAGAGGGCGCACACATTTTTTACGAACGTAATTATCAGATCAGGCGGGGAAGAGAAATTCAGGGGCAGGGCAGGGGTAAGAGGCACCACAGACCATAACTCGTCGAGTTATGAGTGATTATGGTCTGTAGAGCCCTCTTATCCCTGCGTTTCTCTTCCCCCACCTGACCTTAGTGGTTTTGGACCAATGTTTAAAAAATCGTGAAAAATAAATTAACTCATATTTAGCCATGAAAAAAATATGGTTAGACTAAACATATTCTGTAAATTCACAATAAAATTGTTTCATTTGTAATTATAATAAAATCAATGAGAAAAAAAATATAGTAATAGTTCAACTTTGAAATTATGTACAATGATATTTGAATAATAAAAACCAATAATTTGATGCATGTCTCTCCGTTAATCCCCAGTAGACTATATTGTCTATCAGATAATAACTAGTTTATATCGTTTATGGTAAATTTTAATGGAAAATTTTCAAGTGAAAGACAGCTCTGACGCGTATTTTTGTGAAAACCCTTCAACAAATTGGCCAAGTAAAAGAAATCTGTGTTGCTAATAAAATATTTCTTTCCGTTAATCCCTAGAAAAAGAGTTGATTTATATGTTACAGTAGTTTTTCTTTAAAAACTTAAGGATTTATAGCTTTCTAAAGCATTTGAAAATCAACAAAATCACCGAATTTTGTGTGCACCCTCTTAAAAAGTTTTGATAATTTCGCCGATCCGGAGCCGCTTCGAAATCGTGGGGGAGATCTGACTGCGCGTTGACCCTCGGTCGTTACGAACATATTGTAACGAAGGGGATGGATGCTCTCTATAAAACGTAGTAAATTTACCTAATTTATGTTTTCGTTAGGATACGCACGAAAAACTTTTATGTTCGTAAGCACGCGAAAGGAAGTTAGTAGTTTATTTTTTTCTTTTGTATATGTTTATTAACAAGCTGGTACGTATGAGTCACGCGTTAGTTGTGTGTCGTAAATTACGGACGGAATTTATACAAGTCGTCACCTCGTCGGTGGTAAACATAGACGAGACGTGGACTGACTCGCCGCGCGACCTATATCAGCGTTAAATATGTATGTTGAACTCAAAATTTCAAACTAGACGCACGGAACAAACTGGAAGATCTTTTAGATATCTTGAAATCTTAACTATTTGGGCCAAGTACCTATCTTCAGACATTTCGGCCTCTATCAGAACTTACTCAATAAAATTAAAATTTTACTCAAAAGTTGTGACCTAAAAAAGACTACCTGAATTAAGGCCTGTTTTGAAATCTATTTGGAAAGTTAATAACACTACTCGCAAAATTTCACTATCTATTACTATTCACTTGCCTACTTAATATTCTAACTGGGTAATAAATTCAGTAAAAGAACATCTAACAAAAACAAACAGTTAAGTACATTTTATTTCCCTAGTTCAGGCCGTATTACACAAACGTACACTAATTTACGATCAAGGAATGGAGTTAAAGATAATCTGCATAGCAATTTTCCGGACATAATTAGATAAGGTAGGTATTAATTATGTATGAGTTCAGATAAAAAAATAAGTTGGTGGATTTCCATCAGTGGCGATAGTAAACTGTTTCGAACGAATCCTCATCTACCTTAAGACACGGACGAAGAAGAAATAGTTCCGACTAGACACAAATAAAGAAACCAATTTACTAAACAAATGTTCAATTCCCTTGTTAAACCTTCTCTGCGTGCACTACGTTTCCCAGATTTGTTCCGTCTAATACGCTCCATGACCAAGCAATAACTCTTTTAAACTTTTATGACAGTTTCGTTGCTGACAGTAAAATTTTATGACTTATAGACTACAAAGCTACCATTTTGTTTAACAACGACTTTACCTTTTACCTTTGAACCAGCTGGCATTAAATAGATGCAACTTGTACGCATCTCAAAGTTGTTTCAAAGTGGATAACCGGCGCGTCTATCCAGTGTGTGAGTAGGCACTAATAACTAATCTATTTATTAAGTTGTCTGCAAACTTGTCGATAAGTCCCAGCTTTGAGCTGACCGTGATTAAGGGCAGCAGGGTTGGCTTTATCAATTACTTAACCTCTCTGCGGCCCGCGCTCGCCAGGACTGCCGAGTGCCCTCCACTCGCCTTTAATCTTAAATAACTTAATTATAACAACAACACCCTTTCACCATAATTCCACGTAAATTTACTTTAATTAGCGGAGGGCTGAGAGACGGCTAGTTACTCTCACTGCAGTCACAAGTCAATCTAAGTACGAAGTTATTAATTAACCTAGCAACAGGTAATTATGCACGCAGTGTCGCAACGCAGCGGGTATACGAATCAACACATACGTAACGCGCGCCTGAATAACAAACCGAACTGCCCGTAAAAGAACTGAAGTATCACATTTTAAGAGTAGGTAGATACCTCGGTAAATATTTCATAAGGGGCTCGGAGAGATCTTTAACGTCGCGGCCCCATTTTCATCAGTTCTTCAAGTTTTTCAATAAAAACTTTCGACGGCGTCCCATTTACATACGGTATGGATTCATTTATTTTCCAAAAGATTTTTCGCGTAAAAGCGGAGAAGGTTTCGGTATCCATTAAAGGAGAAAGGTCGTGGCACTCCAGCTCGGCTGCGGCCGCCGCGCCACGCGGCCACTCCAATTACAATATCTCAGCGCCAGGACGCGCTAGTTTACCACTGATAGGGACTGATCATCGCACTGCTTTTTATGATGGACAATCGTAATCAATTAAAATAGTAAAACTGCAAAGTGTTTCCACATCCCTACCTAGTGTAAATATGTAAGCCACATAAAAAACTGCATTTATATTTAATCCATCTGTAAAACAAATTTCAAAGCTAAAGCGAAAACAGTCTGTTTAAGAAATTCTAAAAGAAAACAAGCGACTTACGCCAGCAAAAATAATTCCAACATAAAACAAAAGAACACGCACGTAGTATCGTAAAGTGTGCAGTATAAACTCAGTACCTATAAAGCTGTTCTTAATACATTCAATTTGTTTCAGCGGGCAGCGTAGTGCACCAATCCCGCCTTAATCGTGCAATCGTAAACAGTGCAACAATGATCATGCCACGCTGGCGAAGAAACTAAACTAAACTCTACCTTATAGCAGTTATAACAAACTTCTTTATTCTAAATTATAATATTAATAATAAACTTGGCTGGTTGGTGACTTAGACTTGTATTCGATTTTTTGTATTAGACTTTTAACGATTCAAAGTTTGAATAAAAATAGTAAAACTCAATTTCGATACGTGAGTAACAGACAGCTCTATCAAAGTCAGTGCTCGAGCTAGGCCGGCAACGGCGGCAACCCATCTAATAAAAATTATTTAATTCCACACCAATTTAAGTACTATAATAGGATTTTTAAAATTCAAAATTAGAAAAGTTACGTCACAATTATATTTTTTCTAAATCGCGCTAGCCTGTCTAAAAACCTCTCTCATACCGAGAGAAGGCTTGTGCTCAGCAATGAGACATAATTCGGCAGCTTTTACATTATTTATTTCATAGTATTTTTTTTTTCAGATCTGCAACCATAAGTCCAAAGTTCACTGAGTTGTTATTTTCTTTTTAACCTTTGGTTTATTAGGCATACCTATTTAGTATGTTGATTTAAAATAAGTACAAAGCTAGTTTTAACAGCGTAACAAAGAAAACATTGGAAGAAAATGAAAGAACACTAAAACAATGTTCTTCGTTAAAGTAGCTTTTTGAAATTTCCACACACGGTTCGTTAGACATGTTCGTAGCTTAGCTTCCCACACGAAATTGCTTTGTTCTTTATAAAGGTGAACAGGTAGTGGAGTGGAGGTTACTAGTGCACCGTCCTACTATAAATTATTATGTAAATAACATTGGTAAGTTCACACTTACACTTTGAAAGTTAAATTTGAATAATTTATTGAATCAGGCGTTACTTAACGCTTTTACTTGAGGAGTTGCATGAAGTCTTATTTGCAGCATAAACGTAACACGGACATATAAGCGTAACACAAAGGTAGTTTTATGTATAATATTTCAAGAGGTGGGTAGATTCACTCGTTTGTACAGTAAAGTTAGTTCTGCAATAAACATTTTACCGAGTGTGTTTGTCTCTTTGGAACCTAAGCTCTGACCCTGCAGAATACTACAGCAAGTAATCATTTACGTATCCTTAAGCAGGTATATTTAATTGCAAAAAAGTAGGAAACTTCCAAAAGTATGTAAGTATGACCATTCAATTGAGATCAATCATTCGAGGCGAACAAAACGTTTCATCTCGAAGCAGATGTTCGGAGGCGTGTCTCCGGGTCCTGTAGGAGTCAGCAGGGCCGGCGGGCGCGGGCCGGGGTAATTGATGAAGTGAGACTCCGCGGTTAATCTCCACCTTCGACAACACAAACTTTATCTGCTACCGCGAAAACGTAAAGAGGTCAGCTTTTGTTTTTTTAGAATTAGGAACGTCCTTTTCACTCTCAGACGGTTTTACGGAGCCTGGGCGACGATGATTTCAGGTAAGCTTTTGAAATTTAAATTTTAATTTGTTAATTTATTCACTTGGCAAGATTATCAGATTAATATGATATACCGTACTTACTAAATGACTACCAATTAACACGACATTAATTCCATTGTGAAAATGCTTTCAAAGATTTTGTTGAACCGGTAACGTTGGAAAAAAACTTTGTTGTAAGTCATCTGTATAGAAGCCTATGGGTATAGTGAATGAACCAAAACGCTTACAAAATACTGATTACGAGTTTGAAAGAAACTACGCAAATAACTGTCGGTAGACAAATAAATAGATAAGCTCGTCGGATAATTTAGAAGCTCATTAGGTGGTGTTGCGCCGAACGGCCGCCATTCATTCGCACATCCACGACAGCCGACGATCCGCCGCAGTCATTAAACTTCTATTGTGGCATTCAACACTAACAATGAAATGTATTTTTTACCATGTCACGCCAATTAAAAGTCCTTACAAAACGATAGACGAAGAATAATCATTAAACTCAAAGAAGATCCTAATTGTATTTGAATGGGAACACAAATGAGAGGCCGCCGCACATAAACAGTTCCGTGGCGGAGGTGTGGCGCCCACGTTAACGTTTAACAATATTTACATGACTAATGGGCCTCAATTTTACATAAAAGTGCAAAAGCGAGTGAACTTAGGCACACCAGCGAAGTGGTCCAATTTGCATGTTTTATGCAGCGGCGAGTGATGCGGGCGGACGCTGCACGCGCGTACAGGCTCTTTGAAATTTTTATACGCTATTCCCACAAATCGGACGTCGCCGCATTTTATGAGAACTGTGTCGTGTGCTACTGTGTTGTGAATTTTGGATTTTCTTTTTTTATTCGACATTGTAATCGAATATCAATAGTTTATGCTTTCTTACACATATCATACTAAGTATTAAGAACAAGATTTAAACCAACGTTTTTTTTTTACAGAAAAATGAAGCAGAAAAAAAAAACTGTGATGTATCAGAATGATAAGCCTGTTAAGTGACCCGTTTATGTTTGTAAAAGCTCGAACATGTTGCAATAACAAAACTGATCCACTTTCATGTTAGTCCGTAGAATAAATTTCACGCAAACTGAAACACATTAAAGTTATGTGCATGAAGCACTGACCGTTACGGTCGCTGCCCAAAAAGAGGCGGGAACATGTGTTATTCGTCCGGTTTTTTGTTTTGCAATACATTCGGTTATAACAGCACCTGACCCTAATATTTTGCGGAGTTGCGATTCCGTTAGTTTAGGTTTACACATGGTTTATATCGGCGCGTCGGTAATTGACGGCGTGGTGTAAAACAAGCGACCACCCAACTTTTACAGAGAAGCCGTCGCGTGAATACAGCACTAGCTAAATTGCATTGTTCGTTTTATTGCAAGTGCGAATGCCGGAGCTCTCGCCAGAATTATTTACTATGTAACAGCACATGCACTTTATTCTGTCCGCCAATTTTAATATTGAAACCTTTCGTTTTGTTCATTGTGCAGTTATAGATAGTTTTGATGCTCCCCGGTTTGATGCGGTGTTTAGACCTCTAATGACACCTGTCATTGAGGTAAGTAAACGAAAATAGGCCAGCGTAGGTTGGTAGTGTTAGTGTAAATGTGCTAATGAAAGCACCTTTTGGAATTTGGATTTTGTGGATTTTGGAACACAACTAAATATTCATCTGTAGTATTTGCCTAGTTATCAATGTCGACCACCATAAAATAATTAATTAACTATATCGCTGTTTCCAAAAAAATGAACTTAGCGCACTATACAAGTTAACGAGTAAATACATCAAGCTTGACTACAAAAACTACAGAACAAACATAATAGAAAAGCACCTAGAACGAGATGGGAGCCTGAAAAAGGCTAACAAGCAACTGCGCACAAATAGAGCCTGGATCGAGGGATTGAAAGAGCTGGAGAAAACATCACATAATCGCAAAGATATCATAAGTATTGCCACAAACTTCTACCGAGATTTGTACAGCGCAAAACCAGAGACAGTGACTACACCTAAAGAAAAAAATAACGAAAACGTAGAGACATTCAAGTCTAATACTGAAGAAGAAATAAAACCGGTCGATGAACTGGAAATTTGTCAAGCAATAAAGAGTTTAAAATCAGATAAAAGCCCAGGTCCAGATAGAGTCACAAACGAGGCTATTAGATATGGTGGCAATCTACTAATTACGCCACTAGTACACCTTTTTAATCTCATCTTGGAAACAAAGACTATTCCTAAACAATGGCTAGAATCAAATATAATCCTAATCTATAAAAAAGGTGATCCACAAGAGATCGGAAACTACCGACCTATTAGTCTCCTATCGACTCTATACAAACTTTTTTCCTCAATCATAAATAAGAGAATAAGCGTAACAATAGACCGATGGCAACCGGTTGAACAAGCAGGCTTCCGTAAGAATTTCTCCACAATGGACCACATTCATGCTTTAGAATTAGTGATTGAGAAATACCAGGAAAAACAGAGACCGCTCTATATCACTTTTGTTGACTATCAAAAAGCTTTTGATACAATATCTCACAAAAGTATCTGGGAGGCCTTAAAAGCTCAAAAAATAGAGGACACATACATACAAGTAATAAAAGGCATATATAGTAACAATACAAGTAAAGTCAAATTAGAAAAAATTGGTCAAAGCTTTCCTATAAAGAGAGGGGTAAGACAGGGCGATCCGCTCTCGCCGACGCTTTTTATAGCTGTACTGGAAGACATCATAAAAAATCTGGACTGGAAAACTTGCGGCTTGAACATCAATGGCAAATACCTAAGTCATTTAAGATTCGCAGATGACATAGTACTACTATCAGAGACCAGCTGCGGTCTGCAATACATGTTAGAAACCCTTCAAGTCGAAAGCAAACAAGTGGGACTAGAGATGAACCTTTCCAAGATGAAGGCTATGACAAATTGCACGAAAGAAAATATTAAAATAAACAATGAGCCGGTGGAGTACGTGGACAAATACATCTATCTGGGTAAACAAATAAGTTGCGCAAAAGACAGTAATGACTTGGAAATAGAGCGTAGAGTCAAGAATGCCTGGAATAAATACTGGAGTCTAAAAGATGTATTCAAAAGTAACATGCCTATAAAACTAAAGAAGAAGATCTTAGACTCATGCATCCTACCCTCATTAACATATGGCTGCCAGACATGGAAGTTCACAAGAAAGATCAAAAATAAAATTAGTTCATGCCAGAAGGGTATGGAACGAAGCATGCTAAATATAAAAAAGATCCAAAAAATTAAACACACGAAGATAAGGCATCACACAAAAGCGATAGATGCGCTGTCGTATGCCCAAACCCAAAAACTGAGATGGGCCGGCCATGTAGCCCGTTTTGTGGACGATAGGTGGACCATAAATGTAACGACATGGAAGGGCCCAACAGGCAAACGTAGAGTGGGGAGACCCTACACAAGATGGGAAGACGACATTAAAAAGATCGCAGGAACAAACTGGCTACTAACAGCAAAGGACAGAGACAAATGGAAAGCCTTGGAGGAGGCCTTCACCTGAGAGGGGTCCATACAAATAATTTTAAAATAATCTATATAATAATCTTAAAATTTCGATTCTAATCTAATTTATTCAATCTAATAAAAAATAAAAAATAAATGTAATGTAATTTAATTTGTAAATTATTATTTCTTCGCTATATTCTTCGATAATTGTATAAGAATCGTTTTTAGATCTTACGAAAACATAATAAAAACTGTATAATAAAAATTTAAGTTTAAATTTTGTTTTCAATTTGAATTGTTTTCATTTTTAAGCATGGAATAAAAGGCTTTTTTATTTTTATTTTTATTTTATTTTATTATCGCTGTTTGCCATGTGGAATTTGTAGTAGGTACAAATTATTTTTCTATATTTGACGGTATGATCACAAGGTGCTAAACAAATACAGATGGAAAACGAAATTCCTCAGCTCTCATTAACGCAACGAACCGCTTCGCATTTTCAATAACCTCAAGCGTCTTCGCGCCGCGTTAGGGTCAGGAGACAATGGTGCAACGATTGCAGAGGCAGCGGGCTCCGTGTATTTTATTTCGTACCATTACGCCGTCGTCGGCTGAATCATTGAGTCGATACAATGCGCCACGTGAGGAACATCGCGGCTCGCAGAACAATGTAACCCGTTTTATAAAATGCTCGTTACACCGCAAATTCTTTCGGTATTGTAGCCAGTAGCTTTGTCTGGGCTAAAGATTGGAAATTGGGACAATGCTGGCTTCGCAATCGTGCGAGCTATAACAGTAATTTTAGTACCTAAAGACACATTTAACTGAGAAAACGGATAATCGGGGGGCACGGCAGTGCCCCCACCAAGTCGAGCGCAAAGCAAGCACTGCCGTACCATCCTTTACTGGAACCATTTCGCGGCATTTTCAGGCCCCTATTTGAGAACCTCTGGATAATACTAGGACGCTGAAATTTTCGTCATCTAGTGAGCTATAACCACATACTTAAAATTCAAAATTTCAAGTCTGTAGGTAATTCAGTTCCGAAGTTAAGCGAAAGCAAAGTTTCGCATTTTCGACACTCACTCACTCACTCATGATCATCAAAATAGAACTGGTACTTCCCGTTAACTCAGAGAGCTGAAATTTGGTACATGGTTAGGGATTAACGACTACATAAAGGGAAAAATGTAAAACTAGGATAATCGAAGATCTGGAGTACCTGGTGAAAACACTAGAGCCCAACTAAACTACTATAGAGATCGACACACTTCTTTTACAAAAAATATTCAACTTAGTGGGTCGCTTCGTTTGATGTCAAAAATCTGAGGTCTGAAGTATCTGATGAAGACCCTGAGCTGCTCTGGTACATAAAAAAAATCGACTGTAATTGCAAAAATCCAGCGTAGAGAGACACATCTTCTAATTTAAGGACCGCGAATGGGCAATACCAAAAACTGTTCCTACTGTACGAGATCAACGGAAAAAAGAAAAGAAAGATAATTTGCAAAAATAAGTAAATGTGTAAAATAATAAAATCTAACATCATTAATGAATATGCTCACGTTTCTACAAAAAGAAGTGAAATCCCATCAAAAACATTCTGTAAAAAATCTACCCAAGTCTCGTTGAAGCTGCTTGTTTATCTCTAAAAAGTAATGAAATCTAGACATAGTTGTGCCAAGTCTAAGGTTCCTTACTGCGATTTCTTTATTATTATAGTTAATGTTGTGTGACTTGGCCGTTGAACACTTAATACCAATTACCCATACCAGTATGGGCTATTATCTCACGTAACAAACAAGGTAGTTGCAACATTACTTGTTAACAAAATTGACTTGTACCCACTAACGTATAAAATATGTTCAACGGCCAAGGCACACAACTTTAACTATAATAATAAAGAAATCGCAGTAAGGAACCTTAGACTTCGCACAACTCTATGTCTAGATTTCATTACTTTTTAGAGATAAACAAGCAGCTTCAACGAGACTTGGGTAGATTTTTTACAGAATGTTTTTGATGGGATTTCATTTTTAACATGATTTGTAGCTCAATCCCTTTGGATAATTTGCTAACTATTGAAAATGAGTTTACAGCAAGCCGCCAACCGAAAACTACATGAAATTAACAGATTCAGGTGTTACTTTCCGGTGGGTCCCTCGTAAAATGATACCTAACTATAAAGTTCCTTTGCTCCTCCGTAAAATAGTACAGTTAGCCACAACGAAGTACACGTACAGGGTTCTATTTCTATGGTCGAAGTTTCGCGTGCTATAAGTAATCTGACGTCGCCGCTCAATTTTTGCTCTCAGGCCGGCTATCCACGACGCAGAATCGCATTGCAAAGAAGCAATTTCCTCTGTGTCACTTACCACCGTCTGCCGCCAGTGACTTGGCTCGCTCAAGTCCTGTTTCCTACCTTGCTTGCAATAAAGTCAGTGCATGCTTACATAGTCTACTGGATGAATTTTAAACGAAAATCTCACCAGATATGGGTGAAGATATCAATTCAACAATCGAAGGACCAAAATAGAAACGCGAGCACTAATTCTCTGTAGCTTCTCCAATCTAATGAAAACTGTAATAATCATTGTTTGTATAAATATTACAATCATTTGCACAATGTATCTGGTCATGTTATGAATATTCAGTTCACAATTTCTTGTGAGTCAAAATAATGATTAATGACTCTACATTTATGTTGTTATCGTATACTTATTAGGACATAAACAAAATACCAAGCGAAACTGAAAATAAAAAGCTACTATTCCAATAACACTACAAAGAAAAAAGATAAAAATGTGTAAGTAACAGCTAAGCACCCGTTACTCGTTCATTTTATCTTTTTCTACTTTCTAGAGCATCGCAGTGATCTAGCAACATTTTAAAAAGGTACACTAAAAGACACGAGGAAAATGTAAATTCCTCTCCAACTTTATAGCCATTCAAATTTGCAACAAATGGAGCCCTGCGGGTCGCAGTTTATGCATCCGCATTGGTCGCCATTCCTTTTCCGTAACTTACCAAGCGACGTTTTCATTTCACATTAATCGCGTTACTATTTTTTTACATATAAATACATCCGCGTGGTGTGGGGCTTAGCATAACACCTCGTCATTTCTTCCGTGGATGTCTTAAGCGGCGACTAAGGAAATAGATTAAGGTAAGCTTTAGATGATAGGCTAGCAACCTGTCCCTATTTGTGCCTATTTCATCAAAGTTTCAACCTAAAATTATGCTAAAAGCTAAAACTGGTTATATAATGTGATATTCACATTGGTAAAACTGTCTACCTACCGCATATGAGAATACAGGGGTGATGTATGTATTACCTAGTACACCCGGTGATGTCACTTCAAAAATATCTGTGGATGTCGTCAGAGGCGACTAACGCAACGTTTTGCCAATATTCAATCTATCAACGGATTAGCTTACTACCTACTAGTAAGCTAAACTATCGGTAGATTGAATATTGGGACCGGACGTAAGGAATAAGTTTAGGTTCACCGTAGGCGACAAGTTAGTAACTTATCGCTATTGTACCATTGTTATTCAACTTTAAACGTAAAATTGCTATGCATTCACCTCCCAAGTGTACCTTGGTGGTTTACTGTTAACGCTAATATTTTGGCAAACTAATCTTTTAGGTATATCGTGAATCGTGGAGCTCACAGTAAATGCAATGTTCGAGAAAGAAAATATTTTTAGGTATACTCTCAAAAGATTTTTTGGTGGGCAAAAAACAATTGACTGGAAGTACTATAGAATTCAGTTGGGTAAGGACTTAAGGTCAGACCTCCCTAGTTCACATCAGTACCTAAAATTAACCCACAAACTAGACATCATAAGCACGTTTGCATCCAATTTGCGGACAGTTTGTGAATGCTGATAGGATCGTTTGTGTCCATTACATTTGGATGTTTATTCAGCAACAATGTGCCTTAAATGCCGTGAATCGGCAAGACCCATCAGTGGCGAGTTTGCTTTGAGTGGACAGCCTAACGCGGCACGGTAGCACCGATCGCCGACGGCTCATTTGCTAACGCATAATCGGGGACCGCTTACTAAAAGCGCTTTTCATATTTGTCCATTCTTGTGACTAGCTGTGCCCGCGACTCCGTCCGCGTGGACTTCGATTTAACTCTGGCTACTAATAATAATAATTCTGATTATCAGATACT
>BHDV01056029.1:107205-119845 GCA_005406045.1 Adoxophyes honmai | reverse complement strand
TAAATAGCCCTAGTAACAGTTTTTCTCAAATATCTTCAATGTACAGACACGGACTTGTTACAGATTTATTATATGTATAGATTAGTAAATAGTTATTAGTAAGACATCAGTTTTAAGCGATAAAAGCGCTGGATATTGGCCCTGTCTTTTTTAGGGTTCTTTGCCAAAAGGGTAAAAACCGGGACTCTATTAGTAAAAATACTCAGCTGTCTATCCGTAACAATATTAGAGACGATATCTAAAGATCAACCTAAGAAATAGAAACAAACATAAAAAATAAATTTGTAATTTATTATATCAAAAAAAAATAGGAATGTACCTACTCGTATTTATATTCCATAATACAAAAACCTTTTCTTTGCCGATAATAATTTATAACGTCATTGTACTATTTGTTGCACATCATGCCTGAATTCACAGATGGGGTAGGCTGAGCAAACGAACACTAAGTATTTGTCAATACTTTCAATAATAATGAAAATATGTTTGTTTAAAATCAAATCAAACCAGAGTAAATATTATGTAGAGATAAGTTACTAATAGTAAAAGCACACAAAATTAAAAGGAGAGTACTAGTAATCTATAGATAGCGGAAAATAAGCAGAAAGAGATAGGTACTTAATGCTTGCAAATCATATCGATACTGTACCTTTTCTGTTCGTTTTTCAGATTAAGAATACAAAATACGAACACAAACTTGATGATCATTTCTTACAAAATAATTCTCAAAAGAATACGTTTGCATCTGTTTCAACATTGAGTTCTTAGTAAACAAAAATTTTGTTTTTTGCATATTTCGATATCAATTCAGCTCTACTCACATAGTGTACATAGTTATAAAATTCAGATAAAAATTAAAACATTTCCCTGGCCCATAAAACGTAAAATATTATTTAAATTTTAAACATCATTTCAATATCTTAAATGCTAATCGATTTCTAAACTCCTGAAAGTTTCTTCCATGCCGCTGAAAATATTAGCCATTGACACCGCTTTTCCGGGTCGTTTGGACTCGTCTACTCTTTTCTTTGATTCCTCTTCGAAATATTTTATATTCTCCTTGAGTCGGTTCCACATTGTACCTAAAAGATAATGATTATGATTCACTGTTGGTATTCATTTCATTGGAAGGAAATGTGAAGTGCGATTAACGTTTTGAAATTCTTAAAAAAGCGGAAATGTGTTACATAAGTATTAGAACTCCCTCAGGTTCCTATATCATCATCTTTCTTCATGCATCTGTATTTCCTTTTTTCCTTGATTACTTTTTAGTCGGCTCGTAGATGATGGCATCGTAGATGAATTTAATTACTAACCTATTTTTCCTTCTCCATTGATTTCAGCCAGTTCTTTCAAAAACTCAGTTCCATTTATATACTCGTCCAGCGTGCTCGAGCCGACTGTGTGGATTTTAAGTTTCTGTAGCAAATCCTGCTTCATAAACGGCTTGACCATAAATAGCAATCGATCGATGAAGTTTGGCGCATTCATGAAGTGGAACTCTTTGAGGTTAACAAACATAGCCTCCTGTAACACAAAACTGTATTATTTTAACATCAGTTGTTGGTAAAAGAAATTGAATCTTACTAGCAAAATTAAAGCACACGAAATTAAAATTACAAGTGAAAATTTTACTTTATACTTAGTCGTTTACCAAATAAGTGCGTTAAAAATAACCGTGTTCAAAATGCAATTTAGAGTGGCAACTCGTAGTAGTGGCACTGTAGTGTAATACGGTACCTACAAAATTACCTGTAGAAAATAGAAAAATTGTTGCGCGACTGCTAAATCTATCTTGTACAGGTGGCCCACCGACACCCGGTCCATGTTAACGATCACCACGACGCCCGGCGCCGTGCCCTCTTCCAGCTGCCACAGGTCCATTATCATAACAAACGCTCTAAAATCACAAAGTCAATATGGACATAAATAAATTCTAAAAGCAGTAGCTGATACAGTTAAATTGTTCCACAACAGCTCGGATAACGTACCCTATAGCACAATTTTTAATGCTTGAAGAAAAATATAGATTCCGCGAAATTTCGCGCTGTTTTCAGATTTACAGCCGCCTAAACACATACTTACTATAGTAATAATCTAATAATTAATGGTAATTCTGGATATGGCTCGAAATTGCGTGTTGAGCGCGGAAGGCCAGGCAGGCGAGTACATAATCATACACAACTGCAGTGTTGCCAACTTAGTGGATTTACCACTAAATCTAGTGGTTTTGGCACCCCAGTTAGTGGTGTAAATTTGCATTTAGTGGCTGGTGGTTTTTTTAGTGGATTTTATCAGAGGATTTTTATCTAAAATTGCTTACACAATTTTTCATTGAGACACATTTTTATGCTAGAAGATACCTTTTCATTCCATAATCGATGAAAATATTTTAGTGGGAAATTTAGTGGTTTCCAGATTTTGAACAGTTTAGTGGTTTTCTGGTGGTTTTGGAAGAAAATCTGGTGGGGAGCTAGACTAACCGTTGGCAACACTGCACAACTGCCAACTTACCTCACCACGTCGCTGTAAACAAATTTGTTGGTGTCGGAGTCTAATAATTGGCAATAAATAGCTCGGTCTCCTTTCATTGTCGTTGTTTTCAACGGGGTTATTAACCTACAATTGATACATATCTTTTTACATACAATATTTATTCAAAAAATAAAATAAAAATGGGAAAAAATAACGCTAGTAATACTCACCACGTTTGCAAAGCATTTTCAATAGCTTGGTTCACTTTTCGGTCTTGATAAAATGAGAAAAGTGTTCTCAACGTATAATTCATATCGATAACCTGTTTCGTCTTTTGCATATTTCGTTCACAGCTGTGAAATGCTAATATAATTTCTAGATCTAGAAAACATACACCAAAATTATGGAAATTTGCCGACTTTGAGATCAAAAAATATGGATTTATGTAGGTACAGCATTAGTACACACATTACGAATATTTTCAGGACTATAAAGAAATAAACTACGAATACATGTATAGCATGCGATAAAAACAATTAGGTATCTGTATGATTTTTACAAACCCGTAATATATTTATGGGGCAAATGTGGTTGGGTTTCAATCCATTCCCTTAACTCCTTCACATCTTCCGATTTTACCTCAGGATTCTTTTCAAGTTCTTTGTGCACAGACATCTCAATAATGACAGGCATGTTTGCCCAGTAATTGTTTCTTAGGGCACTTGTATTCACTTGACCGAATGTAGTGATTGGTCGGAGACATGCGAGCCTCTGAGAGTCGCAGACGGCTCTGGCTGCGGCACCGATGAATAGTATTGTTGGGGCAAGGTCAGGCAATCCACTACTAGCTAAGGTCAGACGCATTGTTCTTGTTTCCGTCTTTTTGGTTTTAGTGCAAATGTCTGGCTATTCGGAGACATGTTGTTTGTACACTTGAACCAATTGATTGCTGAACATTGCTGTACGAAGGAAAACTTTATTATTATGACAACGATTGCGGTGGGTCAGAAATCAATTGGTTCTTCAGTTCATATAATAAGTTTTATAATTAACTAGCTTTCCGCCCGCGGCTTCGCCCGCGTAGAATTCGGTTATATTGCGGTATAAACTTCACAGAGCCCGAGACCTTTCCAACGAATGCAAAAGCGTGGAAATCGGTTCATGCGTTCTGGAGTCATAGCGTCAGGAAAGAAAACCCGACTCATTTTTATATAGTAGAAGATAGTAGATAGCTTTTACCCGCGACTTAGTCAGCATAAGTTTTTTTTGTTTTCTCCCGGCTGTAAGTGCCCCTGCAACAATGTCCCACTATCGTGTTCCGGTCCTCAACTTCACATCAAAATTTGTTCAAAAGCAACCTAAGCACATAATGGATACCTCTGAATGTTTCCTTAGCAAATATAAAAAGTAAATAATGTAAATCGGTTTAAAATACTACTAACTACCTACCTGACAACCCCCGATATTAGACAGTGTGACATCCGCAACATCATCTGCGTAGGATATACTAACTTAATGTAAGTAGTATAATAACGTAGGAAGTAAGTACGATGACGTGATAATTTTTATCTTATATCCGTTTTTAGGTAACCATCTATTACCTTACTAAATTTCATCAAAATCCGTTCAGCCGTTTAGACGTGAAAGAGCAAAAGTCCCAACAAAAACGACTAAAAAAACAACTACTTAACTCAATTTGGTTATCTGCCTACTGCCTACCCCCTAAGAACGATGGCGTGATTATTTATAGCCTATGACCATTTCTAGGTTTTCATCTATCACCACACAAAACTTCATCAAAATCCGTTCAGCCGTTTAGACGTGAAAGAGCAAAAGTCCCAACAAAACGACTAAAAATCACTAACTCAATTTAGTTGTCTGCCTACTGCCTACCCCCTAAGAACGATAGCGTGATTATTTATAGCTTATGTCCATTTCTAGGTTATCATCTATCGCCATACCAAATTTCATCAAAATCCGTTCAGCCGTTTAGACGTGAAAGAGCAAAAGCCTCAACAAAACGACTAAAAATCACTAACTCAATTTAGTTATCTGCCTACTGCCTACCCTCTAAGAACGATGGCGTGATTATTTATAGCCTATGTCCATTTCTAGGTTATCATCTATCACCATACCAAATTTCATCAAAATCCGTTCAGCCGTTTAGGCGTGAAAGAGTAACAGACAGACAGACAGACAGACAGACAGACAGACAGACAGAGTTACTTTCGCATTTATAATATTAGTATGGATAAGTTTTATATTGATATTAACGTAAACTACTCAGTGTTGGGTCGATTAATTTTAATTCCTATTTATGATCGATACCCAATAATTGAGATAATAGGCATTATAAATAATTAGGCATTTAGTTATTTTAGTTAGATAATGAAATAATGTGAGACATGTGTTTTTTGGTTTATCGGATAATTAAACATCAACAAAGATATAGATCATAATCATCATCATCAAACTTTCGGTGTGGGGGCTTGTGACGTCACACCGTAGTAAAAATTGTACCACTTAGTGGCGACACTCGAAACTTCAGAGCACTCCACGTCATTTCTTATTTAGCAAATAAAAGAAAAAATATATGTTTAATATATTTTGGTAATCTACATATCAGACGGACTAAATAGTTTTTTTTTAATCAACTAGCCAATTATCTGATTTTTTACCGTCGAGTTGAATAACAATCCCCCTTTCTTCCCGTGGGTGTCGTAAGAGTCGACTCTGGGAAAGGGTTAGTGTATTGTGGGCGATGGGCTAGCAACCTGTCACTGCAATATCACGTTTCACCATCTGGTTACCCTGAAATCGCTAAACGCGGCACTGGATTTTTGAATGCATGTGCTCTGCCTACCCCTCTTAGGAATACAGGCGTAAGGATATGTATGTATGTATGTATATTTTTATTAAGAAAAAAGTCATATGTAGTACTAAACAAAAATTACAAAAAATATTTTTAAAGTGAACATACACTATTAATACTAGGTACGAGTATGAAGACTTTCAAAGGCAATAAAAAAAAACTTTTTCTCGAACCGACTTCAAAAGCTTCTTCACTTAATTAGCCTACCCTATTGAGTAAAAAATGTAGTGCCAATTTTATAAAGAAATACTCAAGTTAAAATTAAAGGTGAGTGAGATTTATCGGCCGTGAGATTAACGGATCTATTTGCATGTCATTCAAATTTACATAAAAGCATCAGCCAATCATCGCAACTATTGCGGTCTGAATGAGCAAATAGGTCTCAGTGGTTGCATTTTAATAGAAAATGAGAAAAAATCCTAAGCAACAGATAAACAACGAATAATAGAGGCACATTCATAGGGTTAATTTTAATGCCCCTTAAAGCTATCCATCTCTGGATCTTCAGTTGACGCTACTTCCTGAGACAACCCCTATTGCTGAATACAATACACCAGTGTCACAGTCATTAATGTAACTGTCCCTTAAAGTGGCAAAGAGTTGTCGTTAGAAAAACCAATCAACAAAAGTCCACAGTCGATTAGCCTCATTGACGTCGTAACTCAACAGTTGCCCAAAGTTGCAACATAAAGGGTGTTCCCATTCCGATGAACCCGTCGATTGAATCTTTGACGGTATTGTATAACTTTTTGGTGAACCGTGCGTGCCGCTGGCCCGAGGCGTCGCGTTCTGCGGCTGTGGCCAGTGAGCAGGATACACACGTCGATACCACACACCAGTGCGGACACAACGTGCGGTTGCATACTCCCAATGCGTGCTCAAAAACAAATTATACGTTACAGTTAGCCAAGAGCCAAAAAACCGGCGAAATGTGAGACGGTCTCGCGCACGAAAGGCTCCGTCCCGTTGTCTAATACGTTAGTTATCAGGCAAGAACACTATCAGAGTTAAGTTTAAGAGACGAAATTAACTTTTTTGCTATGCGAAACTCCTTTATAATTCAATACCGTAAAAACAAATGTAAACAAATAACGTGTAAATACAAAAACATTGAGGTAACACGCATTTAAGTAAATTCCTGTATTAGCCCTTTATCAATACAACCCCCTACAATCAGAACACAACCACTCGGGGTTCGCGTACCTATAATGTGTTTTTACTATTCTATTGATACCTACTATCTATGTATATTTGAGTAGTAAGTATTTTTACTGGTTGTGTTTTGAGCGGCAGTTTCCATCGTTTGTAAAATTTTTTTTCCTGAGTTCCTTTGACTTTTGAAACATCTCATCTGAAACGGTAAATTCGTTTCCACGCGTTTCCGACCTTGGACACCCTAGTTATTGATGGATAAATCAAAGTAACCATAAATTTGTATTTGCAAAAGGCAAAACTATACATGCAGAAATTATTTACGTAATTTTAGCTTCCATAAAGCTACGGAAATACTATTTACCCTCCGCTCAGAAGTTTTGTTGAAATGTAGGGATGGTAAGCGGTTTACACTCGCTGATAAATATATTTGCGACCGCGCACATGAACCACACTCTTTCAAGTATGACGTGAAAACTCATGTTTAGCAGACAATTGTGTTAGAGTTAATTGGAATTGGATTACAAATTAGCCCTATTGATAGCGGTTGGATGAAAATAGCATCACGAAAACCTGAAGTCACAAGGCCCTTGGTAGCTTCAAATAACGTTACCCTTCCAAGTTTCCAGAACATCGGTAACGTACGCCGGGTGCTCACGGTCCGCCAGGCGCCTTCAAAGGGTCTGAGGCCCATCGCAAGCCGCCACGAGTAATATTATACACGAAAGATACCTATTAGCTACTGATATTTTGTATATTATACGCCTGGGGTATTTATTGGGTCAGACAACCGTAGGCTAGGGCGTAAAGTACGTTCATTGAGACCAACCGATTATAATTATAATTATTAGTTGTAATGTTACCACGTTTGAGTTATTGTATGAATATATTAGTCCAGTCATAATTGACATCCGAAATCGAAAATTTAACAATAATTCCAAAAGTTTTCAATCTTCGGTCTAGTGAATGGTACATTGAGACAACAATAAATCTCATTTTGCAACCTTGTCCGCAGTCCGGAACATTGTTAAAATTGCAATTTAATTAATTTTTGCTGTATGGTCGTGAAAAAAATTCCAAAAGTTCTGCAAAGTTGGAGTTGTGTTAAATATACTATTTTACATCACGTGTCAAATTTGCAACCAATTCAAGTGTACGGAACATTTTTTGTTATTAAAAATTAATGTTTTTCTTTATTAAATTGAAGGAAAACGTTCCAAAAGTTCTGCAAACTTGACACATACATCGGAAAAATATACCGAACGGTTGTATAAATTTGCAACCTTTTTGGTCGACCGGAACATGTTTATTTATAATTCGTTTTAAATTCGTGGTCATTTTTTGAGCAAGGCTGTCTCGGAAAAATTACAAAAGTTTTGAAACTTGGTTGCAAATTTCGAAAACATCTATTCTGATGCAATACTGGTATAATAAGGATATTGTAAAAAAAAATTTTTGCAAATTTGTAAATGCATCAGAATAGATGTTTTCGAAGTTTGCAACCAAGTTTCAAAACTTTTGTAATTTTTCCGAGACAGTCTTGCTCAAAAAATGACCACGAATTTAAAACGAATTATAAATAAACATGTTCCGGTCGACCAAAAAGGTTGCAAATTTATACAACCGTTCGGTATATTTTTCCGATGTATGTGTCAAGTTTGCAGAACTTTTGGAACGTTTTCCTTCAATTTAATAAAGAAAAACATTAATTTTTAATAACAAAAAATGTTCCGTACACTTGAATTGGTTGCAAATTTGACACGTGATGTAAAATAGTATATTTAACACAACTCCAACTTTGCAGAACTTTTGGAATTTTTTTCACGACCATACAGCAAAAATTAATTAAATTACAATTTTAACAATGTTCCGGACTGCGGACAAGGTTGCAAAATGAGATTTATTGTTGTCTCAATGTACCATTCACTAGACCGAAGTTTGAAAACTTTTGGAATTATAGTGAATTGATTGTCTTGACTGACTGGACTATATGTGTTTATACTGTTTATAGTATGTATTGACAGAAGACAAAGTTTATTGTCTGTCTCAAACCAAATCTTCGCTTTTAATCAGACGTGATTGTAGTCAAACGCTAAGCTTACATTGTAAAAAACAGGCCAAATGAGAGACGGTCTTTGTAACGAAGGATTCTATAGGTACCATTATCTACGTAGGTATACATAGTTTTCAGCAAGCCACTTTAAATTTAACTCCCGTGTAGTGTCAGATTTAAAATAACACCTCTACATTTCTTACGTGGATGTTGTAGGAGGCGACTAAGGAGATATGTTTAGGCTGGCAACCTGTCACTGTTGTACTTCTTCATCTACGTTTAACCCAATATGCTAAATGTAGCTATGAAACGTGAAACGGTCATGGTTTTTATATGTAGTGTTTCGTGTGCTCTGCCTACCTCATTAGGGAATGCAGGCGTAATGCATATATGTATGTTTATAACTACTTTCTGAATTTTATTCTTTGCTACCCAAAGTTGGGAGGTTCGCGGTTCAAACAAGGTACCTATTAACATGCATTTAGGTCAGCTGCATTCGAAATACGCTATTGGATGCCCTGAGGAAATAATGATAAATGCCTGAAACACACGATGATAAGCTTCGCCAGTTACACGCCCCGAACAACCCATAACCCATCGCCACGCCGTTTCTTATCTCTTATCTTAATCATGTCAATATTTTAACACCTTTATTCAACGTTGTGGTGTTGGGTTAGAATAACCCCTCTCCGTTCCTCCAGTGGTTGACATAAGAGGTGACTAAGGTTTAAGAATGCTTTAGGCGACAGATTAGCAACTTTTCACTATTATAGGTACTCTTCCACCTGTTTTCAAACCTATTTGTGCTAGAAGTCGCACCAAAAATGGTCAGTGTGGACCCAGCTAACAAATTCAGCACGTCAAGGCGCGAATCGAGTCGCGCGCGATATATACTAATATACTAGTCACTAGCTAAGTAGAGATGTCTGAAAATGACTAATAGTCTATCCTGAAACCTTACAATGGCAGGTAACAGAGGAGCATTTTATTTGCCGAAGATTATCTTTTGCACTAATTACATATCTATTAACGGAAATGTATGTAATCCGTCATTGTATACAATTCCTAGGAAATATATGTAATTCCTAAAATCGCACGGAAATGTGTGAAATAAATTACACATTACACATTTCCTAGGAAATCCATACATTTCCTAAATCGCAATCGGAAATGTTCAAAAATGGCTGTCGAATCACCGATTTTATTAAGCAACAGCTATTTTATTTAGGTTAGGTTAGGTTAGGTTAGATTTATACATTTCCATCCCTGGGACACTCACATTTCTCTGAGACACCCGGATCTCCCTGGGACACCCGCATTAACGGCAACGAGGGTGGTTGGGTTTTAGTGGGTATTCCTCCCCACTCTGAGTCGCACACACCCCCTTGGTTATCGCCGCGATGCGGAAACGACTCAGGGATAGTGCGTAAATGCATTTCCCAACCTAAAAAAAAAAGGTTTATACATTTCCTAATACGATATTGGAATTGTATACAATTCCGATGAAATTTATACATTTCCTAGGATATCTATGCATTAAATAGTTTTTCAAACTACATATATTTTATACATTTCCTAAATAGTATCGGAATTGTACACATTTCCTAGGATTTGTATACAATTCCTTGATTTCATACATTTCCGGTAACATATCTACTCTTCAGAAGAATTCATATGAATACAAAACTTTTCACACATAGCTATGAACACGTAAGTACCTACAGCAAAATGTCAGCCGTCGGCTCATTTTCAGGCCGCCAGTTGGATGAAACATATATTCGAACCGCAATTATGCTGTCACCTGCCAATCGAATATCTCGCTTCTGTGAACTACAATTTCTATACCCATCGCTCCTTGAGGTAGTGATTTGGAATACATTAAATTCTTATGTTACCAAAGAAATCGATACAAAAAGTTCATATGGATTAAGAGATTGCCCAGTTTTAAGTATTAAAAGGAAATTTGCATATATGTACCTATCACAGATTTATTTTTATTTAGATATTTTTAAATGTCTATCATTTGAATAAAATAATAGATAAAGCAAATAACTACAAATAAAACAAGAGAGAAATATTTATAAAGATCTTATCCAATAAAAGTAAAGAAATACAGATTAAACTAAAATCAACAGATAGCAAACTTGTAAAATAAAAAGTTTCGGGGGACTGCAAAGATATTGATACGCGCAAAAAGCGAAAGTATTATTATGCACCATGTTGAGACAATAAAAACTTGTACATATTCACTTCTGCACTTTGCGCGTACCAATCGTATAAGTTCACAAGAATAGCAATAAAGCCGTCTTCAAAAAACTGTCGGGGAAAGACACCCATCCACCACTGTTTTAGAGCATTTATTAAAACTGCTCATTCCCACTATTTAAAACAAAATAGTCACCGTGTCCGTGATCACCTGTGGCATTTTAACATACCAATCTACCACACACCACGACACACTCTAGACTCTAGACTCTCTTTGACTGTCAACCGTCGGCATCATTTGTGACTAGTGACCAGCGGATTGTGGATGCATCAGCCGTTTGAGGCGGTTCTGCCAGCGACGGCGTTGAGTCTCGCTGCAAGGCCGTGGAGCCTCCGGCTCGCTCGGGAACGAAGGAGGAAAGTACTCCCTGCCAAATGCATCACGATCACTTTCAAAGGCTTAAGAAACTAAATATGTACAAGTCTATGGAACTGGCATAGGTGGTTACCGTAACCAACCGTTACCATCAATTCAACGAAGGCACCACTTGAGCGATTTGTTAATGCAGTTTAATTTCTACTTCGTGAACCAAGAGAAGGAGTAGCAACCAAAGGCAGAAGTTATTGTCAAAATTTGGAAGAGATAAGTATTATGATTATGATACTAACTAAGCTTAAATAAAACAAGCAATCACTTACTCATGTACAGTCCTAATAGGTAAGGTGATATCCGGGTACAATTTTTGAGCGGCTGCCGAGCGATTCTTCATAGAACCAACACTGCTTTTGTTGCTGTATCCACTTGCCGAAGACCTATATAGACAATTACAATTTTCAATTAATATTTATTTTCAGAGACAGGAGTCACGTACCTAACAACAGCTTACATACATATGTAGCGCCCCAGCGCCAAATTCGTCGAATTACCGAACTAAACGATCCTACATCGCGCTTACGAAGTTTCGATGATCGGTCGCATAATTACGACTTTCAACTTTCTTTCTGCGGACTTCGATCCCCAGGCATAATATCTGCCTGGAGAGAGATTTCTCCATTGTAATCTTTCCCACACACATACATACATGGGGTAACCAGAGTATACGTAACGTTACATAGTCAAAACCATGGCTATTTCACGCTTCTCAGCCACTTCTAGCATAATTTTAGGTTCAAAAACAGATGGAAGAGGTAAAATAGTAACAGATTGGTAGCCTGTCGCCTAAATCATACCTTAGTCGCCTCTTACGACATCCACGAAAGAAACGGAGATGTGTTATTCTATCCCGACACCACACAGGTAACAATAGCTTGCCACAACTATTAGCAATAAAGAAAGAAACTTACATGGAAGGCTTTGACTTCCCGTCACCAGCCGTAGGAACAGGTCTCAGCATAGTATCAAATGCGGTACGAGGTTTCCCAATTATACCAAGCGGGATACCCAGCTCGTGTAACTTCTCCTCCGGACCAGCTATCGCATTGTACATGTACTGGATACGAGGTGTTGTTCTGAAGACATTACAAAGAATATAAACCACGATAATAATAAATCTGGATACCCTGAAATTGCTAGACGTGGCACTGATTTTTTGAATCCATGTGCTGTGCCTACCCCTCTTGGGAATACAGGCGTGAGAATATGTATGTATGTATGTATAATAATAAATAAGTAAGCAAATAAGAGGATAACATTATAACTTTCGAGATGAGATACATAGTTACAAATGATACTCTTGTTAGTAGTAATAGAACTTTTCTAGATAGCTATTTTAAAAAGAGGGGCTTTGAGAGGGACGGTACCTTTTTGATCATGCTGCCTAAAAAGCAAAACGTCTAAGTGAAATTTTGCCTAAAGCTAATATTGACTACGAAGCAAAATGCCT
>BHDV01056029.1:72853-101128 GCA_005406045.1 Adoxophyes honmai | reverse complement strand
CACCCTTAAAAATTAAGAAAGTTTGAGTGCCAACAAAATATCCCGTGTATCTACAGTGTGGAGGCGGGCCTGCCGTGTGGTATCGTATTTAGAAAAACACCTCTGTATTTGTTCCGTGGACGTCGACTAAGGTAATAAATTAAAGTATATTTTAGGCGATGGGCAAGCAACTTGTCATTATAGTAGGTACCTCTTAAGTTAAAACCTAAAAAAATATGCTAGAAGTGGCAGAACGTTTATGTCTATGTGGCGTGTCGTATCCTCTGCCTACCCCATTTGGGAATAAAGGCATGATGTACGTAACAAAATATCCCCTGTTATTGACAAGTCCGGACTCTTAGGTATAAATTGCGAACTCGCCCTCGATCGAAGTAGGTGTTTACGAAGTCGGAACGTACTTTTGACATAAATTGCTGTCGACCTTGGACTTTTATACAGTCGAAATATCTGTGGCCGCCACCCCGAAACAAATAGCCGGGTAGAGGGAGCGTCCTTTGGAAACGTAAGACGGCTTTTTGGCTGGCTGCCCAGGCGACGCGACCGCCTCATGAAAACAATCGAGCTTATGTTTTAATTTGCTTTTAATTTACTTCCAAATGAACGAAACTATTGTCCAAGTGGCCAGCGCTCAAAAGTTTCTGGCCAGTTACAAAAATCGCGAAGCTAAAGTTAATTTGGTTTGTTTTTTTTTCATCTGAATAATTGGAACGTTGGTTTCCTTTTAATTTAAAATTGGAATAGTTAAGATTTTCAGAAAAACAAGTTCTCTACTGTAGACACAGCTTTATAAGTTCTCACATGAAAATTGTGTACCTATCTATACTCCGTTTCATTTAAGATTAGACTTTAATGGACAAAGATTGAGTTTTTCCCATAAATCCAAAGGTAAACACTTATTATTATTTGTTATAATATTCTCATAACTTTGCGGTTAACTTAAAACTGGTGTGAGGATTTGAGTCTTAATAATCTAGTGTGAAACGGAGTATACACACGAATGACATAGTATGAGTGAAATCTTGAATCATCAACAGCATTCAAATTTTTCGTAAATAGGTATTAATACATTTTCACTTTCACCTAATGTATTTTTATCACAGTCAACTTACAATAAAAGGTTATTGATACGTCGCCAGACTCTTCATTGCCGTAGTCGTAAACTTTAAACTCCTTCATGGGTCATAAATGTTTTATAAAGCTGATGTTACTCTGCAAGTTACAATACAAACTAATTTAAAATTCAAATGCGTTTTTATAATAGTCTTTACAGGGATAATAGCTACGAGCGTAGGTACTCGCTTATTTTATGTTTTATCGTAATAATAAACATAATCAAGTGCTCGCCTTTTAACGGCTTACTTTTCATTTTAAAAATGATAAGACGAGGATGGAATTTCAAAGATAATGAGGTTATTCGAATACCGTGGAATGCTTTGGTTTAACTGCTTCTGCGAGTAGGTGCCTAAAAATAAAATTACTGTTTACGACTTCGGCTTTCAAGTAGCGCGTAATAAAGGGGCCGGGGGAACCGAATTAAGTTTCGCGATTTCGATTACTTCAAAGTCTCGGAAGTTTTGTTTATGAATGAATGGAAGATTACTGAGCGAGTTTAGCAAGCGAGTGTCAACTTACATCTTAACCCTACTTATGAATCCTACTGTCACAACTTTGCTACTTGTGGGTTTTTTTCTTATTTGACCCAGATGCCAGTTAAGTTTTAGACTCCCGATTGTAATAAGATTTACATTTAGTATTTCTTTCCTATCTACTTATGACTTTTAATGAAAAGTTAAATGATGACTTTAGCTCGACATTTTATTATCTTATTATAATGTTATGTTTGTGTTTTCAATTTCTCCGCGAGAGACTTTCGTATTTACAATGTTATAGTGAGGAAGTAGAGGTTAAGCAAATAATTACTCTGCCAAAGCACCCCTGAAGCATATTTCATACAAACGCTCGACGCAAGATGACGCATACAAAACAAGAAACGTCCTTGCCGTGAGAGATAATCCAGTGAATATAAAACACGTATTAAACCTAATGAGGTGACTGTATTTACATAATATATGCCTCACAATCCCGGAATCGTACAGACTCTGTATTAAGTATTTAAAATGCGGAATAAACCAGAACTCTAAGGCAAAAGTTAGCTAAGCTGTTACCTGAAATTTTTAGGTTTTTCCATTCCACAGTTTTTTTATATTTCAAAATTGTTTTTTTCTTGAGTTATACCCCAAAGCCAGACAGCGATCGACAGAATACTAATAACGCGTGCAATCAAAATATTAAAAAAGACGTTACTGCAAACTTCCTCCATTACACAACTAATTAAATAATCTGTTGTTCCTTGTGTTATTAGTCCTTGTCCTAATTCGCTACGTGCAGCCTACGGCGTGCTACGGCGTAGCTCACCGCTACGGCGTAGCTCGTAGCCGCGAGGACTCATTACCGCGATGCAGGCGCTCGTTAGCTTAAGCCAGCCTTCGACTAAACCCAGATGCGCTAAAGCTAAAACTAACCGGATAATTAGTTGAATCCATTGTTAGCGTGCAACGGCAGACGGATTAAAAAACCTAGCTGCGAATAACGTAACTTGTGAATTCTTTGAAAATAGAACGCTTCGTTTCTTTAGCTTTTGTATATGAAAAGAAAAGTCTGGTATGGAAGAAATATCTTGTGCATTATTTGCAGTTTGAAGTGAAAATATTTTAATGTTGTCAATCTCAATTCGTGGATTTTGCTGAAGTCATAAGTATGAATGGAGCGAAACTCGAAGACAATCTGTTAATGAAGTAAATGTTGACAGCTATCCTTTTACATACCCATTCTGTGTGTAAACCCTCATGAATGAAAACAGAACTTGCTCTTTGTATGTCTACCTACCTAAGATCTTTTGTTTAAATTAGGTACACCTACGTAAGACTTGTGATTTGAAGATTTGTATTTAAAAATTGAGTCACTTTCGATGGTCGCATTTTGAGTAAAAAATGCAACGAAGACGATTTTTTTAAGGATACTTAATACGACCTTTTTGTAACGACGTTTTTTGTCCAATTAACAAATCACGGTTCATCCCAACACCTTTCCGTGAAGTCAAGTAATTTACAGTCCGGAACAAAAGTGAACAACTTCAGGTGCGAGTAATTAGTGCAATAACTCCCTAAATGAGTGCCTCGTTAATGTTTCCCGACTTTTTCTGCGCAAATCCCCTCACTTAATTACTATACTTAGGCAATGATTTATCGCCGTCCCAATTTGTGCTAAGTTTACAAGTGTACTTTTTTAGTGGTCCCACAGTGTATTGTAGCACTGAACTAAACTGCCTTATCCGACCCCATTTGTCTTGAGGGATGGTCCTATCTTGTTCGTAAGTCGTACTAGAAGTTACGAAAAACGCTTTTTGTTTAGCAACTCCGCGGCAATAACTTATCCGTGTTGTTAGGTAAGGAATAGCCCCTGTCGTCTTGACAGATTTAAGTGTCGATTCACAATTCCCTGTCCTTGTAAATAAAGTCTCTTGGATGTGTGTATCTCGTTTACAGCGGCGACGTGATGGCCACGCGTTGTTGTTGCTTATTACTTATGAACAACATTAATTTGTGTGTTTACACTCGCCCACTTTAATTAACTATGCATTAGACGGACGCCGCCAGAAACTGCAAAGTAATTGTAGTTAATTTGCTCCGTTTGTATGCATGACAAAGTCACACGAGCTCTAATTAAACTAACTCCATCAACATCACGAAAGAGTCATCGTTACATAACTGAACAAAAAAATACTTCTTCAAATTTTTGTATAAAATCATTTTTGCTTACAATTTCCGTGATAAAGAAACATACAATGCTTATCACATCGTACAGTAAAACGTCGCATCTGGTCTTTTCGCTTATCAATAAGTTTCGCTCGGCTTTTTGTCGAGCCAGACTGGGCATGTAAATTTCATGCGGTGGCAACCACGTACTCGCGCCCGCGAACAAAAGGCTGAATACGCTGCAGGTGCTTGCTGGGCTCTTTCTACTCTTCACACCTCTGAAATGGCATTTACTGCCTTCTGACGCATCTAGTGTAGATGCCATAGTGGCTGTTTGAATGCTTAAAAACAGCTACGGAACGGAGCGCCTTGCAACACATTTTTACGCCGATTTAACAGCTTTGTAGTGTATTTAACTTGCCAAGTTTAATAGCACAATCGCTAAAACTTTGAGTTGTTTATGAAGTTCGATGTTTATTGTTTATTTATTAGCACTAAATTGAATAAACTTTAGTCGTTTTCGCTACGAGCCATTTAACATAACAGAGGATAATTGTCTTCGACGTTTAATGCTATTGTAGTTTGTATAACTCGATGCGTATTAAAAATTAAGTGAAACTAGTATCGTGAAACCATTACTACTTACCAGTAAACTCATTTATCTACTTCATACAAAGATAGAGACAAATAGGTGTAATAAAGTAAGATTGTAAGCGTACATTTTTACTCTTTTTACAGAATTATCTCTAAGAACATTTAATTAGGACGGGAGAAATTGGTGTCGTTATTATAACGAGTCATTGAATTAAATTAGCATCTACTTATTGTTCTCGCCCGCAGGCTCGCGGCCCACCTCAGTCACCGCGGAAATCGTAAAGAACCCAACAAATAACGTAGTTTCACTTAATTAGTGCTAACGGTTCGTTTTATGCGTGTATCTCTGATAAAAATAGCTCAGTGCGCGTACCATTTTATGTCACTGACAAATTAAGTAAGCTAATGAATTTAACAGATTTTGTATCACCCTTTTTTCATAAGAAAATAAACGACCTGTACATGTTTTGTACCAAAATATACTATTAGTGCCATTGTAAAATGTTTGGATCAATATCAACACATTCTCCCACTCTCCCATGCGGTAAAAATATTGACGACCGGAGTGACCCTCATCTATTTTCACTATCAATTTATCTGTCGAGAAGAATCTGTTCTCAAAAGAAATAAACGTCAAAGTTTATATTTTCATAAATTTATGAGTAGCAACAGAAAACTTCGAATATTCACTGGTGATCCTTTTTACATAAAACGGTCGACCGCGATACAAAGTGATCAGCTGTCACTACAATTTTCCTTCCAATTTTATCGGCAGTCAGCGCCTCTCAATAAGTTTCTCAAAACTCCCCGCTTCTAAAGGGGTCGAGCTCTTCTGATAATTAAATCATTACCTTTCGAGATAGTTACCGACACGAATGGTTTCTTAATGTAAAATTTTCGTTGATGGACGCAGAGCCCGGGGCTGCGAGAGCTTTGTTTACGCTTTGTTGTTTTCTAATCTCATTTCTTTAGCATTTCTTCTTTGTTGTGTATCGCAGACGGTAATGATTTCATTAAAAAAAGGTTCAACAATGACCCAAAAAGCAAGTTAAACCGAGCATATTATTTTCAGCTCATTATCCTCCACCTTTATTCAAAGCTATTTTCGGTCCGGATGATTTACCGTCGCAATTTCCCTCACACGTAGATGCATCTGACATTCTACTGTTATCCGCCTAATGAGTCACGGCGAGAATAAAGGCTGCATAATTAAAAAAGGGTTGAATAGGGAAGAAGTGGGGGTGATGAAGCGGGGCGGTTGGTGACCCGCGTCGGCTCGCGGGCGCCGCCGCTGACGGAGACACGTCAGCCGCAGGCTCACCGTCGAATTATGCCTGAAGTTCAATTTGTGGGACGGCTTTTTATTGATCATTAGCGAAGACTGTTTAATGTTTTCGAATTTCAGTTACATTTCCTGACAACGATGTAACATCCAATTAGCTATCCGGAATTTGTTTTTACGTAGGTCTTATTTGGAAATTGCCGTGTGGTGGGGTGGTGGTACGAGAATGTCGTATGAGGCAACTAAGGAAATAGGTTAAGGTATATTTTAGGCGCAAAACTAGTAGCCTGTCACTATTATACTTACATCTAATTTAAAACCTGAACATTATGTTAGACGTGCTTACGAAACGAGAAATAGTCATGGATTTGTCTATGTAGCGTTTCGTGTGCTCAAAACGATAAGCAAATTAAGTTATACATTTTTTGTTCTCATTGATTGGACGAACGAAACTTGAAACGGAAACGAGAATAAAAGAGCTGAAGTTTTGTAATAAATTAAAGGTGAAGGGAAAATCCTTTAAGGGGTCTGGTTCCCAGGGAATACCGGAGAACCAATGCCGGCACCTTTAATCCCAGAACTTATATAATTTATGTTCCCAACAACTGTTTGGCTAAGCGTAGCTGTGAAACATAAACTAGCCCAGTAGCTACCTTGGTTGTTTGAACCCAAATCACCGCGCACACGATATTACGGCCCCGTCGTCGAAATATGAAACGGCTGAAGCCAACATGTTGCTGATTTCTTTACCCTTCCGAGGGTAGAGTTTTTAAGGTGAACTATACTTTAATGCTTTGGTACGAAAAGGTTAATATTATTAAACTGTATATGTTAACCTTGGTGTCGATTCTACGGGCTACCTTTTATGAGTCAGATAATTCTTCTGTGAATAAGCGCAAAATGTGTTCGCAAATGGGGTAGGCAGAGCAAATGGAACATGATATAGACAAAACCATTCGCAGCCACTCAAACATAATTCTATGGTTTAAAAACGGATAGAAGAGGTAAATATAATAGTTACAGGTTGCTAGCCTATTGTCTAAAGCAAACCTAAACATGTTGCCTTAGTCGCCTTTTACGATGTCCACGGAAAATATGGAGAGATGTTATTCTATCCCGACACCACACATGACGAAATTTATTATATTGAATAATGGTCTGTTGTTTATTGTTGATTGATTATTGTGAGTGTTTTCTACGTGGGTACCTCTAAAAATATTTAGTCGATATTGTAATCAGCTCTAAATGTACAGTTTATACGGTCTCATTTGCATTAATCACTCGGTGTTGTCAGATCAAAGGTATTTTTGGATCAGATAAGTATTTGTGAGGGTATTTCAGCAATACCAAAGGAAACATACGCAGAATTTATTTAGTCCTAAAAACCGGTTCAGGGTGAATTTACATAACACAACACGCAACGTAATTATCGGCACGGTAATTAAATCCATGCGGTGCCATGATATATTATCACGCTTCCGTTCCTTTTAGCATTGTAATGGCATAGATAATGTAAAATATAATCTGATATCACAAAGAAATCTAGCCTACAAACCCTTTGACATTGGAGGCGCTGTTATCTATTTGCCTTGCTATTTGAGCATTCTCTAACGTGAAGCGTCAAGAGCCACTCAGATTTACGCTAAGTGCACCTAAGCCGACACTCGGCCGGGGTCGCAAATACGCTAAGATTAATCACAAGGATGATTCTTAAGCCATACCTGCGATCCGGGTGAAGGCGCCCGGGAGCACGGCCTTGTCCTACTGGCGGTCGTCTATATTTAGCCCGGCCTACCCGGCCCGCGCGCCCCTCGACGCCCGTCAATGAATGCTATTTACAGCAAAAGTGCCTTAGTGCAGTAACTAACTAATAGCCAGCTTAACCCGCACGCTGCCAATTAATGGCCGGTGCATCGGACAACATCTAGCCGCTGCGTTACACCCTCTTTCAAGATTGCCAAGTGATTCCGCATTACACTCGTAGTTTCAACGCTTTTTTGTTTAAAAAAATCTCCGTACATTATTTAGCGATTGTATTACGAGATATGGATCAGTTGTATTTCCGTGTGGTGTCGGATTCAGAAGAACCCCTCTCCATTTATTCCGTGAATGTCGTAAGAGGCGACGACGGAAATAGGTAAAAGTATATTTTAGGGGACCGGCTAGCAACCTGTCACTATTGCACCTGCTAACTCAAAACCTAAAAATATGCTAGAAGTGGCAATACTTGAAATAGTCATATTTTTGTCTGTAAAGCGTTTCGTGTGTTCTACCTATACCATTTTGAACTACAGGCGTGATGTATGTACGTATGGATCAGTTGCAGACTGTATCTTACTTATGTGAATTAGTATAACTTATGCCACGGTGGTAAAAATACATACATCGGTCATTCTCCAGACTTCTAATTACCGCGTCGCTTTTTTTCTACTAACTTTTCAATGAATTTTATTTCAGATTTTGTAACTTGACGATCATTGAAACTTAGACGCTTATGGGGCACTTTGTAATTACTAACGGTTAATCAGTTATAAGCGATTGAAAATTTACATGACGCGGTAATTAGAAAAACGACGCGGTAATTAGAAAAACGCCGCGGTAATTAAAATTTTATACTTTTACACGGCGCGTGAATTAGAAATGCGATGTGCTAAATAGAATATTTTACTTTTGTTGGATGCCGTGTGGTGCCGGGTTAGAATAGCACCTCCCCTTTTCTTCCCGTGGGTGTCATAAGAGTCGACTCTGGGAAAGGGTTAGTGTATTGTGGACGATGGGCTAGCAACCTGTCACCGCAATATCACGTTTAACCATCTGGTTACCCTGAATTTGCTAGACGTGGCACTGGATTTTTGAATCCATGTGCTCTGCCTACCCCTCATGGGAATACAGGCGTGAGAATATGTAAGGATGCTTAAATTACAAAAAGGGCGCTAAGAAATAATTTGGACCTGTCACTATTCCACCTCTTCCATCTTTGCGAACCTAAACCTATGCTAGAAGTGGCTGAGAAACGTCATATAGTCATTATCATTGTTTTGACCGTTTCATGTTTCGTGTGCTTTGCCAATTCCGTTTGGGAACACAGGCGTAATTGTGTGTATGTATGTATGTAGTGATTAATTGATTATGGCTATTTCACACATCTCAGTCACTTCTAGCATAATTTTAGGTTTGAAAACAGATGAAAGAGATAGTGTCAAAGTGACAGGTTGCTAGCCTGTCGCCTAAAGCATACTTAAACCTATTTCCTAAGGCGCCTCTTACAGCATCCACGGAAGAAATGAAAGAGTTTAATTCTATCCCGCCACCACACAGGATAAGTAGATAATAATATGTTACGTCTAAACACAGACATGTACCATCAAACCAATTGATTCCTGATCCACCATAGAACCTATTCACAGTGAACGTCATAGTGACATTGCGTTGCTTGACAGAGGAAATGTTTATGACGTTTATAGTCACAACGTTTTGCGGTGGGTCAGGAATCAGTTGGTTCTATAGTAGTTTACATATTATTCTATGAACTATTATACACTAGCTTTTGCCCGCTGCTCCGCTTGCGTTAAATTCGGGGTAGCACTGAAGAGATAGCACACATACCAACTTATAGCTTTCTACATTGAAAATTGCGGAATCCTCCACAAACTTCCACCACTCACTTTAGGGAAATGTGGGGGTTTGAAGAGACAAAAAGTAGCCTATGTCACTCTCCATGCCCTAAACTATCTCTACCTAAAAAAATCACGTCAATTCATTGCTCCGTTTAGCCGTGAAAGACGGACAAACAAACAAACAAACACACTTTCACATATGTGTATTAGTATTGTATACTGTATTGTATGATTCTTTATTGCACATAAGACAATTACATAGAATAACATAACAGAAAAACAACAAGTAGTACGGATATAAACATACTTATCAGTATAATTTACTACCTATTCTAATTACCGCGCTCACTTTTGACGTGTGAATTAGACGTGGAAATTAGGGACTCTTAAAAAACAAAAAATAACTTTTTATAGATACAAGCAATAATCTCCAGAATCTGTTACCTATTAAATATTGCGAACTTTAACGTGTTCTCCAACTCTCAGAGAAATTAAGTTGCTGGTTGATTTTAAAAAAGTGAACTTGGTAATTAGAAATTTCGTGAACCACAACGCGGTAATTAGATAATTACGTTGATAACTCGCGGTCCGATGCAGCTAACACAACTGTCTTTGCACGTGGCTTTGGGCACGACTGACGGCTTAACCGAAATGTGGTAGCGACATTCGTGCCTACATTCAGAAGACTTGTGCGATGAAAAAAGAAAGCGTCGCGGAAATTAGGATACGTTTCGAGACAAAGTGATTACAATTGATATCTTAGTGGTATATTACTGTATCTATTAGATTTTTTTTTGGCAATGAAAACATACATTCTTATGTGAAATAAACTTGCTTACATTGTTTTTTCTTTAACTATATCATCAGGAGAAATTGAAATGTAAGCAGTTTCGGTAGTAGGACGCGACGCGGAAATTAGGAGAATGGGGTATTAAGTATTTTTTTCTCCCAGAAGAGTTTTATATATGCACTTGAAAAAGCATGTACAGCTCAATAAAGATATCTTTTACGATTTAAAAATACAAGATATAGTAATATCTGTAATTTTATAATTTTAAAGAGCGAGGACATGAAAAATGTACGTCTGGAGAATGACCGACATACATCACGCCTGTATTCCCAAGAGGGGTAGGCAGAGCACATGAATTCAAGAATTCAGTGCCACATCTAGCAATTTCAGGGCATCCAGATGGTTAAACGTGGTAAAAATACTAGACTAAATTCAAAAGGTTTTCGTTTTCTTTTTATTTATCGCATCGAGCGTGACCTTGGAAGGAAGCCAAGCTCCGGAAACCCAGCATGAAGGTCGAAGGAAATGAGTCTCCTTAACATTACACAGTTTTAAAGGAGCTATCCGTCACCGTTTCGCTCGATTTAATTCAGTAAGCTTTGCATTTAAAATTCACGTTTTGTAATTGAACAACATTTATTATTCATGTCCGAACGAAGGGAAGCAGTTACTTGATTTCCCTGATGGATAGTTATATCAAAAGCGTACCTATCTTTACTAATCTCATCAACGTTAATGATAATGTTTATTTTAAAGTCAATCTCAGAGTCGCGTTACGTCGAGAATACGTCTTCGAGCAGGTATACCAAGTTGACTTCTATGTTGCCGATTTGTTAATATTAGCGGGTTTTCTTTTGGTGTATATTTAATGCATGTTGTGGTTGCTGTTTTACCTACATACATACATACATATTCTCACGCCTGTATTCCCAAGAGGGGTAGGCAGAGCACATGAATTCAAAAATTCAGTGCCACGTCTAGCAATTTCAGGGTATCCAGATGGTTAAACGTGATATTGCAGTGACAGGTTGCTAGCCCATAGCCCTGTTTTACCTAATGTTTTATTATTAGATACTATTATTTTAGAAGACTGCTAAGAGATGAGGACTTTAGAAGAAGACTACGCGTAATTTTTTAAGTGAATTAGTTTTTTTTCAATAGTGTATTTCTTCCTTGGATGTCGTAAGAGGCGACTAAGGAATTAGGTTATGGTATAATTCAGACGACAGCCTAGCAATTTTATTATTATAACTCTTAACTTAAGTGGCTACGAAACGTCAAATAGTCATGGTTATGCCTATGATGCGTTTCGTGTGCTGTCTGCTTTGTATGTATGTTAAAAATTGTGATCTTTATGACTGACGCTTTTTGCCGTTCAAACGACATTCTGAATGCAACGGGCGTGTAAATTCGCGCTTGCAAAATGCACGTTCTCCTCGACTAGACCGAGCGAGGATCTAAACTGATGCTTTTAGCACGCAATACGCCCTAATTACACACTAACTTCTCCATGTGGCTTATGTTTAGTTCGCAATTGATTTTACTTCGACACTTTGAAAGTTACGGTGTTTGTAACTTCGGCGAGTGGTTTACGCTGTGAATCCGTTCCGCGGGTTCGGTAATGTCTAAGTGGGAGTGGTCGCAGCGGGAACTTTAATTCTCACGCTCTAGCTAGTAAAAGTTGCCGCTTTCCGCTTTAGGAGTTTGAAATAGATGCTCTTAGGAATCTAGTTGGGTAACAAGGTAACATAGCTATTGCCATTTCAAGATAAGAACCGCGTAATTTACCGTAGGCATAAAAAAATATTCGAATGAATTGATAAACTCCTCCTTGTTTTGAAGTCGATCAAAAAGGGGGTTCATTTTATAAAAAAAATCATGTAGGTGTCTAGGTATACGTACTTAAATTTGTAGATTACCTACATGAATAAGTTTTTCTGAGTCGTTATTAGTTTCTAGCTGGTTCACTATCATAGTCAGCAATCGATAGGGAATTGTGTAATAAGCGGACAAAACCAGTCGCCCGGAGAAGGAACAAAATAAATTGGTAATTAATTTGCCCTCCGACTGGCTGGGCCTGGGCCAATTTGATGGCCGCTGCCTACCTGATATCTTTCTAGTGACTGTTACTTTCTTTTTCGAATATTTACTAAAATGTTCTAGAAGGTAGACAATGTAGGTCAATGTTTTTAAGAATAAAATCAAACATAAGTTTTGTGAAAATTTAACATGGCTGTGCAATGTAGCGTCAAAAACTTTTGCGAAATACGTAAAAAAAAAAGATCATTGAACCTGAACCTAGCAAGCATGTTCCTTTGAAATACTAAGTACCTATTTAAAAAAAATACTTTAAAAGAATTTGTTAGAATCCTGCGATTTTAAGAGATTGATGTAAGAGCTCGAGTCGCCGTCTATTATAAATTGTCACGAATACAATTTACCTTTCACAATTAGGAGCGCCCTCCGCCAGAGCGCTCGAAATTAAATTAAGCCTTTGTTCCGTCTCTCTAACTTGATAAAACTAACTTCAGCTTTCTTCCAACGTGTGCTTACATTTCCTTTATTTCAAAAGTCAATGAATAATATGAACATCGTCTGAGTTTGAAGACATCCTTACATTTTTAATGTAGGCACTTGTCTCTCAAAATGAGTCTTTTGTTTTGAACTTTAATAAATGCAACTTTTAGGTGCCTAATAAAGTAACGTAAAGTTTAACAGGTGTATTATGACTAATTTCCCCTGGGCAAACCTTTGTTCCAAGGCTTTAAATTCGCCGGCTTTTAATGAAATAACTGAGAGTCGCTTCGAATATTGCTAAGAATTTATGCGACAGACATGCAGTAAGCGTAATTTATGTGACGTTCCTAAAACCCAGTCAACTTTCTTCGCAATGTGAAGGCTCCTTGCTATGCAGTTGCTCCACTCGCTTTGTTTCGAGTTCGTGTAGCATCTGTTCCATACATTCATTAAAACAAATATTTGTGATCAAATTAAAATTTTTGATGCTTATCAAATGTTGTGTCTTGTTTCAGGTAATTCACCCAAGATAGACCGGAGATGAGAAGCTATTAATAACTCTCAAATCAGTTTTCACACCTCATGGTTTGGATCTTATATTTATGAAAACTAGCAGATAAATACTTCCATTAGCCAGATTCAGCTTCAAGCGTATACTTTGTTCTAAATGTATTACTCCTTAACAATAGTTATTCGCAAATGCCAACCTTAATATCATGTAACGAGGAGCATTAACGTATAGAAATTAATGTCAGCACTAAGCCAGGCGCTCATCGCGTTGTCACTATATACCGGATTACTTACGCAATTAGGAACAATACACAATAGCTATTATTGCACAAACTAGCACATTACACACGCTTAGTGTAGCGCTAGTGGGGCAGGAAGATTGTAATGTGACATTTATAGAGCTTAAACGCAAAACACATTAAACTTGACAGTCATACTGCGATTCACAGACCACAAATGATTTATAGTATGATTCTATTCGCACGATAGCAGGCAGTTTCGCGACATACAGAGGAAATTGAAGGCTGTAACCACGCCGCCCCATCGGAACACATATATGAATGAAGTAATAATCTGAGCTTACGCGAAAGAGGCCTATTTCGCTGGCAAATCGCAATAAAACGTGTTCATAGAACTCATTTTGTCTCATATTTTACTGATTCAAATAAAGTGTTAAGCTTTATTGAAATAAGTAATATGTAACTTCTTGGGCGTTTTTATAAAAAGGCTAAATAGTGCGAAGGTTTTTAAATTGCGAATTGCATACAGCGGGGACATATTTGAATAATATAGCTTTATGTTTAACGCTAATGGCTTAATTTTAGATTGTTTATTAAAAACTAATCATTACTAACACCGACGTCGCCATTGGTACTTTTTTTAATGTGATCTTTTTAATCTGCTATTTCTGTCTGCGGATAAAAAATAAGATTGTACCGTTTTTATCTTTCTTCCATGAACTACAAATAACATTACTTTGCCCACACGTGACTAAACTACTTCTGATGCAACCTAGCTGCCACCCAAATAACGATAGAGTCTTTCAGCAAATTTATCTGCATAACAAAAAGTGCAAGTCTACTGTAACCTCAAGTCGTGGTCGTCAAAGGTCCTTGGCCCTCATTTGTCGCAGTCGCGTGCGACCGTTATATTTACTGCGTCACAAAGAGATTGGAAGTTGAAACGATAGCAGATCTTTTTACTCTACCGAATGTTCGTTCAATCGAATGATTTCGTTAAAAAGGTTCGCGAACCAAGTAACTTTACGATTATAATATTTTAGCATTCCCATTGCGGGATTATTTTTGCATCAAAGGGATCTTGTTGGGGTATTTTTACGGTAATTTTATGTGCTTCAAAATTGTTCATGTTGTACCAAATTTCATAATTCAACGAAGGTACAAGTGCCTACACTTAATACGTTTTATGATATTTAGAGGATTGGTTGACTCCTTACTTTCATTAATTTGCATATAGATAATCATTGAAATAAAACAATATTGAAACCAAAAAATTACAGCAAGCGTGGTGAAAGAAATACCCATTAATGTACTTTGATATGATTCTGTTTATTTTCTGATCGTAAGTTACAGATTATTCACTAGTAAATGAATTGGTTTCGATAATAAACCTACCGACCTAATGCTAATTTACATACGACAGATTGATGGTTAATTACTGGCCTGAATACCGTACACGTGCATTAATAAATGTGATAAGAAAATCCATTAAAATCCTTTTGTGATTGTAAGAAGAGATTAACAAAACGAATCAGTTAAAAGTCAAATTGAACTCCAATTGGTTTTACCTCCGATGAGATACTTCTGTGGTGTCGAAATCCGGACAAAAGCTTTTAATTGCATTTGCCACGCTGAAGCGCATTTTATTTCACTAAATAGTAAAAGCCAATGATATAGTGACTGCTTAACGATTGCGAACTGAAAGAACACGCTCTTCTCGTTCAATTGTATCTATTAATTTGCCATTTGAAGGATTAAATCAACGCCGAAATTTAATTTAGGGAATGATATAAAGCCCATTACTACGTCATCCTTCGCTTTTCGCCTTTCCATTCAGCGCTCTACGACCATCGTAAACAATTTTGTGTGGGAAATTTTCTTTCCCCGCCAAACCGACATAAATTTAGCCCTAACTCGGCCCGCAGACACCCGCCGTACTAAAATATTCGATTTATTGACAAAGACGCCGTAACGAATCTATTCACTTTTAGACCTCATTTGTGCTAAGCGGTTTCGTTGTGCCCTATTCTTAACATCAGCTAACATTGATTGTTTAGTGGTATTGGGGCTAAGTCGTTGAACATTTGTCAGAGTTGTGATTGTTTTCCCTGTAGTATACTTTGCAATTAGCAATTTATTAGCAAACTTTTCTTTTCACTTGCCTGCTTGCTGGTAACAAAATTAGAATGATTCGTATTTCGTTAAAAGCGGCGCAACCCGTTGCGGCAGGCAGCCGTCGCAAGGGCTTGTAAATTGATCCCGGGTCCGTTGGAGGCTGTTTTCATTACATTTACGAAGATTAAACATTGGAGAAAACAGCCCTGGCGGACTGGGCCTAAGAGATTTTGACATTGTTTCGCTCTCCGTCTATTGGCAGAGATTTAAATTTCTACTTGCATTTCTGTTTTTTACCATGAATTAATTTCTTTTAAAAACGTTTCTACATGGTAGAACCTGAATCCTTTTTCTTTTGGCTGTAACAATTTTCAGATACAAAAGGCAAACCTTGCTTAGAAAATTATTACAGAAGCTACGAAGATCTCAAACTTTGATTTTTGGATACATTTTACGGCGTAGTAGAAATGTAAAATTATGAACTTATTTTATTCCGGTATGATAATTTTGGGGCGGGTAAGGGTACAGCCAATTATAGCGGATGATAATTAAAAACCTGTTGCATCACCTTAAGACCAGACGATATAATTTTTATGTATATTCAACGACTTTTTATTTTAAGTTAAAGTCTGAAATATTATGAATGGAATAACTATTATTTATCTTTTTGTGGTAATATCTTTCACGTGCGAGTATGTTATATTATTATGACATACACGTTTAGAGAACGCACCTTGTTAACGTCAACTAAAGTATGAAGCACAGAATAATGACACAGAATCGTACTATACATAGATACATACAATCACGCCTGTATTCCCAAACGGGGTAGGCAGAGCACACAAACCCCTACATAGACAAAACGATGACTATTTCACGTTTTGTAGCCACTTCTAGCATAATATTTTTTAGGTTTTGAGGTGGCAGATACAATAGTGACGGGTTGCAAGCCTGTCGCCTAAAATATACCTTAACCTATGTCCTTATAGTCGCCTCTTACGACATCCACGGAAGAAATGGAGAGGTGTTTTTCTAAATCCGACACCACACGGAAAAATCCTACTATGGTACAATCAATTTATCCATGTATATTTATTTACCACTTAAGCGGGTTTTTTACAATATTTATATAAAAGTATTAAAGAAATAGTACAAAATGTGCAGGTACATTTAAAACCGTACCTAGGATGCCATCGATAGCGGAGTAAGACTCAAGCAGACTCCTGACGATGCGCTCTGTATATCATGGAGCGCCGCTTTTTATATCAGACCCTTAAACCAACTCTCTAGCAAATATATTATTACAATCACTAAAATTATCCTAAGTGGTTAAAAAAACAAGAAATAGTCGTGATTAGGGAATACTGATACCTACCTCGTTTATGTTTGTAATTCAACTAGTTTTATACAAAGCTTGGTATCAAGCTGGCCCCGTGTGGAGCCGGGTTAGAATAGCACTTCCCCCTTTCTTCCCGTGGGCGTCGTAAGATTCGACTCTGGGAAAGGGTTAGTGTATTGTGGGCGATGGGCTAGCAACCTGTCACTGCAATATCACGTTTGACCATCTGGTTACCCTGAAATTGCTAAACGTGGCACTGGATTTTTGAATTCATGTGCTCTGCCTACCCCTTTTGGGAATACAGGCGTGAGAATATGTATGTATGTATGGTATCAAAGATGTCGCTGAAAATTGGCTGATGCTGATGGCTTGTCTGCTTGTTGCATTTGGTCGTCATCTGGATCCGGCTTTTATTATAAGTTGACACTTTTCGTGCGCGTACTTGGCTTCACACTTATGATGTTTGACAGTGCGTCCCCTTTTGGAGTATGCCGCCGCCGGGGCAAGTCGCAGCCGCGTAGAATGGAACTTGTTTGGTGAGGATATTGATGTGTTATCGGAAAGCCTCGTAAAAACCCCCCGGTTAGGGACGATAAATTCATGTCGTGACGGAGAATAAATCTTCTTGGCGGATGAGTTGATTGGCGGACTAACGTTGCGATACACGGTTATAATATTCTGTTTGTAATAGTTGTGTACTCGTATTATAAACGGTGGACAAATCTGTGAGCCCTGAAGAACAACTCATACCTTAATTGTTTAAGGTCATTACTTAAAGGAAACAGTCTTTTTTTTAATAAGTGTCACGGTATTCACACACATTAAGATGCAATGTTAATCTGCATCACGGGTTCCATTAGTGCCATAAAGATACCGGTTATTTTTATTGGACTTTCAGTTGAGTTGACCCGATTTTCGATTCAGGGAAACTTGTTTAATAATTTATTTAAGTAAAGTTATGTATCATAAATTTTTATAGGACTTCCAGGGATCTTATATTTTTGTCCACTATGTTTGTTATTTACCATAGTACAGTCTACAACATCACAATCCAACCAATTTAATAGTAGGTATCCAACTGCAATGATACAATTCTACGGGTGAGTCAAAGATGCTGACTATGATCCTTAACATGTGAAAAAAATAACGTTGCTATTTTGTAACGACACACGAAGTTCGTCGATTGCTAGATATTATTCTACGTCATCTTCGTCATCAACTGTCAAAGTGTTTCAATTCGCGTTGACGGAGATTCGAAGTTCAGTTGCAAAAAATACCACTTCTCTCTGTGGTGGAGTTCAGTCCCTAGGCATAAAATCTGCCTGGAGAGAGATCTGTGTATTTGGAGTCTCTCTCTACATATTCTTTTAGTAGTGATTCGTCAGTTGTCCTCCCATAAAATCTGTAGTTACCATACCATGGCTTTTAGAATAATCTAATAGATACATAATACCGTAATTGATATAAGTTCATGAAAGTAAGTAACACTCCAACGATTAAAACTTATAAAGGTACACATCGCATTTCTACTCGTAGCTATAATAAATTGAAGCTTTTATAGGTAGGTACTTACAATTTATGCTATTTATCGACATACCACGTACACGTTATATGTAAAGAAAACATTTGAAAAATAATCATATCTTCATAATTTATGATGACAAGATATCTCTGTACCTACCTATTTAGTGTAAGTTACTTACTTACTAGTACTACTAACACTGTTTACAGATGAATTTAATATAGATACGTCACATGTCATATATCACATGTGGATAAAATATATCGTTTGCGGAAGCTGAAAATACGGCCACATTTTTCATACATGAAGAGCGTCGGGAAATTACGATCGCTTCGTGGGCAAAATTTTATCGCAGTAGTGGAAGCCTCTCACATTATAGCTCTCAAAATTATTAGTTTTATGACACAGGTAGTTTTCAAGGCACTATGATAGTTTGTAATGTGAGACACGGTGCAAAAAATTGGAATTTGTTTATTCGACAAGATGAGAGTATACTATGAAAACCCGTGATACATGTACTTAATAGATTCTAATGTTTATCATAAATCGTTGTGTATCATTGTACGTCTTGTACTTGCATTTATACTTACAGAAGATTTCAATTATGATTTTAAGACACCTTTAATACTAACAATTAAAATTATAGTACATAGGTATCTAATATGGCTTTACTGTGGTCTAAGAAAATATTAAAGAAATGTTGCAGTTAATTCGCTTAAAACTGATATAATTTAAAGTAACCACTGACCTCAATATTTAATCTACAGTTGGGCTTACTAGAGATACGAAAATAACAGATACTTAATTTACTCGTATAATGAACTTTAATGGCACTTTCTATCTCCCTTAGGCCCATATTTTAGATGACTAGGTTGACAGAAACCGGTAGTAAGTTGACAATAATTGCAAACTTTTTTATCTAAACCGCCAGCATTCCGCTTTGGCGGCAAAGCTTCCTAATTGTGCTGCTGCAAGTAACGCGCCATGAACGGAAGACATTAAATATTCATTCTCAAGAGTCATTAGAGCGCCTGCTGGTTTTTCTTTACTTTAAAATTTGAAGCACTAGGCAGTAACTGCACCGTCGTCGTTGGGAATTTGTTCATATAATAAATAAGTGATCATTTATGCACCTTTTCGCTTTAGTGTTTTAGTCGTTACGGTATGGCTTTCAAGCATGGCGTATAAATGACAAGGTACAGAAATTTCACTTTTTAAGACTTTGACTGTACGAGTACTGTGTATTTAAAGCAGCGGATCTGAAACTTTTGTTTTTGCTCCTCTCCACTGAGTATATGCGATGAAATATCTACTAATTGATATACAGAAGCGCCACCGTAAGATTCTTAAAATAAAACCTCCATTTTGTTTTAGGTGAATTAGTTTATAATTAAAATAATTATGAAGTATTTATTTTTGAAACTACGCGCTATCTGCACTATTCTCTGCGGTACGGCAGGGGAGTTCCACTCGTCAGTTTGGTACGCTCCACCGGCGAGACCTCACAAAAGGTCTTATCTACGTCAAGGGAGTAACGGTAGAAAGCGACAGCAATATTTTTACACGTAAACATGTTCGGAAGTGGACCTTCTCTACGTAGTACTCACCTATTCTGTGGCTACGTCTCCCTGGGTAGGTTGAATCGTACGCAACAAATCTGGCTACTAAATGTAATACCTGCCTGCGGCCGTCCCGGATAAGCGGAGCGGACAAATACGGTTGTTACGTTGGCGATGTGCATTCTGTCCGAGTTTGGTCTTCGTATGGACATCACCATTGTACTTTTTGCCCTCGTTTTGTTTTCTTATCTCGTTATTTTTTTTTACATAAAGTCGGCGAATCACTAAGCATTGAGGATAACATCTCTTTTAAGACACCTCTTAAGAAAAAAGTTAATGCTTAGTGTTTCACCGACTTTATAAAACCTTATCCCCCTGGCTTCTACCTTATAATGTCGCGTGTGACCACTTAAACATTTTCTGTAGTTAAAAAAAGATAACTTTATAACATCTTCGCTTGTATTTCCAAGGAGGGTGGACGAGGGTGGACAGGGAACTGACATAAACTTAACGCAACACAAATATACTTGACTTTTTTCCGTTTCGGGCCAGTTAGAAAATATAAAACGACTTTAATCATTTTCAAATTAGAATACGAAAGGTAACAAATTAAATTTATGAAAATGACTGAAAATCTGCAACAAATAACTGATGAAATGTACTAAGCGCGCACATAACTGTGATATAGATACACAGAACTTTATTTAACTTGTGATTGTAATGCTAAAACATTACGGCTGCTCACGCAAGCTCTGTCTATCGTTCAGTCGAATTAAGCTCTCTTTACCAATCTAAACGAGCATTTCAATGGCCACAAATTTGGTCCATAAACGCATCGGTGTCGATAAGCAGACCGGGAAAATCCAGGTGTGGATATGCGTACGAGTACTCTGTTAAATTGGTACAACGCCCGCCATTGTTCTGTTGGTTTGGATTTTATTGCTCTGAATGCATTTTGGGAATTCAAATGAACTTATTTGAATTAGCAAGCAACCGGTGATCGAACGGTTAATTAAAGGCAAGGCGTTTTTTCAATTTAAATTGTCTTGGTATAGTTGATTAATTTACATACATTAGAATTAGATCATACATCGCGTCCCGAATAGAGTAGGCAGCATACACCGCGCCTGTATTGCCAAATGGGGTAAAAATGCTATTACATAGCTAACGCAATGCTATATCACGTTTCGTAACCACTTCTAGCATCATTTTCAGGTTTTTAGTTAGGGGTATAATAGTCATTGGTTGTTAGCCAAAATTGGTTGTTGTTAAACCTAAAGCGTACCTATTTTCTTGGCTGCCTCTTACGATATCCACGTAAAAACTGGATAAGTGTTATTCTGAACCCGATGCTACACGGGTTATGTGTTTAATTTACTAATGCATATTTTAAAAGGTGTATTGAAAATGATCAATGCGTTGCTTTCGTTTTGTTTTGAAAACATTATCTATCTATTAAGGCCATTTAATGTCGCCATATTAAATTTGATTGTAAATTACTACCTATTATAATCGTATTTTGTTGGACAAAATGGGTCCACATCAAACGTTGTTGGCGTCATATCATTTATTTATGTCAACCTAACGATCAATCCGGCAGGGAATTTATCAAAGTTGCTAACATGGGCACACGTATAATGCCACGCCCCTTTTAAGGGTTACAATAGTAGATTGTGTCACAAGGGAGCAAAATGGCATATTTACGGCGAGGGCGTACATTGAATCCTGAACGAAGCGAAGGATTCTATAGTTGAATCCCGAGCGTAGCGAGGGATTCTAAAATAGAATCCCGAGCGTAGTGAGGGATTCAAGTGTTAACGCCTAAGATGAAAATAATTTTGCTACCGTGTGACACATACCGCTTTTCACATCACCTATGAGGAAAATAAAAGATATAAAAAATATAAGAAATTTGATTATTAACACTCTTAAAAAATAACATTTATTAACATTTAAATATATTAACAATTGATTACTTTGGACTTTTTTGGTTGGTGGCCGTCTGAAAACCTTTTTGATAATGTTGATAGTTTTGTGTAGTTTTTGATATCTTCTTTGTGTTAATTGTTGCTTTTAACATGCAGGAAATACTCCATACCGTTGAAGGTTGCATATTTTTCGTCAATTCCTCTAAATAAATTAATTACACAGATTATCAAATGCGATGAACGCCTTTTGATGTCTTTCATTTCAAATAATTGTCGTAAGCGTTGTTATACTTCTCTCTTGATTTTTATTAGGCAGCAAATTATTAACCACTGTATTTGCTTGCACCTTTATAAATTCGGGCGTTAACTGTAATTCTTCACTTTCAGTGCCAGTCATCTTTCTTCTCTTTTGAAACTTTATAAAAAAGATAATAAAATAACACACTACAAAATTGTTTGTATTTACAATTCAATTCCCGCCATGTTTTTGTTTTGTTTTTTTTACAATGACATTACTGTCATTACTGCACCACAGATAACAACATACCCGTTTATCAAATCGATTGTTAGGACTGTCCATTTTATAAAGTATCGATTTTAAAAAATAGTTAGTTAGCCGTTTTATAAATTATTTATTTATAGCCACTAGACTAAAGCACTTTGCTTGTCATTTCATAATATTTAGATAATAATATATTATTATAGTTTGTAACAAAAAAAACTAATAAAATATATGATCGTAATCGATTATTAAAAAATGTAATCGACTATAAATAAATTGTAACCAATTATGTGCATACTATTTTAATATAGCATTGCGTTTATTTTTTATAATGGCAAGCAAATGTCCTTGAACAGAAAAGTGCCACTTTGCTCCCTCCTAGCGGGGAAGAAAAGTGCCCGTTCCGAATAGGTGATGTGAAAAATAATATCCAAGACTTATTTCCTGCCTCAACAAAATTTGTAGCTAATTTGTGAACGTTGCTTTATTGTCGGCGCATTCCCCAAACTACTCACTTAATACATAATTAAGGACGTCACTCGGCGATTACCGGTTTGCGAGCTAAATTGTGTTTAATATTTCTTCCTGTGAAATTTCCAAGTGAAAATGATTGCGCCGGCAATTCATTAAATTGGCACCGCGCCTCTATGCTCTGTTAAAATGTTCTAGTAAAATGATACAGCTATTATTGTGCTAACATTATTTTTTACATGAATAACTGTTTATTTAGTTTATTAATTTATTCATCCATTTTTTGTTTACAAGATTGCCAACTTCTGTTGAAAGATGGTGTAGTAGTTTTGCTATCAGAACAGTTTGTTTTCTATGTCTAGTCTGATGACAGACAATATAAACACAACTCCCTCTTCCTGACTGAGAATGACCAAGCCAAAGCTACATAAATAAACTAAGAATGTTCACGTAACTGCGTACGCGTATATTTTAATCGCTGTGTACTAGCGGCCGCTCATTAGATTCCCGTCACGATCTCATAACGCGTCAGAGCGGATAAACTAGGTGTCCCGACCGTGCATCCCAATGAGAGAGCCTACTAATTCCACTAATAGCCGTTTCGAAACAACACCCTTTGACTTAACACCTGGAGCCTGCAACAACAATGTCGTAACTCCTAACTCTGCCAAGTCACACAACTTGCTCGCTTTATTAAATTGGTCGGTCGATGGACGAAGTTCTCACTTTAAGCGGGAATAGTTAGAGACGGAGATAACAACATTGTTGGCGGGAGTTTGTGTTAGATACTTGCCAGATATTACGGTGAGCATGTAACATTAGAACTTGAGGGGCACACGATGAAACTATCAATGTACAAAACGATAGATAAACAGAACAAAGCATCAGTTAGTAAACGCTAACGCTGCTCGAATATTACGACCACTATCTGCTTTATAGTCGTCGATATACTTCATAAAGTTACAGAACGAAAGGACAACCGTGAACCATAGCTATTGCATAGCATTTACATTATTTTCAAGCGAGTTATCACTTAGCAGGCGGCGGTCGATTTAACACTAAAGCGGTTTGTTGACACGCAATTAACTCCATGTCGGGTTTGACAAAATTAAACATTGCGTGCGTGCGTGGCACCTATCGATGAAAAATCGTTTCACTGCTCACATCCAATCGGGCATTTTACCAGATTCGCGGCTCTTGGGTTAATTTTGGTAACTGAATATTTTGAATTCATTATTCGTTTAATAAGTAACAAATTAACAAGTCTAAAAATAAATGCAAGTTAGGTAATTCGTTCACCTTTTTTGCTTCAGCTAATAAGTAAAAATCCAGTTTCATCTTGTCCAATTTAGTGTTTCCGTGGAGAGCCCCTCGGGTGTACGTGATGTCTTATTATTAATAATGCATCAGCGTTGAGGATCCGATTAAACATGAGCAGGAGTAGCGTTAATATTTAACAAGGACTAAAATACGGGATCACATTAAAGAGGGGCAAAAACAGGCTGCGCGGTTGGTGAAGCCCAATTATGCTAAAATAGTTTACAGACGCTGAATCACTGCGGACGCCCGAGCGGTTCATATTTACAGATATTAATTGCTTGGAGCCTTTAACGAGACTGGGGAACAATGGATGGATGACTAGGTTAACATTTAGTTTGGCGTACTACAAATGTGGACAAGAAGACTGCCGTTTCATTCATCCGTATTCTCGTGAATTAATGCTGTCACAACTTTGTTATAACTCTCTACGGCATGAATTTCCAACTTCTTTCTTACGACGGAAAATTTCAAGCGACCAAATTTCGTGCCAGATTTATTTACAAATTCCATTGTATAACTAAGAGCACTTGAACCCTCACAAAGAGACTTGTTTCAGAATGTCAAAATATCTGCAGTTGACACAAGTATCGAAATTAATGGGAAATTTGGCTTGGCATCTAACTTCGTTACCATACTCTTCCTATAGTCTAACTTGGTTGGATACATTCAAAGTTTAGGGTAAACGTGTATTAACACGACCCGGCCACGTCAATAACTTTTAGGTGATATTTCGCATACAACCATCTAATACAGAGATTGAATTTACGTGAGGCACGGTGCCCCTTTGTGTATACCACGCCGGAATATGTTCAGAGAGATTTGTTTATTCCTTAGACAAATCCCTGGTAGGTAAGACACGGCCCGAACGGGAACGCAACGTTCTAATATAAATCAACCTCTAACAATGATTGCCGGCAGTCTTAATTGTAAGCTGCCTTTATGCCGACTTCGGGTCCACACGGATTATCCCAGTTTTGTTCGCACGGATGACAAAGTTTTTGAATTTATTAAAGGCTCATTTCCGAGACCCGCTCGTGTCTACCCTCAAACCTATTAAAACTTCGACCTTTAATTTCTTCCTTTTGTGCGAAAATGCCGGCCGCGGCAACAATGTTAGTGATATTTGGACAAAATGTCGCAATAAGCAAGGGTCAGTCCCATACTAAAGTATCTTGCTTTAGCTAGTTTATAAATGTTAAGGACTGGTTTTCTGTAAGAATCGGAACTCTTGTTCCCTCATCTTTTCAGTAGAAACTAAGAAAAAAATGTCTTCAAAAAACCGTAGACAACGATTGCATGTAGTTAGGTCCATACAATTTCGAAGGATAACTAGGTGTTACAAATTCATAGCTCTATTATTTTTCTTGCAACGATAAAAACTGTAGCTATAAAAAATAAGTGACAATTTGTAAGCTTGAAGTCATCTCACAAAATGAAATAGCTTCTAAAATAAAGACTTTCTTAAACCTTTGCTTTCGTACTCTGAAGGCAACCAATAAATGATAGAAAAACTTATCAACAAACTTTCCATAGGCTTAGCTTTTATTTAGAATAGCAAACGAATGGAATTGGAGTGCGGCGTTTAACTTAATGCGTCCATATGTATCAGTAAATATAGAACAGCGCGTATGACGTCAGAAACAGAATCTGCCCAAGCGATATTTCAAGCCACAGACTTATAACGAACTAGATACCGCGAGTTCCTGCATTTGTATGAAAACCAAGCGTGTCACTTTTTCTCAACGGTAGGTATACTAGGTATCGTCACATTAGCTCTCTAGTGATAGGAATTGACAGTCCGAGTGAAACCCATTCAAAGATGATGCCGCCTTATTCAAGTTATCTTGTCTCTAGGCGGTTAAACCTAATCTGAGCGTTATAAAACTAAATAAAATCGCGTCAAAAGAGGAGCATTGCTCTTCCTTTTGGCACGCAAAGTACATACACTTGAGTCATCTAGTTCGATATAAATCTGTGTTTCAAGCTTATGTGGTAAATCTCGTTTTCATTCCTACCTAAACCGAGCGGGATGCGTTTCTCTGCCTTTTTGGGGGCAACATCTATCAACAAAAACTCTATGGATTTTAGAAACGCTTTCGATTACTGCAGCTATTGGAGTCGAACAAAAACGGCTGCTAGTGTACTTTTAAATTGACCAAAGGCAGAATTCTATACATGTTCAGTTGGGGAAATTGCAATATCGAGTGTAACATTTTACTGCGATTCCACACAATGAACGCTCGTGGTACGTAGTTGTGGAAGTTATGGTTTTCCGATATTGAAAAATACTATTTATCTGTAAAGCAACTCAGCCCTGGCCTCGGCGCATCATAAAACGAGAAAAGCTTAAGTTGAATCGTGGTGAAAAGCTGTATAAAATAGATTAAGTATCTAACAACTTGTAGGTGCTTTATTTACTATTAACGAGGACAACGGTGTCTTGATTACTGCAGGGAATGGAGTTAACAAATGCGAAACGCTTTTTTGCGGAGAGATTTGTTTGTCCTATCTTCCTGTACCTATTCGACGAGTGCGAAATACATCTCGCAGCCCTACGGAACGGCCCTTCAGTCACGTCTGGGTCCACCGTTGCCGGGCACCCTCGGGCTTTGCCCCCACCGCTGGGCGCTCTCGGCCGATTGCGTCTGATAACCCTTGAAACGGCCGGTTTTCTCCCAGATTTCTACGTGATTGAATTACAAATAATACTAATTTCGAACTGTTTGATAAGCTTTGGTTTCGAGTGTGATTTCGAGTCTATTAACTATTTGGGTACCTAGAGGAAAATCGTTATTCGCTTTTTGTGTTTATTAATACCTACTTCCTTAACAAAGGCATGTATGAAGGCTAGCGAGTAAAAAACTGCTTACAAAGGCGGAATATAATAAATAAATATCTTGAGAGCACTCCCTGCCAAGCCACTCTTGATTGGTAAAGAGCATTAAATTATGGATTGGCAAACGGATAATTAGTTTTTAATTTTATAATAAAGCAAAACTGCGTGCATTCCTAATGTGTACATATTTACACATTTTTATTATTTTCGTTTAAAAGAAAACTGATTGAACTCGTCGGTACATAAATACGCCGTCAATTTAATTAACTGGCATCAAAATGTACGTCATTAATAAATATCGGAAATGTTTTCAAACAGCAATCAATATTTTACAAACCTCGTTAACTCGCCCGTTTCTCATTACAGCGTGCTCCGCCATTGGATAACCCAAATTCTAATTTGAATCATACCTTTGGAACACCTCCATTGGAAGTGTCGTTTACTCCCATGATTGTCAAATTTTGAAAAGCAATATAAATATCTCTATCTATGAAATTTAATACTCGTAGCGACAGGATATTTAATGCACTGATAAAATCTGATCTTCTGGCACAAAAATTAGTGAAATACTTGCTACGTTTTTGACTTCTCGCTGGTGATACATGTTAGTTTCTTTTATTGTTACATTCTACGAGGCATTTTAGCTAGCCTATGAATAGTATCCTAGATTCACATACATACATATTCTCACGCCTGTATTCCCAAGAGGGGTAGGCAGAGCACATGAATCCAAAAATCTAGTGCCACCTTTAGCAATTTCAGGGTAACCAGATGGTTAAACGTGATATTGCAGTGACAGGTTGCTAGCCCATCGCCCACAATACACCAACCCTTTCCCAGAGTCGACTCTTACGACACCCACGGGCAGAAAGGGGGAGGTGCTATTCTAACCCGGCACCACACGGGTATCCTAGATTCATGGGCCACAAAACATGCTCTGTCCATCCCTTTGGAAATACGGGCCTGATGTTTTTCTTAATATGTCTACCTATAGCCGTATATTTGCCGTGTGATGTCGGGTTTAGAATAAAACCTCTCCATTTCTTCCGTGGATGTCGTAACAAGGCGATTAAGAAAATTGTTTAAAGTATATTTCAAGCGACAGGCTAACAAAATGTTGTAAGTGGCTGCCAAACGTGAAATAGTCCGCATAAGTCTATGTACACAAAATTGAATTACAATACAATAATTATTACAACAATATGTTACTTTAAATGATTAGGCTGAAAAGTCCCGTAAGTCTATATCCACCCTTTTTAACCGACTTCAAAAAAAGGAGGAGGTTCTCAATTCGTCGGGATATTTCTTTTTTTAACCGACTTCAAAAAAGGAGGTATTCAATTCGGCTGTATTTTTTTTTTTTTTTTTTTTTTTTTTTT
>BHDV01056029.1:35890-71601 GCA_005406045.1 Adoxophyes honmai | reverse complement strand
ATGGAAGGTCACCCTCATTATTAAACAAATGCTTTCAGTATAGCCCAAATTTGAAGTCGGTTTTTTTTTGTTTAAAATTATTTGTGAACGCAGGTCGCGCGATCGAGCGGGTGTGCGCGGGCGCGGACGGCGCGGGCATGGTGTCGGCGGCGCGCGCGCTGCTCGCCGCGGTCACGCGCGTGCTGCTGCTGGCCGACATGGTGGTGGTGCGGCAGCTGCTGCTGGCCAAGGACAAGGTGACTACCTACATAAAAACAAGTAGTGAAAAATGCTTTTTCAACACCAGTGCTGAAGACCATTTAAAAAAGTTGTACATTTCCTTTTATATTTTTTTTCTGCTCAGAATCAAGACACTGTCGATATCGATAGGTAAAAAGATCGTCCCGAAAAGTCATTTGCGTTCCGTTGCTTTTTTCATACACTGAACGTTACGTGGTGGCATGATTGTATGCGTATGAAAAACCATTTTTTATTCAAGTTGAGAAAAAATAATTTTACAATTTTTTATATTTATTTTTTTTACAAAGTAATGGACCAGTCTACTATATGTAGAAAATAATGATGATCCTGCATGTTGTAAACTACATAAAATGAGTCAAACAGTACATGAGCAACCCTTTTTTTATATTAGTTTAGATTTATCCTAAGATGGTATGAACATCAGCAGGCATTTGACATGCCGTGGCCTAAGATATTGCATCAATACCGGCAGGTGGCCCGATCACTGGACCGCCTAGAGTCAGTGTCCAACTTCGCGGAGTTCGTGCGAGCCTTCACGGAGTTTGGCGGCGGCATGGTGGAGCTGGCGAGGCTGACTGCGGAGAGGAGAGCCGACCTCAGAGACGAGCGACGGAGAGCACAGGTCGCAGCCGCGAGGAACGTTCTAGAACGTTCCACTCTTATGCTACTTACCTCATCCAAGGTAAGGCGGCACCCCCAACAATCACCGTAAATAACGGTCCCAGAGATAACGTCAGCAAGACTCATATCCTTACGTGTTGAGGTCGAGCTGGGCGCTTATCGCCGCAATCAACTACAGCGGCGGGAAGATAACTGCCATCAGTACTTTTCCCTTCTGTTTAATTAAGCCATGGCCGCAGAGGAAACGTAGTACAGCGATGAAGGATCTAGAGCGATGGAATGCGATAAATTTGAACTGTAGTGGCCGGTGCCCCTCGGGTACTGTAAATTAGCTCTGTCGGTCTGGCGCCATTCGTCCCATCAATTATTTAGGTGAGCCCCCGCGCCAAAGTGGCTTCGTGGCCGTGACCACACCTTGTTGTCCGTCCGAGATTTATTGAAATACGATAAAAGAAACTTCTGCAAATTATGGGCTTGTCGTCGGAACGATAACAGACAGTCGAATTTATATCCAGCAATAGATATTGTGTAGGAGAATGTTTGTTTACAAGTTTAAACCAATTTACGATTCTTTTGAAACTATACTAAAAGAGCTGTAAATAAAATCTCAAGATTGTTTCTATTCAGAAAACGGACGTGGCCAGTAGCGCATTTATACGAGACGTCCTTACGCCTAAGTGGTGAGATTTAGCCTAGGCCGCCATAATGGCTCTTTTATAGCAGTTGAATTTAAGAATCGGAATAACTTTAAATGCTGCGAAGCTTTCCCAGCACCGAGCCATTGTATCTATGTATATGTAAGCCAAGTGACATGTAGGTATTTCCTGGTCTACGTGCTTAATGTATTAAATTTATAACTCAAGTACATAGGTACATGATTAGTTTGAACTTTTTGTTCTGGTTCTTGCCGAAATGGATTCATGAATCAAGAAGAATAAACCTCACTCCAAATCAGATTATACCAATGGAAGGCAAACTCAATAAAATACTTGTGTTATGAGTGCCTCGAAATGTTTTTGGTTTTGTTTTCTCAATCTAAATTGGAGGAGACATTTTTTATACCAGCAACTTGATTACACATGACATGAGTATTGTTAAAAAAAGCTAAACAATAAATACTTACATAAAATATATTTTACTTATTACTGCTATGCAATTATTGTATGTATTGAAACTTATTCCGTTACTGCGCATTCAGAAACATCAAGCATTAGTCCTAAATCTACCCCAGTTGAAAAGCACACGAATCGTTGCCTGGAAAAAACCGACTTTATTGCGTTTCATAGCCACTTGTAGCATAAGGTATAAAGTTAGATAAAACATACAATAGTGACAGATGGCTACTCCGTTACAATGCATGCCTAAAGACAAAAAGCTACGACCTCTGGATCCAAACTTACGCACACGATAATAAAAAACAGCACGGCCCATATATCTTAGAGGCTCATATTTTTCAAATATGTTAGCCTTGGTGGGCCTTCGAGGCCCGGAGTGCGCTGGAGACCGCGGGCCGCAAATGCCTGCAATCTGTCAACGCTTCCGGCGGGCGTGTCGTGCGCTCGATGCCTGCCTCCCTTTCATATCACATATTTTACTGGCAGTCGTTCCTTACAGTCCTTTTCAAAATGTAGAACGCTCGTGCTATTTCTTGTGAGCATCTGTTCTTGGCTATAAATTCTCTGCCTGTATCTCCAACGCATTAAATAAGCTACCTATTTTGTTACGAAACGTTTTCTCTGAAAAACAGGGTGGCTCGGTGAGCCATCGTCTTCGTCTTCAATTTTAATTTCAAGTTTTAAAACTTGAGACTGTAAATTCAATGGTTGCGCCCAGTTGACTGCTCGGTCGTAACGACGTTAAGGCTGATCGTAAAAGAGCCGGAGATCGCAGACTTGGATATAACTCCGCAAATCATTCCATGTCACGGCACAGCCCAGGCAGAAAGGCGTGCCTAGATTAGATCAGAAGCTATTTCGCCAATCAATAAATTACGGATTGTTTAGTGCCTAGCGAAAACGTTGTCTTAAATTAGCGAAAGACAGAAAAACGTTGATACAGAAAAGTCGTTTATCCCTAAGTTACGATAATTAACCTGAGGCATTTTTATAGAAGCTCACCAAGTTTTTCTTTTACATCTAGCACGACACGGTACGCGAGTCGTGTCGCACGCGAAATATTCTTTCTTGCATGCGACCCGATTCGCGCATCGTGTTGTGCTAGACAGGCAGGCTAACTAGAGCGTGTTGTACGAGTATCTATCGGATATAGGGAACAGACGCATGTTGATTTCGAAACCTGATACTCCCAGTAAATATTTTAGATGCATTTAAAATTGCTTCATCTAAGGAGGGTGCTTATCTGTGCATGTTACAGTAATCAAAAATCCTGGTGTGGACGTGGCTCGCACCTCTGCCGACATTTTTGGTTACTGATACGCCTAGCCACGTCTATACTAGGATTTTGGTTACAGTGACGTGCACCAATAACAATTGCAGCTCGCAGATGTGTCCCCGGCTCTATAAAAGCTGATAACGAATGGCGAGCTAATAATATTGTCATCTCAATTTACCACGGATCAATTTTATAGCTGTAGCCGTAATTGTTCTAAGGAGCTTGCTATCCATGAGATTACGATTAGGTACACAAGTAGGATATAGAGACGTAAATGTAGAATCAGGCCGTTGGTACGTAATGGTCACGACTTTCAGAAATGAAGATCTTTGTTTAATCCATTTCCATACTTCATGAGTCGTAGGTACCATTGAATTAAAATTTTCCACAGTCATATCAAATACATTATGCGCGTACAAAATTAATTGATGTTATGTTAGATGCTAATAGTTATTTGAAATTTTTTCTTTGTTCTTCCAATTTTTAATTAAGTAGAGACTGCATGAATATGTATTCAGCTCGATCAAAGAGCCAAACATATTGATATAGGTACACTTGACACTTTAGCCGTACAGAGGAGAGGTATTTATTATTGACTATAACTGCCTAGTATAATTATGTTAGTTTATTTAGCCTGCAATACAAAGTACATACCATTATTCTGTACTTATTATTCTATACTTACCGGCGCAGTGACTCATGGAATTAAATTGTATTACCAAAATTGCGGTGGTCTTAAAATGAAATTACCAACTGTACGTTTAAACATAATGTTATGTGACTATGACATCATAATTTTAACCGAAACATGGCTTAGGCCGGACATCATTGATGCCGAACTATTCGATGCAAGGTACAATGTGTTCAGGCGAGACAGGGACCTAGTAAGTACGGCCAAAAAGGACGGCGGCGGGGTGCTCATAGCTATTAAAACCGCAATACTCGCTGCGCGCAGATGTGAGTGGGAGTCCGATAGCATTGAGGAGATTTTTTTGGAGGTTATGGTTAATAAACGTAACTTAATAATTAATGGTGTATATATCCCTCCTAAATCAAACATGAGTATTTATAAACGTTATTTTGATAGAATCGAAGAGCTGAGCATGCGGTATCAGAGTCACTTTTGTCTTGTGGGTGACTTTAATATCCCCGATATTATGTGGTCTTGTAACGCGGCCACTGGTGAACTTACACCTTCTGATAGTGTTGTTTGTCTCAGTGGGAGGCTGGTAGTTGATGCGGTAAATACCCTGGGTCTTAAGCAGTATAATAAATTCCACAATGCTAATGGGAGAATTTTAGATTTAATTTTCTGTAACCAAGAATGTGTCGTTGAGCGTCCTGATGTCGAGCTTGCAACTGTCGATAGGCACCATCCAGCTGTCCAGTTTACCATTAATCTTAGCATACCACAGCAAATCCCCACGAATCACCTTCCTAAGTATAATTTTTTCAGGGCTGATTACGATTTCATATCAGTTGAATTGAATAAAATTGATTGGAAAGCTGAGCTTACGAATCATCCACCGAACGATGCGGTAGATCGATTCTATGATATTGTTTACAATGTGATTGATAAAAATATACCTATGAAAATTAAAAAAAATCCTAAATACCCTAAATGGTTCTCCTTGCCGCTTATTAGCAATTTGAATAGGAAAGTCAAACTATGGCGTCGCTGGAAAACTTATGGTTCTATAGCTGATTATCGTGAATACTCATTGCTTCGTGCTCGCGTCAAATTACTTCTGCTGCAATGCTTTGATAATTATACGGAGGCCATTGAAGGCTCGATGAAACATAACATTAAGACTTTTTGGTCTTACACTTCTTCTCTTAAACATAGTGCTTCGGGTTATCCAGCGACAATGTTATACAACGGCAAAGCATCCACTACTCCAAATGAAATTGCTGAAATGTTTTCTGATTTTTTTCGATCAGTTTTCGAACCCAAGGATGCCGCAATGGAGGATTGCGACGCTGAGGGAGATATCTCACACGATAATACACCTAACCTCTCTAATATCATTATTAATACGCCTCAAATTTTAAAGAAGCTCAAATCTGTTGACGTCAATAAAGGAGCAGGTCCCGATAAAATTAGTCCTATATTTATTAAAAGCACAGCGGAATCATTATCCCATCCACTTCATATTATTTTCAATAAATGCTTGTCAGAAGGCATTTTTCCATTGCGGTGGAAAATTTCACACGTGACCCCAATACACAAGTCGGGATCTAAGGCACAAGTTACAAACTACAGACCAATTTCAGTGCAATCTTGCATTCCAAAAATATTTGAAAGTCTAATCCACGATAGTATATATCCTTCTTTGGAACCTTTTATACTACCGGAGCAGCATGGATTTATGAAAAATAGATCAACAATGACGAATCTATTGCTCTATACTAATAACTTGTTTGAAGCAATGGACAAAAAGGAACAAGTTGATGTGATATTCACTGATTTCAGAAAGGCTTTCGATAAAGTGGACCATGCGATGCTTCTAAAGAAATTGGCTTTTAATGGTATTCGGGGCAACCTTCTTCGATGGTTCTCGTCGTACCTTACTAACAGGTCGCAGTTAGTTGTTATCAATGGATTCAAGTCAAACGCCACTAACGTCACGTCAGGTGTAATTCAGGGGTCCATTCTGGGCCCTCTACTTTATACACTATATATAAATGACATTAACACCTGTTTCAGGAATTGTAAATTTCTCCTATTTGCTGATGACTTAAAGATATTTAAAACGGTAACCTCTGAAAGTGATTGTATAGACGTACAGAACGATATAAGCCTGTTTGTAGACTATTGTACAATGAATAAGCTGCAACTAGCTACTGATAAATGTATGCAAATATCTTTTACAAAAAATAAATCAAGAAAGATTAATCATGTTTATACCTTAGGCACTTCGCCAATCAAAAAAGTATCAAAGACGAAAGATTTGGGGATTGTGTACGACGACAAATTAGATTTTACATCACATGTAGACCAAGTGATCTCTAAAGCACGTCGAATGTCGGGTTTTATTTTGAGAACCGCCAAAGTTTTCAAAATGAGTACAACCTACTTATTACTGTATAAGACCCTCGTAAGACCACATTTAGAATACGCATCTGTAATTTGGAATCCACATTACGAAAAATATTCAAAATCAATCGAAATGGTTCAAAAAAAATTCTTAAGGGCTATGCACTGGCGATTAACGAGGTCCAAAGAATCTTACAGTAGTTTGCTCAAGCGATATAAAATACCCTCGTTAGAAACGAGACGTAAATGTTTTGATATTATGACCCTGTACAGCATATGCAGGGGGCACTACAACAGTCTCGAGCTGCTGCAGCGCATCAGTTTCAGAGTGCCCCCGCGGTTTAGCTCGCGCCTCCTTTGCCGTCCCGTTCTCGCGAGGCAACGCTGGCCACCGCGCGCCCTTGCGACGGCTATGCACCTTGTACAATAGGGAATGTGTTTCGGTTGACATTTTTGGTGAGTCAAAGTCACAATTTAAAAATAAAGTTCTAAAATGTTTTATGGAAAACTGTTCTGCTGTGCATTGATGTGTGGAATTGTTTCGTTTTTAAATAGACACTTACTTAATCATACGGTGTATGTAAGTTGTTATGCACCTAAATTTTGTCTTGCTCAGTGGCTTGCCATGGTGTTGGTTGGTACTTGAGTGCGTTACCATTAACCATACGTGTTTTAGTGAGAACTGTTTTAGGGAATAAGTGCATGTTAGCTAGATAAATTATATGTAAGATTTGTGTTTTTCTGTACACTTATTGCTGTTGGTTTCTCCAATAAATAAAATAAAATAAAATAAAATTATAGACTTTTGTAAACTGTTGTTCCTTGTCATCCTGAACTAAAAACGATTGAGTAATCTTTTTCTTTTATTTAACTTGCCAAGAACGATTAAAGTCTATGTTCTAAAACTTTATTCCCAGACGTGCCTAAGACACCCGGGGAGCGCATCGGCGCGGGAGAACCGCGACACGGTGTTCTGTCAGATGCGGCGGGCGATGGACCTCATCCATTACGTCGTGCGCGACGGCCTGCCTGGCCACGAGGAGCACTCGCAGGAGGTTAGTGCGCAATGTATTAGCATACACTAATATTACAATTTTGATGATATTATTGAGCCTGTTTACAGTGTTTACGTCTAGCACGACAAGGCGCGAAGCGATCCGCGCGTGACTTTAATTGTACCTGACACTGTCTGACTAAAACAGTCAAAAAAGGACAAGTAGTGCGACTCGATTCACATGCTTTGTCTTGTTAGCCATTTGTACCTAGAAGGTGCCTTTTTTAGTTTTTTTAATATTAACGAAATTAATACAATCTAAATGAAGAACCAAAATATGAGAACGTGGCTCCGTATTAAGAAATAACCGGAAAGAAAGCTCTATTGTCTGACGACAAAAATATTGAATTTTAATGCTGAAAAACTAATGCATTTCTATAGTAACCTAATCAAATAATTTACTGATAAATAATGCTCTTCTGGTGCTCTCAATTTCTGACGTTAAAGGCGAAAGTCGATTAGAAATGTAACCAAGTGAATCGTAATAAATGAAGTCATAAATGAACTTGAATTAATTGCATGTACTTGTACGTGAACGGCGTCTGCGCCCTAACATTGAGCAGCTACGACGGCAGTTAAACATTGAGTCGGGGCGTACTAAATCGTAGGTACTTTTTGTCTCCTGTCTACGGCCGTCGAGCTCGGGAGAAAAGTGGCTCCGTAATTGCACCATTTAAATCTCTAAAGCTGTGTAAAATCCTACGAATATTACTGTTTTTGTTTTACTGATTAGTTTAACTTGGCAATAGAACAAGCGTAGCCTACGGATGGAATGAAAGTAATGTTTGATCACGTTTAAAAAAAGATTTTACAATATTAGGTGAACATGTTTCTTGTACATTTACTTATTTATTTAGTTGAGTTACGGTATGACGGTGGTTTCTTTATATGTAAAGTAAAAAGTAAAGTGAAAAACTCTTTACTGTACAAAAAATAAATAAAAGACTAGGTACAGATAGGTAACAAAAAAAACACCAAGTAAGGTACCTGGGTCGAATATGGCCACGTTAAGGTTTGACACTAAATATAAAGCACTTGTATAATACTGGAAGTGTCGAATCCCTATTTATTCGATAATGTGTTTATTTAGGTAATATATGGCAAGCACAAAAATATCTAGAATATAATAGGTCAGGGTTGGGAATAAATTTTTTGAAAGTTGGGAAAATGGCCATATTTCCGACAGTGTATGTGAATATGGCCAGGTGATGAGCCATATTAACCGTATGAATTGATCATAGAAGTAATTTCTATACGTAAGGGGTAAGTCCTTTGTACACATACATAACCCCACGCTTGCATTCCTAAACGGGTTAGACAGATCACAGAAAACTTTACATAGACTAATCTATGACTATTAAGACCTTTTGGGGCCACTTTCAAGTTTGGGCGTAAGGCTGAATATAAATGGTACAATACTAACAGGTTGCTAGCCCATCGACTACAATATAGCTTAACCCATTTCCTCAGTAACCTCTGGTGATATTCACAGACGAAATGGAGAGGTGTAATTCTAAACCTCAGACCACACGTGACTTAGTGCGATACATTAAATTAATTAATTACATAAAATGGACAAAAAGAACAAAAAGATTTTTTTTAACTAGTAATTAGTAACCTAGTTTCTCAGATCTATTTTGATATGTATTGTGGAGTTATATAATATTCTGTAAGGAGAAAGAAATAAATAAAATTGAGAAAGACTGAAAACAAATATCTATATGATTAATATGGCCAGCTGCTGCCGAAACCCAAAAACCAATAAGATTAATATGGCCACTTAGTGGCCATATTTGCAGTTGTACTCACATTTTACTTAAAAGTTAAAGAACAAAAATATACAAAAGTAAGCTTGAGAAAAACATACCCATATAATTTGCGATTAGTAATGATAAAAATGGACTACATAGTTTTAGCTAAAAGTCAACAGAAACCAAAAAAACATTAAAACTTATGTGTGAATATTTGCATCCGTGACACGTGGTTTCTATCAACTGCCATTTCAGAAACATCGTTACCGCAGGGAAGATGGTGGCGACACCTGAGCATTACTTACACTTAGACGTAACAGTGCATATAAACAAAGTTGTAGATCTTGCTATAGTTATGGCTGTGTAGGGGTGTGGCCATATTTTTCGGCTGGCCATATTCGACCCAGGTACCTTACAAAGGCGGACTTATCCCAAAAGGGATCTCTATAAAATCTATTACCAAAGTATGAATACGCAGAAGTTGATAGGTACTCCGTTTCATATAAACTTTGATCTTTAACGGTCAATTCCGGCGATATCGTTTGTATTGTGACAAACAGTTATAAGTGTTATTATTATTACTATATTGATTTCTAGTTTGGGTTCCCGACAAAAATTCTACTTTCGTCCATTACAAGTCTAATCGTAAACAAAACGAAGTATAGGTTTAGAGTTAGACTATTAAAGTTTAGGCTCGTCTGTAAGATGACTTTGCTCTATTTCAGCTCGGTGAAAATACAATCAAACACACTGTAATTTCACCAAACAATGTAACGTCAATCCATATTAGGCACTTATATTATAGCCATCAATCATTCGGGTGTTTATGTTGTCGCGCACGGCGCACACATCAGGCTGGATCGGCCTGTTCCCGGCCCACGGCGACGTATTTCCTATTAAGAACGGCGGCAGAATTCACGATAAACATCTAGCACCACCGGGAATGCTCCTAACGCCATTGATGTGTAGCTCCGAGTACGTTTGAAGGAGGAAGTTTCATATTTTACGAAGGTTTTATGTAAATTTTGTTTCGCCTTTATCCTGTGTAATGGCTACGAACATATTCGATACGTTGCAGGAATCGTGATATTTTCGAATATCGACTGTTCTTTTGTTTACTAATTTTGAATTTGGTTACAATGCTGTAGGTATACGCTATTTATTTGTAAGTAGAAAATAAAGAAAGAGAACTGTTATTGTCACTAAAAATGAAATGTAGAGTCAGCAAACACTAGTCCTATTAGCACATATATTATGTTATTATTAGCTATTCGTTGAAACAATAGAACTTAATTAAACCTAAGCTTAGTATAGGTAGTAACTGCAACGTGAAGCCCAGCTTGAGCCGAAACACCGAAATGTAGGTACCTATCCATCGGTCGCCTCCATTCAAAATGGCCGGTGCAAGCGTTTATTACAATGGCCATGCACTATATATTGGACATTTCCTAGACACCTGAGTGCACTGCAAGCACGAGCTAGCGTTTATCGACGTAGGCGGGACTTGTCGCCAGCTAAGGCACAGCTATCTTGTGACTGCCTATGTAGGTACTTCCCATATTGAGCATTCAACCTTATCGAGTTTACAGTGCGTTTGAGCAGACCTGTGTATGTAGTCATTTACTTGAAACCCGTTATGTATTTCTATAAAACAGTACCGTGACTCACTGATAAACAGCGTACCTGCAGCCTAAACCACTCGTGCTTGAGACATGAAAGTTGGCAGGCTTGAACTTTGAATTTTAATACATATAGGGGAGCACTAAAGAAGGAATCCCAAAATTACTTTTATATAGCGAAATATTAAAATTTTGTTTGTTTCTTTGTTGGTAGGGGATAATCTCAAAAACTATTTAACTATCCCAGAGTAGGTATCCTTTAAAAGAAGTTTTATAAATAATGTAAACTTATACCCCGAGAAAATAAAAACATTCCTAACAGTAACAACAACTTATACCATCAAAAAAACAGCAGACACTTGTGTAATGTTATCTACGCGTATGAAGTAGTGAGCAAAAGCTAGTCTGTATAAATTTGGGTACACTAGTGTACCTAAGCACCGAGGTAAAAACACTTTGGTTTTTATTTTTCACGAAAAATATTTACGGAAATGGTCAACACGTTTGTTGCGGGTAGTAAATTCAGTTTTATTTGCTTCCCGGTGTAAGTATAACGGCACGCTCGCTGCCTCCATCGCTGCCGGATTTTCAGAGCGTAGCCCAAAATGTGAGCTTGACCTGAAAATCATTAGGCCCACAATCCATTGCGAAAATTTAATCCTAGCAGCATTACCTTTTCATGTTGCGTTATATGTGTTTGGAACTACATATTTGTTATGTGCATGAAAACTTAGCATTGTATTTAAATGTACGGCGACATCTGTTTAAATGCAAACGGTCTCTGTTTTCGCCGCTCCCTCAAATGGATAGTGGGCCTTGAACACGTCCAAAAAGGAAAATCCGCAGGTAACGCAAATGGACAAAGAGCTCCGCATTTTTTAACGCTTTTAACATAAGTAGGATTAAGCAACACAACTTATGTTAATCACTGAATTACTGAGAGCAAATAACAGCTCTACCAATTTTACTACAATTATTATTATTATTCCATATTATCTGTTCATTTTTCATTACTCTTTACAATAGTCAACCAAGAAATATTGGTCCGTCTTTTTCAACTGTGTCTTCAGATTTTTCGTTGAAAATACCTACTCCAAAATATTCTTGATTGACTGTCGGAAGCTGATGATTCTACGTAGATTGTACTGATTCCTCTTCGCTCTTAAGGTGGTTGGTATCCCTCGATTCTCTGCACTCCTCTCTACCGTAAACCGTACGATTATACCTACGTCGTATCTGCATAGCGACACGAGCCGCTCAAGAGGCTTCCGCGACACAAAAACCGGAAGTGTACCGGCACACCGCGCCACTGCGCGGCCAAGCACTCGTATGCGGTGCACTTCTATCGACAAACACTGCTAATCTCTTCCTCATTCTGCATGTTTCAATAGTTATTGTACTTAGAACTAAATTTCAGGATTTCCATGACAATCTTCTCGTTAGTCGAATCGAACATTACCGTTTTTATCTATTATTTATTTTAAGGTATGTTAGAAATTAAATTTATGTATATTGTAGATATTATTGGTTTTGAACACAGGGTGCCCACAAGGAACTCGAATATTTTGAACAGCATATTCCTGAGAGCATAACGAGTAAGAAATATCACATGATCTTAGGTCGAATTATGCCTTCTTACCTTTCTTTAACAAAAATATTAATAATCACCAACTACACGATCTAATCTAAGATGCCTGGTCATCTCAGGGACAACTTTATTTTGAAGTTTATGGTTATTAATACTTTTTTATTACTCGCGGGCAGTCTGTATAAATTGAACTAACAGTTATACATAGGTATCTAACAAAGCCGTCCATGGATTTCCAAATTATTATTAGTCGTGATTGAGTCTTAAAATAGATAAAATATAGGCTTTATGGATCCGTTAAAAGAGATACTATCGATAAATAGCTGTCCTGCCAGCGGGTGCGGCTAATGCACGATAGGGATCATCAGGCTATCGCGATGGGCAGCCCAGTACGCCTCGGCCGCGAGCGGGCAGACCAGACAGTACATACTTATATTTACCGCAAGCTCTAGTAGACTAACTAGACACGATCCCATTGCATAACAAATTATCTTCCTGAGATCCTAAGGTTGTACGCAGTAACTGTATATTCCAATTCATTACCCAGGTAACATAGGTAACACAGGGCCATTACATAGGTGGGTAAGTGGAAGGTGTTAAGTTTGTAACAATGTGTTATACGATCTAATCAAATGCTGTCTTGTTCTTCAGCACACGCGGACTATTCTGTCTCATGTCGGTCCTAACTTTCCATGCATAAACACAATTTTATTTCTTTTCTTGTAGTTGCAACCTTTCTCGGATAGTCGTGAACAGGTATAAATCATTACGTAGGTAAACGAGTGCCTTCAAAATTTTATCGCTATTTTATACTTTATAGAGGTAGAATACTGTGTATTATGCTTATGACGGTGTTTCACATGCAATTTGTCAACTTGCTTCCACATTCGAACATGAGGACTTTTTAAATATTTCAATCGCAATCGCCTCTTTGACCGTAAGTATTTTCAGCTAAACGCCTTACATTTACTTATATGTATATTGCAGTTTATTTATGGTTGATTAGTTACTATTACCTACATTCCAACATAGCACAATACGAGTAGTAGCAGGAAGCATAACAATATCTCACAGAGGCATTTACGTTCATACTCATATCTTGGGATCAAGGCATAGCTTATAGCTTCCTGCCACTTTTAATAACTAGGTCAGCAGCGTTAGTCACTGCATAACCCGTAGGTTCAAATTTGCCCAACACGATCCCACAACACCCCATTCTCCTCTGGATCCCGGCAGTAAAATATTTTTTCCTTATGCTACTATATTATGTATGTAACAATGTAATGCTTCTATGCGGCTAGTACCTACCTTCACGGCAGCTATAGTCTAACGCTCACTTCTAAATTACTATATTTTCTGTGTTTTAACTCGTAGTAAATTCCTTTACAACATATACTTAAATGTCTTATTTTTGATCATATTATAAATTTACAATCATCCACGTATTAATTTCTAAGTTATGTTCATTACATAAAATAATTTTAAACAAAAAAAAACCGACTTCAAATTAGCTATATCCTGAAAGGAAACTTCTGTTTATGTACATATTTACTAAAGATCAAGTAGGTATACGTAGCTCTCAGCAGATTCAAGGCTTCAGAAGGAATAGCTCTATCTGATTTAGAACCCTCTAAACTGTTAAGTAAACCCCACGATGAACGATCATTAGCCGAAATGCAACACTTGAGAAGCAGCAGGCTTGGCTAATTACTGAAACTATAATTTCCAGTCTGGAGGTGCATTCAGTATTGAAAAAATATCCTTTAACTCCTAAAAATTAAGGAGTTGACCTTTCATCATCACCTCAATCATTTTTTTTACTGCCAAGCGAAAATACTGGTGTAGCTTTGAAAAATGTACTAAAAACACTACCTGTGCCTATAAAATTTGAGGGTTGCCTTCGATTTCCCTCATATTCCATCATCAGGTCAAGATATGCTGACAATCTAACTACCTGGAAACTATACCCTTTCAGACAAAAAAAGAATTTTCCAAATCGGTCCAGGCGTCTTCGAGTAATCAGCGAATACACATAAAAATACTCTCCATTTCTTCCGTGGATGTCGCAAAAGGCGACTAAGGACATAGGTTAAAGTAAATTTTAGGCGACAGGCTATGAGGCTAGCAACCCGTCGTCACTATTATACCTGCTAACTCAAAACTTACAAAAATGTGCTAGAAGTGGCCACGAAGCGTGACATAGACATAGTTTTGTCTATGTAGCGTTTTGTGCGCTCTGCCTACCCCATTTAAGAATACATGCGTGATTGTATGTAGGTATGTAAGTATGTACAAATGTAAGTTCGGACTAAAATTCCCGAATGCCCATACATTTTTTTTTTATTTTAAGGATAATTCAAAAACTACTAGTTAGATTTTGATGAAATTAAAATGGGACCAATGGGAAGCCATTTGCTATCGAACACAAAAAGAACCATCGAAATCGGTCCACCCGTTTAGAAGTTCTGAGGTAACATACATAAAAAAAAATAAAAAAAAAAAAAATACAGACGAATTGAATACCTCCTTTTTTGAAGTCGGTTAAAAATAGGAAAATACTGCATTTTTCAATTACTTAATTTATCGTACCTAGTTATATGTTTAAAAATTATTTTACTATACAACAGCACACAAGAAAACTACTCAAATCGGCGATATATTTAACAACGGATTTAAAAATAGCGCATTAATTATTTCAAGCCACTTTATTCGTGACAAACTGAAACAACGATCAAAGTTTTTGCGCCATTTTTTAATCAAAATCTTTTGTAGTAAATTTATTTTTTACCAGGACTGGCCAACTTGACTCGACCCAAGATCTAATTTTACCATCCTCTATGCGATCCATCTCTATCATATATACCTATGCCACGATCGACTGGACGCTGCGATCAACCGGTTGGCCACCCCTGCTCTTTTGTTACAAAGATGACGAAACGTAGTTGAACATAGATTGATTTGTTTTTATACTCTGGTAGGCAGCGCAATGGGAAGCTGGGACGGCGTTAGGCTCGCTGCGGGGCTTAACGTCACAAGTGCGGGCGGCGCGGGCGCGCGGGGGCGCCGACGCGCCGCGCCGGAGAGCCCTCGCGTCCACCCTCCGGGCCCTGGTGGAGAGGACCCACGACTTCACCGACTCTGCCTACACGTCGCACGACCACCGGCAGAGGATACTCGCGCTCGCGGAGCGAATAGCGTACGAGCTGGAAAGGCTTGTCGCTGTTGCCGTATCCATGGTGAATATATATATTTGTACCTTGTGTTATATGATCTTTTGTTGAACCGGCAAAAAAATTAACACCTATGCACGTGTAGATTGGTACTGTACACGGTCACATAGTTTGCACATCGGTCTTTGGAAAGAAACTGTCGGCGTAACGTAGGTTTGAGCGAGACAGCGCTCTACAGTACCCTAAGTGTCGTGTCGTCAATAAAACATGTGTAACTCTCGTCTGTGTTAATACTTATCAGACGCATCAGTTTGTAAGGAAACTGAGACAGTGCCTTCCCAGCGGCGCGTTTATACGTCGTGATCGACAAAACAAGTACCTAGTGTACATACAAACTTCCCATACAATCTGATGCGTATTAACGCAGAAGAGAACGATTTGTGTTATGATCGTAATGACGATATTTGGGGTACTCCTGTACTCGCCGAGAAAGCCAATGTGCATTTTTGTGGCCGAGTACTGTAGTGTTGAAACGTACATTAACTGCCGTTCTTCTAAGCTTGCTCCTTCTCATAAATATGTGTCAAATCGATAAAGCAAAAGGTACTATTAAACGACAGGCCACGACGTTAAAGTAAGTAGGTTATAATTAAGCACGCTTGCATCGACAAAGCGACATAAGCAAACCGTAATTCCTGTAGAAGTTATGAAATGGAAAAATTCTGTCGCATTTGAATATCTAGGTAAATGAGAAAAACCGGTCAACATTCTGGTAGCAGCATATACATTATATTTGTTTCGTTGGCGCCATGTGGTTGCAATTACGGTTTTTGCCGGAAGGGAAGCTTTTATCTGCCTACCTAAAAACGCACGGCGCGCCGTATGCTGATTTGGTTTTGCTCTGTGCTATTTTCTTTGTACAAGTTTTAAATATTTGCCAAAATCTCAGTCATTAATTTGTTTTTTTTTTTTAATAGTAGGTAAGGTTACGATATCTTTGGGTCTACGTCCGAAGTTATCAGGATTTTCAGGCTCTTAAATTTTCTCCGAGTTACATGTAAAACATACGTACTTAGTTACCCAAAATGGATTAGGCAGAGCACACGAAACGCTACATAGATAAAACCACGACTATTTTTACGTTTCGTGAATACTCCTATCATTTTTTTTTTAAGTTTTGAGTTGGCATAGGTTAACCTTAACCTATTTCCTCGGTCGCCACTTACGCGATCCACGGAAGAAAAGGAGATGTGTTATTCTAAACCCGACACCACACGGAATGTCTTGAACTGGACGAGTACCTGGTCTAATACGTTTTATTTATAGTAATAAATTTATTTCGGTGTGGTGTCGAGATAGAATAACAATTCCATTTCTTCCGTGGATGTAGTAAGAGGCGACTAAGGAAATAGGTTTAGGTAGATATGCTTTAGGCGACAAGCTAGCAACCTGTCACTATTATACTACCTCTTCCATCTGTTTTCAAACCTAAAATTATGCAAGAAGTAGCTGCGAAGCGTGAAATATTCATTATTATGTCACGTTTTGTGTGCTCCGCCTACCCCGTTTGGGAACATAGGCGTGATTGTATGTAATGTAATGTTTCTATGCAGGAGGAGCAAGGCACGGTGGGCAGCGGGGCGGCGCTGGAGAGCGCGAGTACCGGCGCGACGGCCGCTGCGGCGGAGTTGGAGCGCGCGCTGGTCGAAGCGGCGCGGGACCAGGCGCGGGACCTGGCGCCGCTCGCCGACGACGCGAGGCGCCTCGCCTCCGACCTTGCACACATAGGTGACACCACCAGTGAGGGCCTGGTTAACCCTTAAACTATATAGCCTAGGCACTTTGGTAAAGTTAGAGCGCGCGCTGGTCAAAGCGGCGCGGGACCAGGCCCGCGACCTGGCGCCGCTCGCCGAAGACGCGAGGCGCCTCGCCTCCGATCTTGCACACATAGGTGACACTAGCTGTCAGGGCCTGGTTAACTCTTAAATCTTAAACTATAGCCTAGGGCACGAGGATCGGGGAGGTAAAGCTGGGAGCGCGCGCTGGTCGACGATAAGAGGCGCCTCGCCTCCGACTTTGCACACATAGGTGACACCACCAGACAGGGCCTGCCTGGTTAACTCTTAAACTGAAGCCTAGGGCATAAGGATAGGGGGGTAGAGTTGGAGCGCGCGCTGTTGGAACGCGACCAGGCCCGCGACCTGGGGCCTCGCCTCCGACCTTGCACACATAGGGTGACACCAACAGTCAGGGCCTGGTTAACCCATAAACTATAATAGCCTAGGGCACGAGGATCATATCTTGATGTGTTTGATTAATACCGACTGCGTGTAAATAATTTTTCGCACTTGGTCGTTCTTTTTATAGTGCCCTTTATCGATGAATTTTACCAATCAGTTTAAATTGAAAAATATAGACAATTGAAACTACCACAATTGCAATTCTCAACGGCTTCAATTTTCTACATAATACATACCTACTTACAATATTTAATGGGTACCCGGTTGCACCATTGATGTAGTAATAGGGGTCGTTCCATTTCCATGTAACCTGGCGTGACTGACGGATTCAGTAAGCCTCGCGATAAATAATTGATGTTGGCACTTCGGTTGGCGCCGAACATTGGCAATTTTTCTACCCGTTACACAAGCATTCAATCAACTAATCGAATGAAATAGCAAACAAAACAACGTGCAACGTCGAGATCGAATTAAACGGCTCATACGTTGCGCTTTTGACGAGAGCTCTGCAAACACTACTAACGGACATTCGCACAAAGGACTCGCTCACATCGAAACCTATTGACTACTCGTCTTTGCTCTACTGCACTTGTCCTATTTACGCAAAGCTGGATTACGCTCTCCATGATACTTCCCCCACATATATCCTTAACGATTAACATGCTAAACAAAGCATCTTGTTCATAAAGCGTGCTCTTACTAAAAGCATTTCGTTGTTTCTAATTCCAGCTAGTTCCTGTGGTGAGAGAGAATCTGAGAGACTGCACAATATAGCCAGCCGGCTCCACGAACAATTAGATCACATAATAGAGGTGGTTTTCTGAGATCATATTTGATGTGTTATGGCTAGTTCTGCTAAAGATGACTGTCGTGCGCGTTTGGGATTTCAGGTATGCAAATTGCTTAGGCACATAGCGATGTCGGAGACGCTGCAGGTGAGCGCGAAGTTCGCGGAGATCAACCTGAGGATATACGGGCCGCAAGTGGTGACGGCGGCGCGGACGCTGGCGGCGCATCCTGGGAGCGCGGCGGCGCGCGAGAACCTCGACGTGTTCGTGGACATGTGGGCCTGGCTGCTGGCCGACGCGGCCCGGCTCGCGCGCGAGCTGCTCGACCTCACGGACGACCGCCCCGACAAGCAGCAGTACAGCAGCCTGCCCAGGCCCGGGGTGAGGCCAAGCCCAGAGCAAAGTGCTTTCCTTAGGGCATAGGTTCCCACTTTACACCACTTACATACTCTTCTGCTCCATATAAACTCATCTCCTACATTTGCATCATAGTAGGACCCCAAGAGGAGTGCGCGCCCGATTGGGAACAGCGTTACAAAGTTTCCTCCTCATCATTACACATCACAACAGATCTTATTAGACACTAAACTTCAAACTATGCTTGCAAGCATCTGGTGTTGATTAATATACTTTAGTAGGTATGTCTTTGTATTGTATAATCACTGTTAAAGTATTTACGTAACACTAATAAGGCACTTGATCCATGAAAATACCAATGCGTGTATAGATTTCACACGTTAGCGTTGCCGAGCAACCTCCACGTAACTTATGGACAAACGTCTTACCTAACGCTCATACATAACACTCGTCTTCAGACTCTAACCTAGGTTTCACTTAAATCCAGAAACACGGAACGACTAGTAAACCGTTAAAAGCAGTTAAATTAGACTCGGAAGAGCAAGCAAAAATAGCCAAGTCGGGGCTGGAGATGAAGATGATGTCGTCAGAGATGGACGCCGAGACTGACAAGTGGCAGGGGGCGGCTGCCGATGAAAACAACGACATCGTGAAGAGGTATTTACACGAACTATGTTTGAAACCTTTAGCAAAGTTGTCACTGAGCAATCCGTCTCAACCAAAAAATAAAACGTGAATGCAACTTTCGAGCGAGATTGCTCAAGGTTGCTTTGCTTGAAAATTTGCTCAATTAGGTACTATTAGGGTTTGGGTCCCGGGACGTCTCGAGTCTCGAAGTCCCGGGACTTTTCGTTATTTTGGCTGTCTCGAGTCCCGGGATTCTACACTCGAGACTCGAGACGAGACAAGATTATGGGAATTCATTTTATTCTCAAGTAATTGACGGAGCATATAGCGCTTTCTGTACGTTTATAGAATAACTACGTGGTCTGCTAAGTTAAAACACGTGAAATACTTGTTAACAATCATTTTTTACTATGCACGTTTAGATTATTTAGTGATGAATCAAATTACGACAATTATTAATTTTGTAATCACGAAAAATGATTAGATTCTAGTTCATTTAATAACTTCAAGTAAACAATTAATGTTCTGTTTATCACATACATACATATTCTCATGCCTGTATTCCCAAGAGGGGTAGGCAGAGCACATGAATTCAAAATTCCAGTGCCACGTTTTGCAATTTCAGGGTAACCAGATGGTTAAACGTGATATTGCAGTGACAGGTTGCTAGCCCATCGCCCACAATACACTAACCCTTTCCCAGAGTAGACCCTTACGACACCCACGGGAAGAAAGAGGGAGGTGCTATTCTAACCCGGCACCAAACGGAAAATTAATGTTAATTTTCTACAAGCAGTTGTCTTTTTTTAATAGGTACAATTTTCGTCGTAAGAGGCGAATAAGGAGATAGGTTTAGATATGCTTTAGGTGACTGTTTAGCAACCTGTCATTATTATGCTACCTCTTCCATCCATTTCCATACATAAAATTATGCTTTAAGTGTCTGCAATGCGTGAAAAAGTCGTAATCATGGTTTTGTCTATGTCACGTTTCAGGTGCTCTGCGTACCCCATTTGGAACATAAGCGTGATTGTATGTATGTATGTACAATTTTAAACAAAAAACTATCTTAATTATAATAAAACGAAAGCCCCACTAAAGAAAAAAACAAAGTCTCGAAGTCCCGGGAATTCCCGGGACTTTGACGGTAGAGTGTCTCGTGTCCCGGGACCGTTCCCAAACCCTAGGTACTATACTGACTATATGAAAAAAAATCAACATAAGTACTTACCTCACTATTCGGCATACTACTATTAGCACCATTTTAGAGAGCGACAGAGTAAATTCGCGAATCGCTTTTACTCTCTCTCTCTCTTTCTCTAAAATCGTGCCAAGTTTTTGCCAACTGGTAGATATATTTAGTTGATTTGTGTTAGAATGTTAACCTTTAGTGGTTCTTTTTCTATGTCCATCTTTAACGTATTTTTTTATAATTTTCAGGGCAAAAAATATGTCTTCCATGGCCTTCGCTATGTATCAGTTTACGAAAGGCGAAGGCCGTCTAAACACTACGCAAGACCTCTTCACGCAAGCGGAGTACTTTGCCGAAGAAGCGAATAGACTGTATAAAATAGTGCGACAATTTTCGTATCAGGTAAGATTTTTAATTTTTAAACATGGATATTACCTACACGATCGCAGAAACTTGATAATGCTGATCTAACATACAAATTCCTCTCTAATTTTCAGGTACCAGCAGGTACGACGAAAAAAGAATTGCTAGAGCAACTAGATAGAGTACCAACTTATGTGCAGCAACTTCAGTTCACGGTGAAAGAGCCGACTGTGGGGCGCGCAGCCACGTTTAGCAAGGTCGACAATGTCATACAGGAGACCAAACACCTCATGAACGTGATAAGTAAAGTCGTCACCACATGCTTCGACTGCGCGAACAAGGTGACTGCTCCTTCTTCTAACACGTTTGATATATTTACTATTCTCGAGCAACACGTCGCACTTTTTGAAAGTATCGTGAATTTTCTAGGCAAAATTAAGACTTTAGTGCATTGGAACGTAATGTTCCTTAGGTACCTTTGCCGTGGGCGTCGAGTGTGGGAGTGGTTAAAAGGCACCAGAGTGTTGCACCTGTTAAGTACTTTAAAGATTCTACTTCATTCGTGACTGTTAGAAATCGGGAACCGGGTGAAACAGTGTGATCTCAGTTTCGAGGTTTATTCTTGATGGCCACATTTGTTGCAAATTTGATAAACTTTCCTAACTACTTTCAACTAGTACTAAGTACTATCAGGGCTACAAGAATAAATCTTTTTAGAATTTAGATACTAGATTTCAATAGTTATACAATAGAACATTTTGAAAGTTCAATTATCCCATTATTATTTGAATATTAACGTATGTTTTATTTGTTTTCGTTTGTTTTCCAATCGCCATGCACCGGGTGGTTCCGTCCACTCCAGGGTCTTATACCGCTGGACAAAGCGATTAACAAATCCTCAGCGAATAACAGGGACGACTCGGTCTGTCTCGAATGCACTCTCATACAACACATCCCGTATCCATGTATCTGTGTGTTATTGTTGCGTAGTGTACGAAGCATGTCTGTGTTATCATGCCCATACATTTTAAGACTACATTAGTGATGTTTTCGTTGCCGTGATATGACTGTTCGCTAATTAAAATAGTGATCTGTGGCAAATCGTTGGTAGGAAGCTAGCGTTCAGTGATAGTATATCACAGAAGCTAGAAGCTAGATGTTGAAGACGGCAGTATTTGAACCTTACGATCGATTCAAAATTAATAAATCCGTTGCAATGTGTACCTACCTACTCTTTTGAATCTCGAGATCCGGCATAATTATGACTAACTCTTTTGACAGATGTTAAATCATTATTTTAATTTTTGTTAACCCTTTTGTGTTGTTTATTTTCAATTTTCAGTATTCCCTGTGTATGCCTGAGAGAGTCCCTATGCATTGGAAGCCAAATTTACGAAAAGCATCCACATTTAAGAGTGAAAATAGCGTATTGAATGGTTAATGTAGGTACATTGTGTGAAATCAGATGGTTACCCCGTAACATCTTCAATTGATACTAAATTAACAAAACCTACTTCAAAATCCTAACACATTAACATTATGATCTTTGGAGATTTAGCGTAGACTTGTTTGGTGGTGTAGGTAATCTATATAGCTAAAATAAGTATCTGAATGTTGTTGGTGTGTGTTGCAATGATAATGACTTATACTTAGCATAGTATATGTGTGGTATATTTGCGCCTTAAAGTTTATAAAGTGAATTTTTACATCTGCTAGAACATGGTGTTGCAATATATTTAATCCCTGTATTTTCCTTTGTAATATAATAACTATAACGATACTAACGAATACTTCCCAGTTTTGAGTCGAAATTTACATTAATTCGAAATTAAATTTTGATATTGTAATGATAAAAAATTTGCTTTGCATAAACACAATTCTTTCGCGTGCATGATGTTTCGTATCATCTGGATTTGTGTCGCCGTAGAGGCGAGGCAGATCGCACCCTGGACTCGCTTGCGTTAATTAAATAATTTCCGAAAAAAAAAAACTGCGTGAATAAACGACTTTTTCTTAAGAGAGCTTTACGTTTGAGTGGTGCAAGCGCGTCCAGGGCGGCCGGCACGCTTCCCCCGCGCGCTTTAACGTGTGTGTGTAACGCAGTACAAGCTGGACTTCACGGGGCTGTCGGCGGGCGGGCCGGCGGCGGGGCGCGGCGCGGCGCGCGACGAGGACCCGGCGGGCGGCGGCGGCGGCGACGCCAAGCCCGGGGGGAGCTCCTCCGACACGGCCATGTGACAGTACGGCATGGGCCGGCGCGGCAAGGGCGACGCGCGCCGGACCAGGGTCAGCTTCCTCTTGTTTTAAAGACTTCGTCTCTAAAACGACTCGTCGCCTCGCGTCGGCTGGATAACTCTCTTGCGGATGCATCGCAAACGCCTTTTGTAGCTCCACGCCGTTAGATTCGGTGACTGCCCAGTTTCACCGAGTAGATAAAGATAAAGCTGACACGAAAACTTGTTTAACTCTATAGCGTTCGTAGATTTTCGCTAGATCCTTTTTCTAATTCCTAATCTAGAAAAGTATTTTCTGATATCTTTGAACTCAATTAAATAGATCAAAATTTTGTATTTTATGAGACATTCTAGTCAGGTCTTTGATGACCCACACCAGTGGTGTGTGAATTTGAAATTTTTCCATCAGTATTTACCTAGTTGTACAACGAAATACTTAAAAAATGATGCATCCTCAATATTGTTTTTATCCTGGAAAACCATATGCGTTCATGTCTACTTTCGACGTACCCTGTAGCTGTGAATGCATGTGATTTTGCATCCCGACTTAACCGCTGTCATCGTCTAATAGCCGGCAATGCGGGTTGCTATTGCGACTTTTCGACGGATGGCAGCTATCTTAATGTAAGATGGACAGTACGATAACTTTAAAGTATATACGAAGTAAGTTTTGGCTGATCACTTGCGACACACAAGCGCCCTCACCGCGGACGCAGGAGTCTCACCTCTTCGAGACAAGCTAGTCCATAGCAGCAAGCAGTAGCGAGCGAGCGGTCGCATTCGCAATGCATTTGGCTGTGCAAAAATAATAAACTAATAAGTATTGTGTTCTGCAGCAACTTCTTACTGTATTAGTAGAGTATAGGGAATCTTCGTTTAAGATTAAACCTACATTAACATTACAAACAGTTGTTACAATCGTTACGAATTTTATCTTTATTACTACATAATTTGTGATCGAAAATGTGAGAGAAGAGTGAAATCGTACAATAAATACTTGTTAACTACACAACCATATTGTTACACTTCTAGTTACATAATACGTACGTAAACAATAACACAGAATTAAGTACAAAGTATATTTCCTATTTCTTTAAGTTTCCCTTTCTTAAGCATATTTACTTAAGTACCTTTCTGTCTTTATCTACTTGACTCTAATCTATGTATTTATATTGGCTCACCCAGAGTATTGTTTATCTGTAAGCTATTTCCTTCTTGCACCCCTCTGCACCTTCCGTGGTCCTGTTGCACATTATTATGTTCTTTCTGCACGTATGCTTCCTTGGTTTCTTTGGCATCAGACGCGCTCATGAATATTCTCAACATTACGTGTATCGAGTATGTACATTCTACTTCGGAACGACACAGCGTCACTCTTGCATTCGATGTTTTCGCATTACTAGACGTTTCTATTTCAACGAGTTCGTGTAAATACGTAGGTACATATCGATCGATGTCTTCGATCGTCAAGTCGCCCGGTCGGCGGCAGTGAACTTTGCATGATTGTGAAGCGGAACAAATAGATGTGTGTTGCATGTGTGTACGTGATAATCGTATTGAATGTCGTACTTCATCTTTCCGACGGGGGGATGTTAAGTTATAAGATAAGGGAACTTGACTCTGGTGGCTGCATTGCAGCACCCAGTCGCCGCGAAACGGCCAGTGTTGTACGGACCGGCGCAGGCGCGGCGAGCATGCGCCACGCCGGCCCCGCCGCTCATATCGCATCGACTGCATCGTCGCCACATACCGATTATCATTACGGCAATAATCAACATATCAAATTATTTAGGTTTATCGATCGTTACCGCGAACAGACGACGGAGTCGTTATTTAGTGTTTAAGTAGGGCTGTTGTTAGATAACAATCGTTCGTGCCTAACCGTCAAACGATTGAGTTGAAACTGCATTTTTTACAGTGAGTGGTTGACTGGTTGTCGAGGTAATTTCCTGTAGTGGGTGCTGCTATCTCTGCTTACAATAAATGTATATATTTTGTGAAGAGCCATTGTTATATAGTGCACGATGATCGGCCTATGTTTCGAAACTTTAGTTTAGGATAAGCGTCAATGTTGAGTATCATATCACGCTGCGCGACGCCAGTGTCAATTACCGCGCGCACTCAGTAGTGTTTGCGCTTCGCCGGCGCCGGGCCTGCGCGCGCTTTTCGTCCTCGGTCCGTACAACACTCCGCATGTTTCATACACCTACTTTTAGAATTTACTCTTAACTCTACGTGAATGATGTCGGCTTTCTATCATTTGTAACTATAACGTATATATGGTAGGTACCTATTTATAATTGTTATACTTGATACTATGACGACTATTCTTAATCTTATTGCCTTCAAAAATAATTTTACCGTTATGTATTTAGATTCCTTGTTAAGATAAAGCTCTCGAGAAATTAGGCTAGTAATTCGCTAACAATATTCGACTTAATGTAAAGAGCTTGACAAAGCTTTATAATGAAGAGTTGTGAATCGAACTTGTGGCCACGTAACCTTTTAGATTCAAAGTTTAGAATAAGACGAGGGTTGCACTGACTGTTGCGAGGGCGTTCGATCGCGTTAAAGTACATTTGTTTGGTTCACCCGCGCAGCTTGGGAGCCCGGCAGGGGCCAGTGGAGTGCTTGCGTACCTGGGTTGGGGAACGTCGGAACAAACACCTGAGACGATATGTTAACGTTGGAATCACAATGCTTTTAATACATATCTAATCATGACATTATTAGATTGTAACTTATCAAGAACTGTCAAACGGCAAAATGGTAATGTTTCTGCTAACCATTTACCGTTATTTTTTCTAAAAAGTAGTGTCATGAGACCTTGCTCTCAAACGCATATCTAGGTATAAAAAGATTTTTCTTCTAATCTAGCCAACACACTTGCAGAGATTCAACTGCTAATTATCTCAAGGTATTTGTTACGACCTATACTACTCAAGGTACAGCTAAGTACAGTGAGAGTAAGTCGCTCAGAGCGCTGCGTGCTTGATATAGTTCACCATAGTTAATTCAGCTAGCGACATAGGAATACCTAGTTAATATGCAAAATACCAAATCGTCCGCAGATGAACGACCTGTTCAAGTGGAAGTAAATCCATGATGACCAAATCGGTATTAGGCGGAATCTTTTAATGGGGTTTGGAATTCTTATGAAACATTACTAGATAAAGAAGTTACAGATCATAAATCTAAAAATGCTTTAAATTATCACAATATCAGAAATCTATTCCAATAAATTTTGTTTAGAATTATTCAAATGTGCAAAGTAGTACAGAAAGTAGATTAAGCTAGCCCACCAGCAATAATATCTTTCTGAAAAGTTCAAATTATATGTACTTTTTACATTCTTTCTCCCACCTATATTATTTTTTAATTACTACTGTAGTTACTAAACAAATAACAACAAAATAATGGTGATTACAGCTTCAATAATGTTAAATTAAATAAGTTAGATCTATTCCTCGCTATCCAAGAAATATTTTCTGCATATGATGCACGTTTTAATGCATACATCACGCCTATACTCCTAAATGGGGTAGGCAGAGCACACGAAACGTTGATTTCATGTTTCAAGTTTTAATGCGTTTCAAATAAATAGTTACAATGACATGAAAGTTAAATGTTATGTTTATACAATAGTTTGTTAGGGGAATAGATCATAGTGCGATACCGTGCCGTTGTGCCTCCTTACGTAGTGTAGTGCTACTCATGCAACGCGAAGCAATGTCAGCGCGCCGAGGGGCCTCGGCTAGCCGCCACTCGTCACATCAAACAATTCGCATCGTTACAATAAATTGACTTCCATCACATAATATAATCATATTGGTTAGTGTATAGTTGTTAGAGATATCAGTGATTTGTGATATTACAAGATACTTGAGATTTAGTGCAACGTCCTGTATAATTTTCAATATGGTAGTTGTTAATAAAAGGACATGTCAAGAACACCAATAATAGTAACTTGTAGTTAAATTTAGAAAAGGAATAGTTTGGGGTTGAGTATGTGCGATGGAATTCTATATAATTTATGAAAAATTCTAATGTTACATTTTGCTTCAAATAGTAAAATAAATGATAATTTGGAAATTAATTTATGGTAGTCGGACGAAGTCTTTGCGAGCTGTATAAACACAGAGCAAACGGAATGAGTTCCCGTGGCATTCAACTTGTCGTTTCTAACTCTAGGCGTGAGTCCCAAGTCGGAACATAAATGAACCAAAGTGTAGTAGGTACTTAGTCTAATGAATGTTTAGCCTAATAAATGCAAAATGCTATAATTTACGAGGTGCAAAGTACCTCTCTAATGATAGAAATATTTCGTCATTCTCTTACATTTAATGTATAAATGATCGTAACCCTGAAGGAGTAAAACCCCGATAAAGTAATGTTGTACAGTAAAAGATTTTAGTTGTATCATGTGTCGTCGGATATTTTGAAATCGATTTGATGTAACTTTATTACGTGTATAAATAAAGATTGAACCTATTGTCATGAAAACTGTTGTGATTGTTATATATTTGAAGTTGCATTTTCATTAAAATAATTAGAAGTATATTTTCCATAGTGCTGCCAAAATATTAATGATATACTAGATGTAGTCAAGTTGTTTACATAACAGAATATTTTGAGGTTCGTGAATTTATGGAATGTATTTTGATGTGATCGAGGAATGTATAACACTGTGTACGTGATCTAATAAATCACTAATTAAAAAGAAATTCATACGAATACAACGAATTTTACTGCCACCTTCTTTTCCTGAATGTCCCTTTTTAACTACACCTTGCCGAAATGTTAATAGCTGGTGTTCGAGGAAAAACAAAAAAGTCTACGCCTTAAAAATAACGAGAAATAAAACAGTTGACTCCTATATATTACGTATTTATTTATATTTATTCAAAGGTACAATATATTACACCGTCTGAACCTCCTCCCGCCACGCATCACATATCCATCGTTATGACTAAGCAAATCATCAATATGGTAAAGTGGGCCGCGACCACACAAAATACAAAATTAAGCATATTCTTATTGCTAAGCTCCTTACTTAATGCGGAAGTCAATACTGTGTTATAGGAATTAAATATAATTTAACCATGGCATACTGATTAACGATTATGCATATCCCACAAGTTACTTGCGTCACTTGTGTAATAATAATAACTTGATATTATACTTTCTGCCCCGTGGGGTGTCGTGATGCCCGCACAAACATATTTACATAAATAAATGCGAGTATGCAATGCATTAAATAATATAATCACAATAAATAGAAAGTCTATAAATTTATCAAATCAGTTCAACAAAAAAGAACATTTCGTGTCATAATGAATTATCCATACATTTAAACCTATAGATACTTTAACGATATGAGTGGTGATAAGAAATATAAAGTGTATTAATGTCCGCGGTAATCAAATATTATTATTGGTGAACAAACCTCACTTCATTCCATTACAAATATTCAAAACGCTAACACCTAGCTAGAGCTATTGAGTCTATGTCACAACTGAACTATGAGCATGTCCCGTATCACCGGGCAGCGGCCCCGCGAGCGGCACTCCTTGCCCCCAAAAGCCAAATTGAATTAAATACGTATTATTTGTAATGATAACGAAGTAAAAATTATTTTAATCTTATTAATCATTAAAATTTAGAATGGTGTCCTAATGCAAATTTTAATACGTCTAAAAACGTAATATCTCTACTTACAAATATAACAGAAAATAAAACTCTTCACAGCTAGCATTTGTAAAGTTTATTATGCTATATTTATCAGTAAAGATTTTAGTGCCTAGTGTTAAGGTTTTGAGCTGAAAAATTAGTCGATGTTTCTATTTGTATTTATTTAAATACCTACAGCTCGATAGAGTACTCGATAAAATACAGTATTGTAAAGACGATCGCGGTCGACTAAAGCAGACCATTACAAGCTATTTGGCATCTTCGTGGACGTTAATGTCGAATCATAAAGTGTCAAAGATCGTTTGTGCTTAATTCTCCCCATCAATATACAAAAAATTTAAAACCGACCCAAAATATCAAAGAACCTTGTAAATTCCATAATACAAAATGTTTTCGGAACATAAATCGTACAAAATTAGGCCTCACTTATTACACACATAAATGCTTTGTCATGGAATAAACTTAAAAAGTACAGTACATACATTAAGTAATCTCGTGTAGAAACCTGTTTCAGCTTGTAATATAACGGATACGTTAACGTTACATCCAGCAGGTAGTCTTTAATAAATCGTTGTTCCATTATGCTATAATCATAGACCTAGTAGTTCTTAACACGTACATTAGTTGTGGTGCGTCGTATTGGATTGTCACCGATATTAAATAGCTATTCCGGTGGTGACACTCTTAAAAGACCAATCTGAAAATTATACAGTATATAAATACTCCGTGATATATTTCACAAATTAATAATTTGGATAAATACAAATAGTACGTAAAAGAAATCTAAACGTGAGACTATAACTACTTACCGATATTTACAACGAATCCATAAGAGTAAAAAGTTAAATAATCATTAGAAAAAGTTAAATCACAATTATTGTTAAAGTAAATGAATAAAAGTTCGGAAAAAAGACGTGAAAAATGAGAATACATCGAGTTGTTTCGAAGAGACAAAGCAATATACATCATCAAATAAACGTGCATTCGCTGAATTCTAGCATAGTTAGCAACACCCGTCACAACACTGAAAATGGCACATTATCCCAGAATTGTTACAAATGACTATTTTTACATGAAAGTCTAATCACCAATGTTATTGCCTGTTAAATTTAGACAGGTACACAATTCAATACATTTAAAATCTTACGTTTCTTGTCAAATTTCGACTACTCGGAGTTCGTAAAAACTAGAAAAAGTTTTGTAAAACACAGACGTGAAATACGCGATTATAGATCGAAACTTTCAAAGAAACACAAGTTTGTAGAGATCTATGGCTAGATCGATTACTGTATTAAAAGACGACCGCAACGTGAGAACGCGAATAGATGTGGTAAGTATCGACCGACCTGAGCGTCGTCGCGGCAGTCGCCGACACGGGTTAGTCACGCGACAGTACGGTGGGTGCGAGACGACACACGCGTACTTAGAACAAACCTTTCTTTTTCTTGTCCTTCTTATCCTTGCCGTCGACTGTCCTGAAATACAAATAATAATATGTAAGTAAAAGACAAAATAACTGCGAGTCAATTTAATATTTGATATTTTCGACATTTCCTTATCACATTTTTTTAATAATTAACTCCTAATCACCAGTTTGGGATTTGCAAAGGTTTGAGTAAGCTGTAAGAGCAACCCGCACGAAACTCTAAAGTGCGACAGAGCTACTGTGTATTTAAGTCAATGTAAGTGACAAATTCGGTAAATTTTAAACCGGTAGTCGGCTAGAAAGCTCTGATGAAAACAATTCAGTGCTAATACTGGCTAGGCACTAAAATCTTTACCGAGGGCGTAAAAACTGGTACTACTTAGATGGAACTCGGCTGTTTTCACAATCACGTAAAAGTGATATCGAAGATAAAATTGAAGTCAGAAACTCATTAACGAAAATACTAAGGCAGACTTTTTGCTAAGATGCCTAACGTGTTGAATTTTAGGTTGAAATAAATACAACGTAAGAAATATAAACCAAGAAAAGGAATACATTATGTTTGGAAGCATCAAGTGACGACAAAAATAGATATAACTAAGGACGTTGCGTTCACGTCTCACATTCTTTCACTACCTACGCCTTCGCTCGCCATAACGTCTGGATGCGAAACTCTGGTTCAATCGAATCAAGCCTAAAAAGGGGTACAGGTGTACCATAAACATAAGTTACCTCGGCAATCGTCGGCGATGCCGACGAGCAGACAAATGCCGAATCAAATCGAGTGTATGTGTATGACTAATTCACTAAAAACCTTGTAACTTTAAGCATAAGGTAGAATGCAATAAAAGATGAAATCTTTCTTTCCCGCGTATCTCGCCAGGCAAAATGGCGGGCGCCAGAGTTGCCGGCGTCGCGCCCATTATTTTAGCCAATGGCCGTTAAATGTCCTGCGCAATGGCACTGCATTATGATTGGCTAAAAACGTATTCAAATAATGCATTCTGCGCAAGTACGCTGATGTAACTTATTTCTGGTACATACTACTACTAGAGTGATGAATGTGAGTGAACCGAGAGAAGTATTTAAGAGAAGAGAAGAGAAGAAGAAGAGAGCGAATGGCTCTCTGTTGTCTCTGCCTACCCTGCAGGGAATAAATGACGTTTATGTATGTATTTTAAGGTAATTGGATAGGGATGCACTCACTCCTTGCTGTTGGCCTCGAGCGAGCGGCGGCGCAGGTCGTCGAGCGACAGGCCCGTGTCGCGCTCCCAGGCGGCGCGCTCGGCCTGCAAGGCGCGTTGTCGCTCCTCCAGCTCGCGTGCTTGCGCCTCCAACGCACGTCGTGTGGCCTCGTGCCGCCGCGCTAACTCCGCCTCGGATTCCTTCAGTTTCGCACGCTTCTCGCGGACCTTCATCTCGAACACCTGGAGATTAGGGGAATGCAGTTGTTACGACTGATGATTTGAAATGACATAACACACGTTATAGCTCCAAATAAAGAGTATTTGTAACTACAGTGTGATCACATTTTTTTTTTCGAAAGTTGTTACAATCCGCGGGTTCAAACTTGGCAAGAATACTACTTTACTGGGAGTAAGTTTGCGCATCGCTTTCCGCCAGAAAAAGCTGATAGCTAGATGCCGGGCACTGTACTTCCCCATACAAGATTAGAAAAAAACACCACAGTTATTAATAATAAGTTCAATACATTTAGATGGATCTAGACTGAAAAGTTTTCTAAATGCCTTTAACAGCCAAGAGCAATTAGTAAGTATTAAAAAAAAAAGATTATTATCTTTATGATATAGGTAACTCTTCAATTTACCTGTTCCATTTCACTCTCCATTTTCTTCATCTTGATATCGTGCTCCCTCTTTTCTTCTTCCATCTGAGCCAAAGGATTCCTAAATAAAATAAAATAAAGTTAAATACTGAGGACGACATTCAAAACGGAAGTATTTCAACACCCTTGTCAATTTGATACTGTAATCAGTAATCACAGACAACAAAACTAAGGTTACAATTGCCTGTATTTATAAATATCACATGCATAAACATCAATTCATCTACAAGCTACACCAAGAATTTGTAAGCAATTGCTAATGACTACATTGTGATTCATGCCACACATTCCTATTCACTAACATTTAAAAATGTATTCGACTGTATAAATGTTTTGTATACACTGTGACAAGCATCTTATTCACTTTTAATGAGAACACCACAACCCCAATAGAGCAGAGTTTCTCGACTTGTGGCCCGCAGACCCCTAGATTTATGTAAAATGTGAGGAATTAAAGGATTCTCTAGGAGTCCGTGAACGGAAAAATGTTAAGAAACACTGCAATAAAGTATATGTCCCTTCCTAAACCTCGTGTCCCATTTTTCACAGCAAAACAGAGACAATATTTTGAACAAAATTAAGTATTGAATAAGAGTTGTGAAAAGCAGTGCTGCCATCAAAAGGATATTTTAACGTTTCCGTTTCATAGCCACAGTCTGTTGGTAATTTTTATGAAGCAAAACAATGAACACTCGAACCACATGTAAAAAACTATGTTTCAACTGTTTTAAGTTATAAGCAACATCTAATCTCAAATGTAGCTTTACTTCAAAGAACATAACTACATAATTATATTGAATTGTTACGATAATAAAAAATATTTGAGATTGAACAATCTTAAAAATGATTTGTCAAATTTTAATGAAATTTTTTCCCATCAAACATAGAGAAGAGTTTATTAAAACATGGATGTTTATAAAGTGTTGTACCAGGTGGGTTATGATCTTATGTTTCCAATGGTTCCACTGTACATTGATCTAGTGCGACGATGAAACATAAATACATATATATTGTCAAAACATACTCCTCAAGGCAGGTAGATCAGTGAATGGGTGATCGTTAAAACAAACATACTGTAGGTCGTGTGCGACGGGACTTACCACACGGTCATGAAACTGTTCATCAGTCCTTGTGGGCACAAACTGAACACCAACACAACCATAGTTAAGTTACAACGAGTGGCTGTGCTCGCACACACACACACACGCTTGGCAGTGGCATTAAAACACCTCGCTGGAATTTACATTCTTTGCATCTTTCGCATTCTGTTTGCGTTACGTTTGATCAATGGAAACAAGTCTGATGCCCTTCAGGTGTTGAATGCAATCAAATTTGTAGGATAAACAGAAACACGAAAAGTATATTTTGAGATAGAAGAACATTAAGGAGCACAGATGTGAATATGTGCAGTGAAGTGTAACACACAAACACAAGTAAACGATTCCACAAAATATACGTTATTAATGCCACTGATGAAGCGCAATAATTGTTATTATGATAATGATGCTCATGGATATTTTAAAATATAGCACAATGAATATTAATTCGCAGAAAAGGTTTCCTTGTGAGATATATTAGTAAAATAATCCATGACAAGAAGATGACAATAATGATGTTTCATTTCTGCATGCCCAAGCACAAAACATTCACTGAATTAAAGAATGTTATATGCAACTATCATTAGACTAATTTAATGAAATGAAATTATAAATTTTAGCACACAACGGCGACGAGAGCGATAGAGCAAACACAGTCGAAGGTGACCAGACATGCAGCAATGACAACACTTTACAGGACAGACAAGTTGCTTTAGTTGAAACGATGTAGTGGCGAACATCATCAGTATTATTGCACAATGTACGTTAGAAGTCTGGTCACCTTATAAGCGGTGACTGCAGTATCAGTCGGAAATAACAATAAGAGTTAGGTTTTGTAAAAAATAAATAAACCAACCCTGTCTCTAAAGGTTGTTAGGTCTAACCCATGCCTCTCATAATTATTTGTTAATAGATAGACATTCGAAAATGTATTATTACATGACTACCGTTATGATTGGAAGCTATAGAATTACAAAATAATTACAAATTAAACGTAAAATAAAAATAAAATCTTTTACCTAACCTTGGCCAATTTGCAGCTCATCGTAACTCGAGCAGCTTTATAACTTTGTGACTAAGATACTGTTGTGACAATAACAAAAACTGCAACAAGAGTGGGACCAAAAAGTATATGTAGAGGAAAGGGACGTACTTGTTAGAGTTGATCCTGTGGGGTTTGCCGTCGTGCGAGAGGCCGGCGAGCTTGCGGCAGCGGTAGTTCTCGTAGTGGACAGAGCTGGTCACGTCCTTCAGGTCCTGAAGGTGTGTCCGGATCACCATGTTCCTGAGCGCCAAGAAATCGCAGTGCTCCAAATTTTCCACTGCAATCAAAAACAAGTTATGGGTTTTAAAGGTTGTTCTAGGTACTTGTTACCGATAAGATAACATGGTAAAACCTAAGTGTAGCTGACACTGATAATTTATTTTAATGACAGGAGCTCGAACATTGACGCATTTCTGGTACTCAAATGTTCTATCAAAATGCATGATTTTGAATGATGTTGTATTTTGAGGTGTACAATGTTTATTTATGTTTACGCGGGAATTAATCACGGTATTTTTATTAATCACGGTATTTTTTAATTACCTCCTTAATTACCTCTTAAGTCCCGCGTAAACATAAATATGTGTGAGAATCACGAAAGTTTAAAACTGTGTAGAATGTTGTACCAAAAGCTTTGTCGCATTGATTTAAATCAAATTAAACAGATAAGCACAAGTGAAAATTAAAACACACTATTTAAACCCCCATTTTTTCGACCTTTTCCTTTTATCAAGCGCCTATATTAACATAATCTAGTAAGGTATATAATATAGTAGCTATATCATGGACAATATATAACGTGCACTGGCGGTACCTTCAGCGATGCCCCAGGGGTACTTCCGGCCCCGGATGCGGCGGCCATCTTGTTCGATGACGGTGTTGGCGCCGACGACCGCGAACGGCACGCGGCCGCGGAGCGCCTTGGTAGCCTCCGCGCCGTCGCCCTCTTCGCCCGTGCTCTCCGGGAAATCGTAGATCTTGATCTTGTGCTGACCTATCTCTTTCATTATCTGGAATTGTGATAAATATAATGCATGCTATACTAATTTCGTTACCCATAAGTGGAGGTCAACTGCGTTCATTTGAGACTCCTTGAGATTCCGTTTTCATTTTTATAATATGTAAACCAAGTTCGTGGAAAACAGTTTTTACATCATGATTTTCAACGACGGTTTTTTCCTTTTTTAAAACGAGACCGGAGCAAACGATAAATTCATAAAGTTTCGAAAAAAGTAAAATATATCTGAGCATCAACCTCACGGGCGTAGCCAGGATTTAGTTTCGGGGGGGGTTGACGACAAAAAATCGGCCAAGTGCGAGTCGGACTCGGGTGC
>BHDV01056029.1:8626-24871 GCA_005406045.1 Adoxophyes honmai | reverse complement strand
TCAAAAATCGTGCAAATGCTGCTTGTAGGCTGAAAGGACTACCTGTTAACTTTATATCTGAAGAATTAAGCGACGAAATATAATTGTAAGTATGTATTTTTGTTCTAGGCGCAGCATGCACGGCGGAGGGCAACACTGGCGGAACATGCGACCCCCTCAACAGATGCCTGTTCGCCTACAGGCAGATACAAAACTATATACAACCAAAAGTAAGCGTCATCATCATCATTTGTATATTTATTACTATTATTTTCATTCATATTCTGGATTTTTGAATTCATGTGCTCTGCCTACCCCTCTTGGGAATACAGGCTTGAGAATATGTATGTGTATGTATTTTAATTGCCTCGATGTGTCGGATGCTCTAGGGTCTTACCAGAGCGTCTAGTGTATTCGAAACGATGTTTTCGATATCGATTTTGTTTTGCGTATTAACACGGAATTGTACGGAGACGTGTCAACCGCGGCAGTTGTGCAAACGTTCCGCTGGCGGCGCTGTCTGAGTTTCCATAAAAATTTGCGATAACTCGCAAACGAAAATATAACGATAATCTCACGACATCCACGGAAGAAATGGAGATGTGTTATTGTGGTTTTTTTTTTCAGATTTGCGGCTGGCAAGACAATAAGAGCCCGGTGGTTTGTTGCCCCAAAGCGAATATAGCATACACTACAGGGCAACTGCGTAAATTTTTTGATTCTTCCTCCAAAGGAATACTTCACAGTCGTGACATGGTAAGTCGGTTTTATTCGGCTGCATTTTGTTAATATGCAATGCTATGCAATGCTATGCAATGCTATGCAATGGTATGCAAAGCTATGCAATGCTATTCAATGTAATGCAATGCAATGCTATGCATCATCATCAGCCTATATACGTTCCACTGCAGGGCAGAGGCCTCCTTTCAGTATGAGAGGGCTTGGGCTATAGTTCCCACGCGGGCTCAGTGTGGATTGGGAACTTCACACACAACGTTGAATTACTTCGTCGCTGTGTGTAGGTTTAGGTATGTATGTAGCTGTGGTAGTGGAATGGAATGCTATGCAATGCAAAGCAATGCAATGATATACAATGCAATGCTATGCAATTTAACGCTATGCAATGTTAAGATATGTAATACAGGGTGACTTCCAAGTCGTGAACAGAAACCACATTTTCCGATATAGCTGCTTAAGATTAACACGAAGCATTGGTTGGCATCGCGATTAGACAGCCCTTCAATTAATTAAAACAAACAATTTTAAACAAAAAAAAACCGACTTCAAATTTGTGATATACCTACATACTGAAAGCATTTATCTAATGAGGATGACCTTCCATCACCAGCAGGCCTGACTAATTACTGAAAATATAATTTCAAGTCTGCAGGTGCATTCAGTATTGAAAGAATTATCCTTTATCTCCTTAACATAGGAGTTGACCTTCCATCGTCAGCTCAGTCATATTCTTTTTACTGCCAAACGTGAATAGCTACTGGTGTAGCTTTGAAAAATGTACCAAAAACATTACCTGTACCTATAAAATTTGAGGCTTGCCCTTGATTTCCCTCATATTCCATCATCAGGTCAAGATATGCTGACAATGGGACCGCCTGGAAACTATATCCTTTCAAACAAAAAAAGAATTTTCCTAATCGGTCCAGGCGTCTTCGAGTAATCAGCGAACACACATAAAAAAAACTGTCAATCCTCCTCCTTTTTTGAAGTCGGTTAAAAAAGAATATCAATTCCTAATTATCATCGTCATCCTAGTCACCCTAATGGAACCAGTAAATTCGATCAAATTAATGTTACAACGTAAATAAAGAAGGTTTGTTTAGTAAATAAGTTAAAATTTCACTAGGGTGACCAAAAGTTATTAAAATAATTATGTAATAAATATTAAATTTCATGAATATCTCGTACTTATCTAAGTGTTAGACCAAATGTGTCTTAGACAATTTTTGTCCTAAACAATAGTCCTACAGATTCGTATAATAAAAAAAGCGAAGTTTTTTTTTTAATTTTTAGTTTCCCGCTTGAGACAAGCAAATTTAAAAAAATCTTTTAATGCAGTTTTGTTTCTTTCTAAAAATAAAGGAATGTTTCCTTTCAGTGAAATGAGCTAAATAAAAGATTTAGAGTAGTTCCCCTCCAGGGCCCATTGAAACTTTACACCCTGTATTATGTATACCAAACGGCATACATTTGCTTTCACTATACTCGTAAATGTACATTTTGTTTCTAGACATGCCGCTACAGTGGAGAACTGCCAATGTTGTGTTGTGAGAACAGGAAAGATACACCCCCTCCCCCCGAGCCTAAGAATTGTCCCCCCCTCGACCCCCCGCCAACCAAGCCAAGAGACATAGCTTATGAAAGTAAGTAACGAAAACTGCCGAATAATTCCGAATTTTGCCGATTTCACACGACGTCGCTGTCGCTACAATCTAGTTTAAAACGTGCGTAGTGTAATCAAAACAGTCATGAAACGGTAATGATTTCGTTTGTGAATTAACGCGGAATTATATGGAGATGTGTTGACCGCGGCAGTTGAGTAAACGTGCCGCTTGGAGGCGCTGTCTCAGTTTCCATACAATTTCGCGATAATCCGCAAACGAAATCGTTATCGAATCCATGATCGTTTTGAATACACTACCAGACGTTCAGAAATCTTTAGGGCTGTTACATATACTCGGAATTCCGTTTTGGAATTTCTATTCAAAATATCGATTCGCAATATCGAACGCAGTCAATATAATATAAGATAAATATCTTATATTAGTCTAATAAGGTTAGGAAATCACATATATGCAGTGATTTTCTTTCGAAAAAGAATCTGATTCAGAATTACATACGATGGCCTATGCATTGAGAATGTTGTGTTCCTATACACATTAAGGGGCAGCGCAGACGACAGACTTTTGTGCGATCGAGTTGCGGAGCAATAAAAACTCTGAATGGAAACTCTCTGCGCGCCATTCAGAGTTTTTATTGCGCCGCAGACTCGATCGCACAAAAGTCTGTTGTCTGCGCTGCCCCTTAAACGATTGGTGTTCGTATGTTGTAAAATCTGTCTTTTCTCTAGAATGCTTGGAATATCGCCGGCACGTGGAACCCTGCGTGGAAGATGGCCGGACCGGCAAGCTGGTGCGCGAAGACGCGTGCGGCATCAAGCAGTTCGAGGATCGCATCTATGAAGGCACGCCCGCTGACCCCAACGAGTTCCCGCACATGGTCTGTGATCCTAGTAACTGCGACTGTGATTGTGACGCTGTTACTGTGATAGTGACACTGTGACTGTGATTGTGACGCTGCTACTGTGGTTGTGACGCTGCTACTGTGATTGTGACGCCGCTACTGTCACGCAGTGACCATGACGCTGTTATTTTGACGCTGCGACTGTGATTGTGACCCTGTCACTGTGACTATTTGACGTTGCGACAATGATGCTATGACCGTCATTGTGACGCTGCGACTATGATACTGCGATTGCAACTCTGCGTCAGCGGCGCTGTGACTGTAATACGGTGGTATTACATTGTAATTATGACGCTGTTATTTTGACGAATCGCTTGAGGTTTTCAGCAGTAGTGCTGTACGTTGTACACATCATAGTTACACACGAGCCCTGCGAAGATGGACGTAGAGGCAAGCTGGTTCGCGAAGACGCGTGCGGCATCAAGCAGTTCGAGGATCGCATCTATGAAGGCACGCCCGCTGACCCTAACGAGTTCCCGCACATGGTTTGTGGCACTAGTAGCTGCGAGTGTGATTACGACGCTGCGACTGTGATAGTGACACTGTGACTGTGATTGTGACGCTGCTACTGTGAATGTGACGCTATGACTGTGATTGTGACGCTGCGACAGTGATGCTGTGACAGTGACGTTACGATTGTGGCACTAGTAGCAGCGACTGGGATTGTGACCCTGTAACTATGACTGTGACTGTGATTGTGACGCTGTAACTATTACACTGCGACAGTGACGCTATGACTGTGATTGCGACGCTGCGACTATGATCCTGCAACAGTGATACAATGACTGTGATTGTGACACTGCGACTGTGAAGCTATGACTGTGATTGTGACGCTGTGACTATGATGGTTCAACTGTGATTCTGCGACAGTGATACTATGACTGCGATTGTGATACTGCTACTGTAATACGGTGCAGTGTAACTATGACGCTGTCATTTTGACGAATCGCTTGAGGTTTTCAACAGTAGTGCTGAACGTTGTACACATCACAGTTACACACGAGCCCTGCGAAGATGGACGTAGCGGCAAGCTGGTTCGCGAAGACGCGTGCGGCATCAAGCAGTTCGAGGATCGCATCTATGAAGGCACGCCCGCTGACCCCAACGAGTTCCCGCACATGGTCTGTGATCCTAGTAACTGCGACTGTGATTGTGACGCTGTTACTGCGATAGTGACACTGTGACTGTGATTGTGACGCTGCTACTGTGGTGGTGACGCTGCTACTGTGATTGTGACGCTGTTACTGTGATAGTGACACTGTGACTGTGATTGTGACACCGCTAATGTCACGCAGTGACCATGACGCTGTTATTTTGACGCTGCTACTGTGATTGTGACGCCGCTAATGTCACGCAGTGACCATGACGCTGTTATTTTGACGCTGCGACTGTGATTGTGACGCTGTGACTATGTGACGTCGCAACAGTGATGTTATGACTGTCATTGTGACGCTGTGAGTGCAATTGTGACGCTGCAGCTGTGGTTGTGACTGTAACAAGGTGGTGTGACAGTGTAACTATCACGCGGTTATTTTGATGCCTTGACTAAACGCCAAGTACATGACGATGTACCAAACACGACGTAACGTCACCTCTGCGACACTCTTTTGTCAACGTCTTGCTCGCCATACCAGCCATACTAAAGTTTGTTAATGCCTTAGCCATAGTATTGAGCAACACAGGCCCAACCTAGCAACTACTAAGTACGGAATCTATGTTGCAGGCGCTCTTAGGCTGCCGGAACGAGGTGGACCCCATTATAGCGCCCCTGCAGTGGGTCGCCGGTGGGACCCTGATCAGCGACAAATTCATACTGACGGCGGGGCACGTGCTGTCTCACACTGATTAGTAAGATCACCATCAACACATGCTCGTCCACTGGACATACAAACTGAAATTAGTAAAGAGTAGCTTGAACGTCACCTCACCGCCCATACATTCACATTGAAGTTCGCTCAGCTAGTCACTTACTAGTTACTAAAGTGATCACGAGAGACGCGACGTGCCGGTCGCCATGTTACTGGTAACCCAAGTATGACCGCTTTAGGTACAGTATTCCCAAGAAAATAAGTCACATCGACTGCTACCGTCTGCGCCGAGAAGCGCAAAACGATATCCGAGAGTAGCCTAACGAGTAATTTTTCTATATTTAACTTTATTTACAAACGCTCTGGGCTCAATTTTGCTTGCTATGCAGACACTTTAGTCGGCTACTCGACGCATTTGGCGCTGGGGTGCTAGACATCTGTCAAAGGTCATCTGTCCGAGACTTCAATCAATAACCAATCACAACGCAAGTGTTCAGCGTGCGAAAAAATCCCTTTTACCATTGGTAGATCGAAGTTTCCCGCGCCACAAAACTGATTTCTTACGCAAGTACATCCTGAAGCATTCTTTGTTTGGTACTACTGTAAACATCCCAGTGCTCGACACTGACCCAATGCTTGCAAACTATGTTATATTAAGACAGGTGACAGATGGGTGTCGTCTACCAGGGGTTGATGCTCGACGAATTGGTTTATGCACCTTATTGGGGTTTACAAAATTAATTTGTTACATTTTACCAGGTTTTTGTTACACGTTGTGTAAAGATATTGAAGCTGAGTTATTATTTTCCAGTGGCCAAATCCGTTACGCGTTGTTGGGGACCATAGACAAGAGGCTGGCACAGGAAGGTGTGCTGTACAATGTGGTCAACGCTCTAGCTCATAAACTTTATCAGAGGAACTATAAGCCACACGACATAGCGCTGTTGGAGTTGGATCGAAGGTACGCTAGGGTGACCGCACCAGTAATGGACATAGAACCAGTAATGGACAATGACTCTTATTTACTACCCACTAAGGAAATGTCATTTGTTTTACAACAATCAATTCACAACTCTATGGTCTTTAAATTATGAATGAAGTGTCCATCACTGGTGCTTGTCAGCTTAAACCGTCCATAACTGGTGCCGTCACCCTGTATGGGGTTATTTACACAAGTAAATAATATATATACATATTTTTAATTCATGTGCTCTGCCTACCCCTCATGGGAGTGCAGGCGTGATAATATGTATGTATGTTTGTAATATAAAAGTAAATCGTATGGGCATAGCCACAACAGATACAAATTTAATGCAAAAAAATTTTTTGCTCTAATGTCATTATTCACGGAGAAAACAGGGGACTACGTATGGAGAAGTGGCGCGACTCCTATCCTCTTAAAGTGACAAGTTGTGACAAGTTGTGACAAGTTGTGACAAGTGTCGCCTCAAACCTCAACCAATATCCAGTCGCCTCTATATCCACAGAAGAATTCAAACATGTATCTATTGCGTTCCAGGGTAGAGTTCAGTGAGTTCATCAGACCAGCGTGTCTCCCGTCTCCAGGGCTTGAGGCTCAGTCGACGACCAGGACCCTGGCAGGCTGGGGGCAGACCGCCACCAGCATCGTCTCTGACATCCTCATGAAGGTAGGTTGAGCTTCTCATGGCTCCTCTACATGATGGGCCACCGCTTGTCCAGCAAAATGGCCATGCGATGGATGAAAAAGATCTACACAATGGCGATGTTCAGTTGTTCTGGCCCACTACCTTTGATGGCTCCTCTACATGATGGGCCAGCGCTTGTCCAGCAAAATGGCCATGCGATGGAGGAAAAAGGTCTACATTAAGCTATCTCCTATCAACCTGTTACTTTTTTTTTTATTTGATAAAATAACTTTATTTACAAAGAAAAATTACAGAAATATACTTATTAATAAAAATAAGTTATCCTAAGCTAAATCAAATCTAAAAAGGATCCCCGTGGCATGGTGCCCAAAAGGCTGGCAGCGTTTGCCCTGTTACTTATAATTTTTGATTTGTTTTTAAACCTAACATTATGCTAGAAGGAGCTGCAAAACGTGTTGTAGTCATGACTTGTCTGTGACGTTTCGTTTCACCTAATTTATTTTACCGAGCGTCTAGAGTGTTCATTTCGATGGTGCAGTCGTTAACGAATTCGTTTGCGAGTTATTGCAAAATTATATGGAAACCGAGACAGCGCCGCCAGCGTAACGTTTGCCCAACTGCCACGGTCGACAAGTCTCCATACATTCCGCGACAACTCACAAACGAATTCGTTAACGACTGCACCATCGAATTGAACACACTAGACTAGACGCTCAGAACACAAGCGTGATTGTACGTTGCTGTTAAAAAAACGTTATTTTTAGGTGTACGTGGCTGAATTAGACTACGAAAAGGACTGTAAGCCTCTCTGGACCAGAGAACTGAACAGGATCTTTATGAAGGACACGATGCTGTGTGCAGGCTCGACGATGGGGAAGAAAGGAGACTCCTGCCCTGTGAGTTATCTTTACTATTCCCTTGTTTGATCCATCCCTTTTATAAGATCGTTTCCCTTCTGACCCGGATCAGGAGAAGTTCTAACAGCATTCTGAAGGTGATTGTAGAAAAGTTTGACTGCCCAATATTCACGTACTGGGCCGGGCAGATCAAAGGGGTGGCCCAGCCAATAGTGCAATGACCAGCCCATTGCAACTCCATTATTATTTTTATTTTTAATAGAATGTGGTGTAGGCTTGTATTATTTTTGTGTTGTAATGTACTGTGAGCTATGGAGTCTTTGTGCTCTGAAATAAATGAATTTTATTTATTTATTTTTATTTATTGACCGACGTAGATAGATTATAATCATTTATTTCGTTTTGGGAATCACATTGTACCAGATACAAGTAATTCACAAAAGGATCGTCGAATTGTACTTAAACAAATTGGAAAGATTGTCTCAGGAATTCAAATTGATTTCTGAAGTGAGTAATTAATGATATTAAAAAAAACCTCAATTAATTTAAGGTTTTCTTATTTACCTTTTTCTTAACTGTTAGCTTGCGCGGGTTCGATGAAAAATAGAGATTAAGTTTCAGTTTCAGACCCCCAAAATTTATTGTTTTTTCTATTTTTGTGTGAAAATCTTAATGCGGTTCGGTTCATAGAATACGTCTACTACCAAGTTTTAATAGTATACGTAGTTCTCATAATTTCGCAAAAAAGTGGCTGTAACATACAGGCGGATAGGCAGACACGACGAATCTATAAGGGTATCATTTGCCATTTGTCTACACTGTAGAGGTCCCCAAACTTTTTTACTCATAGACCCCTTTCAAAGTTTTATGGGGTTTGGTGGACCCCCTGTTGCTACATTTGCACCAAATTCCTTAATACACCTATTTTTACCGACTCCAGCATGGACCCCCATTGAGTCTCCCGTGGACCCCTGGAGGTCCACCTGAACGACTTTGGGTCTACAGGTTCCTATAAAGTTGACTAGCCCAAAGATCTTTGAACTCCATTTCAAATTGTGGTTATACGAATGTGTATCTTTCCAGGGTGACAGCGGAGGTCCTCTCATGGCGCTCGCTCAAGGGATCCACTGCACCTACATCGTCCAAGGAGTGGTGTCTTTTGGCCCTGGCTGCAGCTCAGGGCAGCCTGGCATCTACACCAACGTGAGGGCATACCTGCCCTGGATCATAGAGAACGTTTGGGGGAACAAGACTAGAGGTTAAGCTAGCCATAACTTATTAGCTGTCGATGGGAGTTTGAATAATAGTGCAGGAATTATATACATTTGTAAATGCTAATGAACCGAGAAAGCTGAATTTTTGATATGACGTAGGGAAGGCCTAAAAAAGCTTAACTTGAAATTGTCGACCAAGATTTCCTATGTGGGGTTTCCGCCATTTTGAAAAAAAGGTTAAGATTGGTTTTTTGACTATAACTCGGCTATCCGACGAGATACGATTACTGTCAAGAAGTTTTTTGTAGCTCTTTTTATGCTCTATAATTTATACATACATAAATACATTTTGCGTAACATGCATCGTTTTCGAGATATCGGCCGAAAACCATTAAAATATTAGGATATGAAGTTTGTTTTTTGGCTATTTCCTATTTTTTGGTGACAAATAGGTATCATTAGAATTGCTAAGATAAAACTTTTATATCCCTACGTTATATCAAAAATTCGGCTTTCTCGTTTCTAAGCCATTTTTCCGACGTAATTACAGTAGGTACTATAAGACAAGTCAAAGAAGTTAGAGATATCCTGGAAGTTCCATGAGACCAGAATTATCGACTAGTATAATTATTACTTAAAGACAAGGCCGTCATTTCACATGGCTATTAATTGTTGACTTCATTATTATCTGTTGACTTGGCTACCAACTAATGACTTGGCTAATTGTTGATTTGGTTATCAATGATGACTTGGCTATCAATTGTTGGCTTGGCTATCAATTGTTAGCTTGACTGTCAATTGTGACCTTGGCTATCAACTATTTACTTGGCGATGAATAATCATTGACGAAGCCGTCAATTATAGTCATTGACGAGATCGTTAATTATTGCTAAAGCCATCAATAATTGAAAACCTAGTCTTTAGGTAGTTGATTGTCTTTTCATCTATCGATTATACAACTAAACTAGATCAGTAATAATTATTGACCATTGTTTAATAAAATTGACAAATTATTGATGACACTCATTAATTAGTTAACATTTTTTTGAATGTTGCATTGACTTTTAGACTAGTCCATTTGCTAAACACACAAATATTGTATTTGTATTACTACTCATTACGATTTTACTATTCTTAAGTATTATAATTATTTTATTACAGTTTGATACAATCACCGCAAAGTCTACTTATAATTTTAGAACTCAGAAAATCAATTTTATAAAGATGTTGAGTCATAAGGTAAATCTGTCAAATTCTATGTACATCCCAGGCTAAATGGTTTGGCCAACATTATGTTGATCTTTTAATTTATCATCAAATTATCATAGTAACTAAATCATAGCTACTTAAATGTTTAGTAGGTAAATAATATATTAAATACAATCTTAGGTACAAATAAAACAGATTTATTTGTAAAAATACGATTTAGTTTATACAAAATAATACAATAGGTTAGACAAGGGGATATTTTATTTACATTGCATAAATTGTATTTTAAAATCAACGTAGGTAGTTAGGTTTTTTTTAGTTAGTTTACAAAATAATGTCCCGCTGTTAGAAAATTTTACACAAATTATAACGAAATTATAATAATTCAGAGCAAGTACTCATGTCATTAAGAAAATCCTGTTTTGTGATGTATCGGAATTTTCATTATTTATCATGAATAAAATATGTTTCACAAAACCTGCATTTCATTTAAACATAAATACAAGCGTACATCACACGTAATAAATAAAAAAATAAGTAATTAAAAAAAAACTTGTACTCATCACTTAGACGGACATAACCAGGTTTTTTTATGGTTACGAGTACAGCGACTATGATTACAAGTAGGTAGATTGAAAATATTCGCAGCTCGGGTTTTTCCCGTGTAAAAGGTAAACATGAGTCAAAAATCACAATTCAATTATTATTAAAAATCTGCCACGTATCTTCCGACGCTTTTTCTCCAATGTTGGTCTTTCCGAAGCGCCGGTAGGCTCAAAAAGACCGCTCTTAGGGGCCTATTTGCATCCTGACACCAGGCTATCTATCATCTTCATTCTCAGGGCATCCTATACGTGTCGGTTAGTGGACCAAGCGTGGCCATCAGGGCTCCCGGACACAACAGCTGCAAAACTTTCTTCTTGGTCTTTCTGAAGAGCTGGTAGACTCAAAAAGACTGCTCTTAAGTGCCTATTTCCATCCTAAGATCGCGAAATGGCCTTATACGTGGCGTTTAGTGGACCAAGCGTGGCCGTCAGGGTTCCCGGACACAACGGCTGCAAAACTTTCTTCTTGGTCTTTCTGAAGCGCTGGTAGACTCAAAAATACTGCTCTTAGGGGCCTATTTTCATCTTGACACCAGGGCCCCCATGCGTGGTGGTTAGTGGACCAAGCGTGGCCGTCAGGGTTCCCGGCCAATTCACACGATAACCACGAAAAAGATCACGCGATTCTAAAGTGTATGTCCATCTTCTGTGGGAACTCCGAGTTGTCTCAGGCCAAAGGATGCAAAAGGTGGTTTTCCATGTAAAAAAATCTTACTCCACATATTAAGATTCTTCGCAATTATGATATTTTTGAAGCGCTGGTAGACATAAAGAGACATGTGAAACTGCTCTTAAGGGCTTATTTCCATTTTGACACCAGGGCCCCTATGCGTGTCGGTTAGTAGACCAAGCGTGGCCATCTGGGCTCCCGGACACAACGGCTGCAAAACTTTCTTCTTGGTCTTTCCGAAGAGCTGGTAGACTCAAAAAGACTGCCCTTAGGGGCCTATTTGCATCCTGACACCAGGGCCCCCAAGCGTGGTGGTTAGTGGACCAAGCGTGGCCGTCAAGGTTCCCGGGCACAATGGCCACGAAACTTTCTTCCCAATGATGGTCTTTCGGAAGCGCTGGTAGACTCAAAGACGTCCCAAACTGCTCTTAAGGGCCTATTTGCATCCTGACACCAGGGCCTCTATGCGTGGCCAAACGTGGTCAGAGTCCCCGGGCCGTCCACAAAATGGCCACAAAAGATATCGTGTAGTTCCAAAAGTTTTGTCCACCTTCTGTGGGAACCTTCATACCCTCGTGCTGTCTCATACCAATGGAAAGGTGGATTTTCTGGTAAAATGTTCTGATGATTTTAGACTCTAACAGTCATGATTACTGACGTAGTTTTTTACCACCGTGTATTTACATTGTATGTTTGTCACTATTTTGTGTGACAGCATAATTTGACTTGGTGACAAGTTCTCAAATGCCATGGGGTTAGAAGGTGACAGTGTCACTACGGGGTGCGAGCATGCGAGAGTGGACCGGACGGATTTTTGACAGATACCGTATTTTAACATTTCGTCTTCGAGAATTTTTCTAGTATTTACGTTAATATTCCATCTTCGGGTTTCATCTGAAATTCGAATAGACTATGTAGAGTGCATGTAAATTATTAATATTATTTTGACGGCCGGATAGCTCAGCGGTTAGAGAACCTGACCGTGAAGCTTGAGGTCCCGGGTTCGATCCCCGGTCGGGGCAGATGTTTGTATGATAAATACGAATGTTTGCTTTTGAGTCTTGGATGTTTATCTATATAACTAAGTTTATCCGTTGTCTAGTACCCATAACACAGGCATTAAATTGCCTACTTTGGGACTAGGTGATTGGTGTAAAAATTGTCCAGTGATATATTTATTTATTTATTATGAATGTCTGGGAAACTATAGCTATGGTTATGATACTTATGGGAAAGACACCAATAGAGAGATCTCTCTCCAGGCAGATGTTATGCCTGGGAACACGGGCGTAGCCAGGATTTAGTTTCGGGGGAGAATTTGACGAAAAAAAAATCGGCCAAGTCGGACACAAAAAAATCACGATTGTTGTATGGGAGCCTGAACTTTTCGGGGGGGGGGGTTTGAACCCCCCAAACCCCCCCCTGGCTACGCCCATGCCTGGGAACCAATGTCCACAGAGAGAATGTTGAAAGTTGTATTTATGCAACCGATCGTCGAAACTGCGCTGTGGCCTCCACATACTGTTATGAAAATAGTCCAGAACAACATTTTATTGAGAACTAGCGATTTGTAAGTAAGTAAGTAAGTAAACACTTTATTGTACTAAAGGAAAAAAACACAAAATCCAAAAAACAAAATTATATACAAATGAAATGGCGAAGTACAAAGGCGGACTTATCCCTTAAGGGATCTCTTACAGCCAACCTTTGAGAGGCAGAAAGGAAACTAAATTTGTCCCGGCTTCGCACGGAAAATGTATTCCAAAACGGGAAACGCAGAGCACAGGCATCGTTATAAAGGCTATACCACGGCTATTTCACTTTTAGCATAAGTTTAGACTTAAACATAGATGGAAAAGGTATAATAGTGACAAACTGATAGGCTTCTAAAGGATACCTAAACCTATTTCCTTAAGCCCGTCACAGACTACGCATATTATACGATAATATTTGATCTGCGTATAAATGCCATTTTTCCATATGTCGATGTCAAAAAATACCTGACGGTAAATCTGCGCAGTGTGTGGTGGCTCATTGAAATTGTATAGGGAGCGATATTGACAGATATATGTTCTGTAACAGAATATCTTACCGTATCTGCTTAATGTGTGACGAGCTTTAGTCGTCTCTTACGATGTCCGAGTTACGAGGTCCCGTGTGGTCGTGGTGCTGGGTTACAATAGCACCTCCCCCTATCTTCCCGTGGTTGTCGTAAGAGTCGACTCTGGGAAAGGGTTAGTGTATAATAATTGTCGGCGATGGGCTAGCAACCTGTCACTACAATATCACGTTTAACCATCTGGTTACCCTAAAAATGCACGTGGCACTGGATTTTTGAATTCCTGTGCTCTGCCTACCCCTCTTGAGAATACAGGCGTGAGAATATGTATGTATGTATGTGTTATTGATTATTTTGACTTTTATTGCATAATGATTTGTACAATACCAAATACATACCTGACGGTCAATAATAATGCACTAGTAGTATTCTATCATTCTGGAAATTTTCTACCTTTTAGGTTTTTATTTATTTATTTACCAACTGTCACTGGTCTTGGTTTTTCTGTGTCAATAACGACAAGGTTTTTACTTCTGTCATGCTTCTGTCTGACAAATGGCAATGAGAATCTAGCTAGACCATAGATTTACTGTCATGGTCAAAAATCTGTAACATCCATACAAAGTGTCAATCAAAGTGCGCGCGAAAAACTCACATACAGTAAGGCTAACCAGACGAGATAATAAACATAAACAATGGTACCGTTACTGAGTTAAGCTAAGCGTCCACTTATCGGTATCGCACGCATCGGACGCATCGCACGCAACGGATTGTGGTATGCTTTGTATAGAAACTCATACAAGTGCGTCCACCTATCCGCATCGCACGCATCGCACTTCGGCAATGCCGATACCGTTGCTCCGAGAGGCAACTTTTGCGATGCGTGCCGATGACGTCATACGGAATGCCGATCAGTGGACGCACCCCGCCCGCTTTTCTGCATCAGTGTTGCAACCTCAGTGACTTTTTGGGATTATACTAGCAACTTTTTTTCAGGCGTTCATACATTTTAGCGTTTTTTTTTTCAGTTAATATAGCTGTTGTTCCACACATTTTTACAAGCTACAATGATAAATTGTTCTTCCTCGCTTTTCTTCCATTTTCACAATGTCAACATGTGCGTTCACTATGAAAATCCGAATGAACAGGCATCGTCAATCCGTATGCTGGTCCTCACCGTCGGTAATCCGTACGCTGCCGATACAGTGGACGCACTGTGAAAAAATTATCCGTTTGATGCGATGCGTCCGATGCGTGCGATACCGATAAGTGGACGCTTAGCTTAACCCTATGCTGCGAAACTGGTTTTCAGTCAATGGCATCCAACAGAATAGGGACGCTCGGGTCACGTAATAAGTTACAGTTTCGCGTGCAAGCAGGCAATGGTAGAAAGAGAGCGATTTTTTTTTATTTGACTTTTGATCGGGAGTGGAGCTTCGGTAGTACCTGTTCTGGAAGCTTGGTAAGAAGTAAAACAATATTTTCATAAAAGCATTTATTTTCTTACATTATTGATTATACCGCCATCTATACGTTAGCGTGGGAACTACGAAGCCCCGTTCTTAGGCCACACGTTTTGCTCGATCCAGGAACGATATTCGTAAACCTTGGTGAACGAGTTGGCCGGCGATTGCCCACACGTTGCGTTGGCGTTAGACGGTAAGCCAACAACTGTGTGCATACAGTGCACCCACTTATTCTCGACAGTAAGGGACACTTCCTTGTCGAACTGAAAAAATAAACATAAAACTACCGTGAGACTCACAGCGAAATGAAACAGCACGTCTCTTTGCAACTGTTGATGGGTCACGGATTGGCCCGAAACATGATAGATAGATAGATTAGGTAGATTCATTTATTTCTATTTGAAAATCACATTATACCTAATTAACATGTCCGATACAAGTAATTCACAAACAGATCGTCAAATTGTAAACAATTATTAATAAATCAATAGAAATAATAAGAAAGGCATAAATTAATAAAAATAATATCAATAATTCAAAACATGTCAAAAAAATACAAATGAAATATAAAAATAATGTCAAAATAAAATCATATCACTAAAATGTGAAAAATGTCATAACTAGTAAAATAAAAAAAAAATGTATAAAATAATAATCATAATAATAGTAAAATCAAAGAATAATAAATGGGTAAGTACAATAGTTTATAAATATGTCATTTAAAAGCAATTCACAAAAAGATCGTCAATGGGTAAATAATGAAAATATGTCAAATTAATAAATTTACGATTACTGTAAGTAATCTTGTACGGAGTACAGTGACTTATCTATAATGTCTATAATGTCCAGCTAACCTCAATATAAAGACGTGAGTGTGTCCGTTTTATTTTACTATTCTATCAACTTTTCAAATAAAACATCACTATTTTTTGTGCTAGGTACAAAAGTTTAAATTTTTTTATTTTTGAAAAAGTATTTCCAACTAAAATTAGCTATGCTTATTTTTGTAATGAAACAATAAACTAGGTACGAGTATATTCGTCGGGAATAAGTTCCTGATATTTAAGACCAATTCTATTTTTTGTTCTACAGAAAATAAGCGCGTGTAAGGAAATTGAATAACTTACAGTTAATGTGCCACTTTGTACCTTTTCACAATAAATTTCACTGTGACATACCATACTTTCTACCAATCAAACTCACTATGAAAAGGTTCAAAGCGGCACGGGTATCGATTTCCTCGACTGTACGCAGCTCGGCATCCTTTGACTTTAGCACGTGCAAGGCGGTGCAGGCGCAACGCTAAGGGTCTCACCAAACCAGTCGACGCCTTTACGGCAAAACGCGAGTAGAAAAAGCTTTATGTCAACGCAATAAGGGCGAACAAGACGAGAACGGAAACGCAAGGACGTAAACACAAGATCAAAAGTCCTCACGTTTATGGAAGCAGTGGCGGCAACAACAACAGCACGAAACAGTAACCTCCAAA
>BHDV01056007.1:47508-72126 GCA_005406045.1 Adoxophyes honmai | reverse complement strand
ACTGAAAGTTTATTTTGCCGATTCCCAATAATTGTCTTATATATATATATAGTGTACACATATTTTTTCTTTTATTTAACAAACTAAAAATGACGATAATACATCGCTTCAAAGTTTCGCGTGACGTCACTATTATTTTATTCTATAATGATTTCGTTTGCGAATTACCCCGGAATCGTATTGAAACTCAGACAGCGCCCCAGCGGAACGTTTGCACAACTGCCGCGGTCGACAGGTCTCCATACAATTCCGCGTTAATTCGCAAACGAAATTGTTGTCGAATCCATCATCGTTTTGAATACACTAGCTCTGTTCTGATGTTAAGCGATGCCCCTGCTCCTTAGAACCTTGCCAAGGTGGTAGTTGTAGTGTGGACTGTAGTCTGTTAACACACGCTCTTGTCGGCAGGTTCGCCCGCCTGGACCTGCGCGCGCACCTGCGCACGCACTCGGGCGAGCGGCCGTTCGCCTGCTCCGCCTGCCCCAAGGCCTTCGCCAGCGCCGCGCGGCTGAGGGACCACACGCGCGTGCACACCGGTACGTCACATCACGTCACGTCACGTCATACGTTCACACAGCATACTCTATCATGTGGCTGTTGCATATTAAAAGGGATAAAATACGAGGGTACCTCATGAAATGAGCCTGCATAGGAGAACACAATCAGAACCAAGGACCCGGCTCCCGGGTTCTTCATAACGTTCGCGAGACGCCGAGAACCTGCTAGCCTATAGATACCTATAGACTGCTCGGCGGATTTTAGGCTTAGTCGTGAATTTTTAAAAAAAAGTGACTAGTATTTTCATGCCTACTTAATTACTTAATGCTGCGTTTCCCATCAGCTGGGTCCCGACCCGGCACTGGGTCGCCAAAAAAAATACCGCGTCACAGAATTATAGAAGCAATCCTGTGACTTCAAATAAGTACTAGGAGATGGTCGATTTTATTTGTGTTTTATTTGGGTCCAAAAACTTAAGTGGGTCACGAAGGAGGAGTATGAAATTTATCAGTTCACAGTAGAACAAAGTTTAGGGAAACGCCGACTTAATGCATAATTGTTTTGAAAAATATTCGAAGATAAACGGATAAAATGGCGACAAACTTGAATGTGGTGTCTTTTGTTTAACTCTCATTGAAACCAAACTGACAGTAACTAGAATCACATTCCGTCAAGTAACTCTCCATTTCCTTTGTCTCTTCCAGGCGAAAAACCCTACGAGTGCGCCATGTGCCCGCAAAAGTATGCCACGAAATCTCACCTCGCGAAGCATCTAAAGAGCCACGAGGCGAAGCGAAAGGAACGCAAGAAAGTCGAAACGAGGAACGTAGTCATACTGCAGCAGATTAACGAAACGCCTCTGGTCTACACTACCGACCACGACGGAGTGGTCATGGAGCTAGAAACACTAGACGAAAATGTCCACAAGGACTTGACTGACATCGGGGAACAAGTGCCGTTAGAAGTGACCGGCGAGCTAGTTCTACAAGAAAATGGGGAAGTTAAAACTGAATTAGTGATGGTGGATGATCAGAACACGGCGCAGAATATCTGCCTCACCAGCGATGGGGTGAACTTTGTGAATAACGACATAAGCTACGGTAACAATGTGAATCTAGTGACCGTAAATGAAGGAGAGGTGAGCATTGCGACGGCTAGCGGCGCCCTTGAACGTAGTGTCAAGCTGTATCAACTGGACCAGAGTCTGGTGCAGATTCACAGCGCGGGCGGACAAGTTACGATAAGCCAAATCACTAGCAAAATGACAGCTAATTTTTAACTCGATTAAATCAATGTTTTATTCTTTTTTTTGTTTTATTTCACCATTTCACTTTAGGGTCAGTTCACACCGAGACGAGGCGCGACGCGGCGCTGCACGAAAAATATACTTTATGCGCTACACGATAAGGTTCACATTTCATTGTGAGCCTTCAGGTACGTCGCGCTGCGCCTCGAGACGTAGCGCGGCGCCGCGCTGCACCGCGCTGCGCAGCGCCAAATCACTGGCCTCTTAATGCATCGCCGCGTTGCGTCGCGTCTCGGTGTGCACTGCAGGGCCCAGTGCGGATAGGGTAGGGACCTTCACACACAACTGAATTATTTCGTCGATGTGTGTGGTTATGCTCACGATGTTTTCCTTCACCTAATGGCTCGTAAATATCAAATTAGAACAGTTAGAAAAAAATGTGTGAAAAATTGGGGACAATATTTTTTCCATTTTTATGAAAAGCGATCATGGGCGCGTAAAAAAAAATTCATTCAAAGAATACCAGCCAGATGCTTCAGCTGTGATCTTAACCTGTTGCATGCAGTTTATGAAGCAAAGACAAATAAGTAACAAATTAATTTATTTTACTTAAACAAAAATACTTCGAAACTATTTGCATGTCTAAACTAATTAAATGCTTTGTGTTTAAAACCATCCCGACTTCTTGGCGGCCTGGTATTTTTCGATGTTGATGCGCATAGAGTCATGGATCTCTTTAGCGTTTCTGTTCTGGCCGTAGTAGTCGACGAACTCTCCGTCGGGGTTCACGAGGTAAATTATTATGGTGTGATCCACCTGCAACAAGAATTTTAAGTCAAAATTCGAAGTAGATTTAAATGTTGTAGAAATCTGGTGGGTGTGAAATCTCTGCCAAGCTAGCATGTCATCGCGCGCGAGTAAACTAAGTATACTTATTCGTCATACAAATTCTTGGTACGACTTTGGAGAGAAAGTAAGTTCGCGCAGCGTTTTTGCCAGGTAAAAGTGATGGGCGAATTTAGTCTCTCTAAAATCGTACCAAGTTGCAAGCCCAATAGTGAAGTGACCTGTCGTTTTATGGCAGGTAGGGTCGACTTGCGCCGTGCGGTATAAGACATACTGTCAATGTTTGCACTCGGCTGGCGATTAAAGTGGAGTCCAAAATTAGGGGAACTAACTTGACAGTTCATTGTGCACTAAAGTTGCCATAGTTCAGCCAGTGCTGTTAATATCGATGTAAAGTAAAAAGTATTGTTATAAAATCGATGTTTTAAGGTAAAAAGTTTTGTTATCTTTATTATTGTGTTTGGAATCAATCTAATAATTTTACTAAGTAAATGAATAATAATAAAAATTGGTAGAAATTAAAAATACACCAACTTGGATCAATTTTTGTTAGTAAATCGTACATCCCTCAGATCATATTAAATCGCGGTAAATTGCAGTAGTTCGTCCATATTTGGCAAATTATGTAAGAGTGTGAAAGTTTCGACGAATTACTTGATAAAATTTAAATAGAATCAGATTTATAGAAAGCACATGGTAATATCGACATATTTATGTCGACATAAACTTATCACTATTTATTTTTTTCTATGTCTGGCAACATTTTCGGCTGTCAAGTTAGTTCGCCTAACTCTGGACTTCACTTTAAGTATAGGTAAACTTTTTTTTTTTCCTTTAGCTTAGTTTGTGGTTTTGTGCGAAAACAGTTGCAGTTCAAATAATGTAAAACTCTGTAAAAAGTTAATTGAGTATGAGTACTTACAATATAGTCATTATCTACGTCTTGAGGTCCGGCACTGAAGTAGACCCGGTAGGACTTGCAGGCCTTCTGCACCTGCTCCACGGTGCCCGTGAGCCCGAGGAATCGTGGCGAGAACTCCTTGCAATACCTGACACAAACATTTCATTTGCTAGAAATCAAAAACTATCAAATTTCAGTATACCTTTTTTTTTCAGTACATATTATAATAATAGTACAGGTAAATTCAAACGAACTATGCAAAGCTCAAACACTTGAATATTTAAATTATGTTTAAAACTCTGTAAAAGTTCGAATAAAGCTTATTATTATTATACAGGCAAAGGCAACAGACATTTTAAATTTTCTAAAATTTTCAAAATTTCATATTAATGAAATCTTGGATTTATTGAGTGTTCCACCATGCAACATGTAGCTTAGAGGGCTTATTTGTGCACATGGTAATGTTTGTGTATGTTTAACTATTACTATTGAGAAATCAGAAATTGAATTAGGTATTAGGTAAAGTCACTGCAATATCACGTTTAACAATCTGATTAACCTAAAAATTGCTAAATGTGATACTGGATTTTTTGTATCTGTATTCTTGGGAATACGGGTGTGAGAATTATGTATGTATTAGGTAAAGTATTAAAGAGAGCACATATAAGTCTGGCAAAAATGTGTTATATCCATAGCAAAACCTACTTGATTCAACAAATTATTCAAAAATTATTTGTCAATGACCATTTAACATTACAACATTTTGTTAAAACTTACTTTCCTACTATTTCCGGTGTGTCTCTTTGAGGGTCTACAGATATGAAGACTGGCTGCAGGGGTGGGGAAGAAGGGGTGGCATCTGAAATTACATAAACATTCAATAATTGTAAATAACTTTTCAGACTTGAGCTTCTTAGAATTTTCTTAAATTACATTTACTTCAAAATCAATGTTAATAAAACTTCAGTAAGGGATTACATGTTGTAAAAATAGCAACAAGGAACAAATTCAATTTGATTGTCAAGTTTAACCAATACTTATTTACAATAACCTCACCATGTTTGTCAACAACTGTGGCCAGCTTCTCCAGCTCGTCTGGGCAGATGTCAGGGCAGTGCGTGAACCCGAAATATATTAACAGCCACTTCCCTAGGAGGTCTGAGCTTTTCACTAACTTGCCCTAAAAAACCATTAAGTTTTGAGGTAAATACGAACTTCAAGTTGCACAATTTTACATCATGTCACACATGAACGATAACTAAACAACTAGGTTCTTCAACAATCGAACAGGAAAACTAAGACACACTTTACTTAATTAGTTATTACCTGTGAGTCAACTAATTCGAACTCTCCTCCTATCTTCGCCTTGCCGAGTTGCCGTTTCCGCTCGCGGTCCAGCGCTGCCTGCTTCTCCTGGCGAACGTACAGCATGAAGCCGGTGAGCCCGCCGCCGACTAACGCAGTCCCCGCCATCGACTTCCATGTTATCGGCCCGAAAAACTTTCTCGGCGTCAACTTGGGCGGCTGAGCACACTGCCGCACCAATGACGTCGAAAATGTGCGGCATGTTAACCTGCTGGTGTTTCGCACGATGGAATTCATATTTAGGAGAGTTTCTGTGTTATAACGAATGTAGAGAATGATTTAAGTATTTATTTCTGATAGTATACTATACTTCTCTACACCACTCTACACTACATGCTCGGAACGAAATAATCAGCTGGCTGTCAACTCATCAACTGTCATACTGACAATGTCAAAGTCAAATAGTAAACACGACCTGAGTTGCCATTACGTTGAGCAACCGATGTTATTATTATAATCGATTCCATTCATCGAAACTGCTCGGTACTACACGAGGAGACAAGTAATAAACAAAACGATTTCGTAAAAATCTCGTAACTCTGCTTTCCGCCAGTACTCTCAATTATTAATCTGCCAAGATTAATAATTGAGAGTCCCGTTCAGAGTACAGTTTTTAAGCCGATACAAATGAACTGTTTATCAGGGGTTACTTGATATTGATTGGAATTTGGGATCATAACGTTATTTATTTAATCAAACTGAAAACTGCGCTTTGCAAATCAAGTCCTAGAAGTTCGAAAAGCATCAGTATATACTTATCGGAGTCAGTGATTATAGTAAAGTTGAGTCGAGTTTATCTAGCTAGAATGTTTGCTTCTTGTGTAGGGCCGAACGTAGCTACTGCATGAAAACACTTAGGGCCAATTTAACCAACTAAGAATAGGTATACTTAATTTAGTTCCGGAAGAGTCATTCTTACTCCCTTTTTTCAAATGAAAAAATAATTTATTCGCGAGTAAATACTTAAGAGTGACTTAATCAAAAACTAAATTTATTCTCGCTTAGTTGGCCTTTAGACGCAGTGCATGGACACAATTAACTATATTCAACACTAGCTTTCCGCCCGCGGCTTCGCTCGCGTGGAGTTCGGTTATATTGCGGTATAAAGCGAACATTCCCTCGGGAACATCAATTTTTTCTGGGATAAAAAGTACCCTATTATTTAATCCGGACTTCTATCTTAACGTCTGAAAAATTTCAAAGCAATCGGTTCAGTAGTTACGGCGTGAAAGCGGAACAATCAAACAAACAAACTCACTTTCCGATTTATAATATTAGTAAGGATAAATCACAGGTATCAAATAAAATATGTACCTACCTAGGTACCTTTAGTTTTGTTTTGTAATAGGTATCCGTTAAGAACAAAAGCACTATACGACACCAAGCGTTGTAAGTAGGTAGGTACTATTAGATACCTACTCTGTGACCGAACCAAGTTTAGTTTATTTAAGTTTATTTAAACGCCGGTGTCGCCTGACACTCTGCGGTGAGGATTCCCAAGCCTTGAGAAATGAAACTGTTTGACACCCACTTGTTCATTATTAGGTACATTATACAGCCATTATAGGTTACAATTATTTCGAAATTTTCGTGGTTCGTGCGCTCCGGTAATGAAAAATGCGGGGGCGGGGCGCGACCGCAGCCCGCGGGGTTATAAGCACGGGCCGCCGGAGGAGCCCTACAGACCTGCCTGGCGGATCATCCATAGCAGCTACCATGTGGAGAGTAATTTGCGTAAGTAATAGTACAATTACTAGTTTAATTAAAAAATGAAGTTAAAAAAAATGCTAAGTCGCCCTAGGTAGATATTGTTTCTTACAACCTTGGTATAATTTCTTATCACAATTTCACACCTATTTTGCTCTAAAAAACTAAAATAAGTAATTTTGACAGATCATTATTTGATCAGTTGGGGGGCTAATTAAAAAGCGCGTCGACGGTTTCGTTTGCCATTGCCACTGATCTTCAAGATGCGACTTTTCATTGTCATTACATACATACCTATTCTATTTATTAACGAATTTCACTTGAACCAAAAGTTGACTTCAAGTTAAATTACCTAAAAATAAAAAAAGTTGCCTCCAACGTAATCTGAATCCAGATGCATTCGAAAATATTGTCTATTTCGGAGTGGTGAAAAAAAAACCTATCATACTCTCTTACACCCTGCGTCGTATTTTCAAGAAATTCGTATAGAAACTATAATTTATGCACTTGTGGGAAAGTCAAATAGTGAGATCTCTCTCCAGGCAGATGTTATGCCTGGGGATCGAAGTCCACAGAGAGATGCAACCGATCTGCGAAACTTCGCGATATAGGTTTATTTAGTTTGGCTATTCGACGATAGGTGGCGCTAGGGCGTTACACGCTTGAACGTAGAAGACCATTTTGGTGCCTGTGCAATACTTTTACGTAGGTATATTGTGGTCCAGGTAACCCTGCTGGCGTGGCTGCTGCTGCTGAGCGAAGCTGCGGGCCAGGAGTACCTGCCGCCCAAGATCGGTGGCGCCAAAAAACCAGCCGCGCCTGAACCTACCGTAAGTTTTGTACAAAAATGTATAGAGAACTTTTTGTGATCTGGGCTATATTAGCTTAGCACAGCAAGGCGTTAGTAAGTATTACTGTGGGAACTGTTGCCGGTGGGAAAATGCATCACGCATACCGGCACGTGCTGTGCTACCTGTGGCTACCATTTTATACTTATTTAGGTATACGAATTGCTATATAAGCAAGTTAGAAAATCTTTTGCACAAATCACAACTATTAAAAGATGCGAAAAAAATCGCAAAGGCATTGTTGTACGTCGAGTTGTTTTTAAGGTTTACTGTCTAACGCTTCTGTATCGTTTTAAGTTTGAAAACCATTTGGGGGAAATGTGAATTGAAATTTTGCTATTCGGATGTAACGATTTTTGAGGAAGTTATCTAACCAACCATGCTAACCCTTATTACCTTTTCCATTCCGCCGGTGAATCGTTACCAACCTCTAACCCTCATCCCTTCCAGTTGCCAGCGAACTACGACTTCTCGTACGACGTGCAAGACAGCGGCGTGAGCCTGGACTTCGGGCACAACGAGAAGCGCAAGGACGACCGCGCCACCGGCTCCTACCACGTGCTGCTGCCCGACGGCCGCATGCAGCTGGTGGAGTACGAGGCCGGGCCCGACGGGTACAAGCCGCAGGTGAGCGAATCAACCTCGAATCTAATACATACATACATATTCTCACGCCAATATTCCCAAGAGGGTTAGGCAGAGCACATGAATTCAAAAATCCAGTGCCACGTTTAGCAATTTCAGCAGGGTAACCAGATGATGAAACGTTTCTCGAATCTAAAAATTTTTTAAATGCCAGAATTGCAAAATAATTTGTTCTCTTTAAAATCTGATTTCCAGAATACCTACCAGATTTTGAAAACGCCACTCAAAGGCATAAAGGCTAAAGGAAACACCTATTTTCGTAATCAGTATTTTGAACTAGTGTGATTTCTAAATTTGATTATTTGGGTAAATATTTGAACCATAGAAAGCATGGTTTATCAAATGTAGCTAAAATTATTTCAAGGAAATTTCAAGGAAATTATTGTTCCAGCTCAAATATTTTTTGGTTGGTATGTATCAGAAAGCACACACATGGGCATGTAAGCGGTCGAACCTATCCTGATTTTGGTTAGGCTGTGGCTCCTTCAAAAGTGTGTGAGGTCTCACTTAAAGTAGGCATTTACACGATAGTCATCTGTTATTATAAAACATTTTAAGCTTTAAATTGGCGTCTATAATTTCGCTGTACTGCTCTAAACTAGAACTAGGTCCGATGCGGCTGCGATCGCACAAACCACGAATAACATCTTAACGTTTAACTTTCACGTGGGAACTGTTCGTCCCGGCAGGTGATGTACATGGGTACGGCGACGTACCCGGCCGCCGGCGAGAAGTTCGACGGGTACCACTACAACGCGGCGGCGAGCCGGCAGAGCGTGCGGCAGGCCACGCGCGGGCCGGCGCGCGCGCCGCCGCCGCCCGCCGTCGCCGCGCCGCCGCCCGCCAACGCCACCTTGTAGGCCAAAGCACGACAAAGGCCCGCACCCGGGATGTTACGGAACTGCAGGCTTACCACGACAGGCGAGATAGACTATAGTGACTACAGCTGTCACTATCTAACTAGAAACGTCAAAGAATAACACGTACCTACTCTATCCCGCGGGCGAAAGGACTCGCGCGAGTTGCTGTGCCACGCCTACTGAAAGTACTGAATATGGATAGCGGAATAATTCGTATCGGTTTCTTTTTAATTATTCATTGGTTTCGGGCAGTCCGATTACGGTTTTCATTCACAATTTTATGAAGTTTGAAAATTAAGTGCGGACAGCTGCAGATAAAAGTAACCCCCGCCCAAACAATGTTGCATTACTAGGGGGTTACTTTTCTCTGTTGACTGCAGTATAAAAATTTAGGTATTCGCGCTTGACTACGGTAAGGGCTAGCCGAGTGGACAAAAATAAAACAAAGTCATAATATGCATCTATCATGGCATTGTATCGTTGAGATTCCACCCTTGTCCTGTAATTATTCAAAACTTTGGCATCTGGTTTAAAGGTTACAGAGTTCCGTAACATCCCTGTCCTAAGTTTGGTAGATAAATGAGACCAGATCTTATTCCCGACGTTATAGAATGACCTCAGCCTAAATCCTTACATTTCTCATTGGTAGCCGATACCTATTTTCGACCTGTCGGCAGTTTGACTTAGGCATTAGCAAAAAGAAAACCACAGATGACGTACCTACTTACCTATGTAGCAATTTTTATCTCCAAAAGTGGTAAACGCGCTAAGATTTAAATGAATTTAGAAACCAGCAGTGATCTTCAATGAGACCCAAGAAATCAAGATTCTTGCTTGGCCGAACCGAGCAATCATCGGCAGCGCCGGTAACCGGGCAGTGTGGTTCTGGGTTAAGGAATTCAATGTCGAGATTAGTTTCATTGTAATTAGGATGAGATACCGGAATACCGGTACGTAGGTTAGGTACAAGCCCGGGATCGAATTCTCTTGCCACAGTACTATGGCACGCATAAGAAGCTAAGAGAATGTCTCTCTTCTCCTCAAACCTTTTTATTTTCTTAAAGTTACTAATGTAATACTGAATTCCACGAGAAAACTAATATTTTCCGACTAGCAACGGTTCTTTATACCTAGTCAGGGAATATTTGTTATGAAGTTATGATTATGACTCGCGGTAACAGAATGAAACACTTTTGGGTTGATATAGCTGTGACGTCGTCATTGACTGTATAAATTGTACAAAACTATTTATTTAATCGAGCAAGGAAAAATGAAAAAAAAAATGTAAAAACAGGACTTTATTTATTTAAATAATTAATGATAATAAAGTTTATCAACAAGTAACATGTGACATCTCATTTTTAAATTTATGATGCTTATAATTATAAATATCGACAACGTTTCATTACAAATTAGTTGCACTAAGCAGCATTGTTGACTTGCCCTGCACCATATCTAGGGGCCCTAGCACGTTAGCTTTATCCCCAGTCTAAAAGTTAAAAGCGTTTGTCGTCTCTTTCACACACGTCTGGTTAGAGCGGGACTTTTATATCTCAGGGATATCACTAAGCGAACTGCTATAGTAATTGAAAACAAGGTGCATGTTGGCACAGTCAATAAATGTTGGCTAGTTGATCCTAACTCATAAAATCGAATGCTATATTTGGTTCAAAATCATTTTAAAACACTAAAAATAACAGCAGCATCCCATACCATTCAAACCAAAAAACACAAATTAAATCTTAATTAGGTACTTAATTCCTTTCTTCCAAGTAATAACACACATATTTAATTAGTTTTATGTGGAATAAACTACTGGCATTTGAGTAGGTATCTACGAGTACAACTACAGCTATTTAATTTATTTAGGATCAATTCCTAGACAGAGATCCATTAGCACATATTCCCTAATCCTTCGCGTTTCATACACTTTTATAGTAACTGTAAGTCAGGCTGATATTTTCCTTAAAACTACATCTGTTCGATTTTATTTTAGGCTCTGGCACAGAAAGCGCGACCAAAACTCAAATATTACACTACCATGTTGTCCAAAATGTTATTAGATCCAATCCATATATTTTTACTTCGTTTATCCTCGGGATCCTTCGTGGTATCGAAGTATTCCTGTCACCGATGGTTTTAGCCCCCGTGCAGTATGTCGACGTTCTGGTCGGGCCAGTGCACGCGGCGGTGCGTGGAGACCGTGTCGAAACCCACGTTGTCAAACGCTTGGTACTCTTTCTGCATACTCATCTCAGCGAGACTGCGGTACCTGGACAGTATAGGATAAAATTATAATAGGTATCCTAATAATAAGGTCTTCAAGGTAAGGTAACTACTAGTTTTAGTTTACTTTGCATGGACTTCTTTTAACAAATTTTCAAAGACTTGGTAAACGTCGATCGCGGAGCATAGCGAAATTCGAGCGTTGACCCACTGCTATCTATCTCTGTCGCACGCGTGCAGTAATATTGCCCTCACGCTCGCACTTTAGCACGTGCGTCGCACTAGTAGCGGGTCAACGTTCGAATTTCTCAGTGCTCCGCGACCGTTCTTTACTGTGATGGCTCATGAGAAGACAGAATAATGTAGTGAGGGATAAAATTCTACTTTTTTTAACCTCTTTTTTAGACATTGCCTGCACACTTTTATTGATAGTTAGTAACCGTTGACCGAAAACAGGGGAGGTCCGACACAGTTTAAGTACACTCCGCTGGCGAAACCACGTGTAAGATCTACGTGCCCAAGTGCGAGGGTAAGGACAATATTAAGTGGAAATAGATAGCAGCGGGTCAACGCTCGAATTTCGCTATGCTCCGCGACCGGCCTTTAGTACCTAGTCATCTGTTACGTTCCTGTACTACACGGGGATAAATCTATTGCTAGCAGATACGTACCGCTTGACTAACACGCAGCAGCCCAGCAGCAGCAGCAGCTGCACGGCGAGCCAGGCCAGCGCCAGCGCGAGCAGTAACAGCTCGTGCACGCAGACCAGACCCTCGCCCCCTGTCACGCCCGCCGTCAGTGTTTCCTCCGCTACAGAAAACAGGTTGAATGAATAAGTTGTGGACCAGTTGGATGCATCTGGACACAATCATCGATAGTCCATGGTTTAACTTTAACTGCTAAAGCGAGAATTGGGAAACCACTAGAACTGATGAGTATATTCTCTGTTCTGATCGTATCTTCAGAAGAAAGTGTTGGTATACTAATATTCTTCTCCTCTAGAAAGTTTTCTTATATTAATATCATCCCCGGTAGAGAATGTTGGCTTACTGATAATACTCCACTCTAGAGTGTTGCTATACCTACTAACATCATCCCCTCTAGAGAATGTTGGCTTACTGATATTCTCCACTCTAGATAGTGTTGATATACTAATATCTTTCTCTCTCGAGTGTTGGTATACTAATATCCTCCCCTCATGCTTCATCGAACATTATACACAAGAGCATTAAAAAAAAAGGCACACTCACGTAAGTTAGACCTATGGTCGGCGTGCACCATGGTGTCAGCGGACACGACGTCCCCCGCGCCCACGACCACCTCCAGCTCCAGCGGCAGGCGCGCGGCCCCGCACGGCTCCGGCCCGGCCTGGGCCACGACGCCGGGCCAACCGGACGGTGGCCCAGTGTCCGACGACGCTGGTCCAGTCGCCGACGTCGCGTCCGAGCCCCACTCTACGCTGCTGTTGGTCTGCCGCGCCGATCGGGCTTGAGGAGTTACGCATTTCACCTGGACAGGTATTGTATGACTCTTTATTGCACAAAAAACAATTACAAAACAAGTTACAGAATACTAAGCGTCATACAAAGGCGAACTTATCCCGAGGGGATCTCCGAGATGCTACTAGCCAGGGTCGTTTACCTCGGGTAAACTTTATAGGTGCAGACCATCACAGGTCTGCCTCACGAAGACTGCTTAAAAAAACGATGAATAATATCAGATTTATGGCACGAGTAAACCAACGACATCTAAGTTTCATAAATTTAATTGTTACCACCCTAACCACTGATTGTAAAACAGCTATAGAGAAAAGTCACCCAAACAGTAACATTGGTGGTTCATCGTCATCATATCAGCCGTACCATCGTGAACAGGGATTTTTGAGCCACTTACCTACTATGTTTGTAACTTGTTCGTGTAATACTAATCCAATAGCTGACATCTAGTCGGGCACATCTGTCATTGATTACACGTCTAAATTGCGAACAGTGGCAAGTGGCTCAACAATCCCGGTTCGTGACTGTACCTATGATGTCCACTGTTGAACATAGACCACGCCAAAAGATGTCCAGTTAAAATCAAAAAGCATCCACCAAAACGCGCCAGTGGCTTTAACCAAATCATCTCAACCTCCAACGCTGCTTGATTGACAATCTGAGGACGGACGGACCCAGCTTGCATGTCAGGGGTTCCCATAACTCAGAGAAAAGCATTAATAAGCTCAGAAGCCCCCGTTCTTGACGTTACGTGGGTTACGTGGTTCTTTCGTATGGATATGACAAGCTCAAATTAAGCCTAGGACTTTCCCCGTGGATCTGCCCTTTAGTCGGAGGTTACAGTGGCATAAAGTGCAGGGGGTTACCTTTTCCCTGGCTGCCACCAGTTTAACCCTCAATGGAGAACCGTTTCCAGCCTACCGCGTAATCGCCATTAAGATCCATAAGGTTCAAATTGAGGACATCCTGCTTAAAGCCAAGTAAATTTTATAGATATCATGGCCTGTAATGGCCAGCTGAACCTACCGGTTGGCACTTGCCGTCGCAGAAGCGCAGCATGAGCGCAAACCGCACGACGTGCGAGGCGGGGAAGCGGAACGCCTTGAACCGCGCCGCCAGCCGCTGCGTGCCGCCCGAGACGGTGCGCGAGAATGCCGGGAAGTCCACCTGGAAAAAAAGCCATATAGTTCCAAGCCTTGATGCGAAAAGTGGGGTGGTAAAAGATTGACGTATTAGCCTGTCTGTAGTGGCGTTGCTCTTAGATGTGGTTTTCAGAATCCGTTGGCAAGTTATATCAGGCAAGTTTCCATGGCCCGTTTATGAGATTTTGAAACGAAAATTAAAAAAACTCTTATTATAGTGTTTGAAGGTCAAAATAGGAAATCTGCTAGGAACTGGTTGATATGTTCCCACAAGTTTAAAGTTTGCGTGAAGAAGGCGTTAGTAAATAGAGATTGGAAATGATGAGGCTAAAGTTGAATCTTTCATAAGTAAGGATTCTGGAACCTTCCACTAATTTCAGTAGTAGTATAGGGTGCTTGAGTTTTTAGTTATTTATCTACAGCTTTGTAAAAGTATCTGATATGATTTACCTGGCCAGTAGGGCAGCCGCGGCTGTCGAGTAAGAGCACGGAGCTGTCACCCAGCCGGGACGACGCGACAAGGTGGTACGCCTCCATCTCCCGCGACTCTGCAACGCGGTGGCAAGCAGAGAATACATTATGAGAGTGAGCAGATCACAACAGGCAAGTTCCGATGTATCGGAGTCGGAGTTGGAGCTCATTAATATTCATCGTCATAGTAGATAGGTACCTAAAGGAAATCTTACACTCCACATTGGAATATTAGTGTTAGCATTACAGCTTTGTAACAGGATTTGTCTTGACCAGCCAAGTCGATCTGAGTGCTTAGTGACCGATCAGAGTACTGTCGACCGCGGTAGTTGTGCAATTGTGCCGCTTGGAGGCGCTGTATCCATTTCCATACAACTCCGCGTCAATTCGCAAACCACTGTTTTGAATACACAAAGTAAAGGGCATCACTAACCAGCAGTGTCGATCCTCAGCTCGAGCGGCTCGCCGAGCGAGACGGCGGCGCCGGCGGGCGCGGCGCGGTCGGCGCGCACCACGTACATGGACACCGGCGCGCCGCCGCCCAGCACCGTGCTGGCCGCCGCCGGCGCCGGCGCCAGCGAGCTCGCTGTTGAAGGCCGCCTAAGGGACATACAAAAAAAAAACATTTATTTCAAACAAAGACCCATTTGTGCTTGAGTGTAGACCACGGAGCACCAAGCGCAGCGTAGGACGTCCACCTACAAGATGAACAGACGACTTGATAAAGGTTGCCGGAAAACGTTGGATGCAGGTCGCTTCCAACAGGTACTTCCGAAAGTCTAAAAGGGAGGCCTATGTTCAGCAGTGAACGTCCAATGGCTGAAATGATGGTGATGATGATGAAAGACGCATTTCCGTGTGGTTTAGAATAACAACTCTACATTTCTACAGTGGATATCGTAAAAGGCGACGAAGGAAGTAGGTTAAGCCTTAACCGTTAAGGTATATTTTAGGCGACAGGCTAGCAACCTGTCACTATTACACCTGCCAACACAAAACTTAAAAAAATTGCTAAAAGAGACCATGAAACGTGTCGCACTGTGCAAGCGTGAGGGCAATACTACTGCATGCGTGCGACAGAGATAGATATCAGCGGGTCAACGCTCAAATTTTTCTGTGCTCCGCGACCGGACTTTAGCCCTAAAGTAAGGAAAATTGTGACATGGATGTAGACAGACAAAGCAAGCTTCGTACCCGGCGTGCGCGCAGCCCACGCGCACCCAGCGGTCGCCCGCCGTCTGGTGACCGGGTTGTTCTGTCGTCTGCGCAGCCCCCTACAGTACCTACCCGGCGTCGCTGACGGCGACGGCGGCGTGCACGGGCTTGGGCGCGGCGCGGCCCGGCGCGCAGCCCACGCGCACCCAGCGGTCGCCCGCCGTCTGGATGATGGGGTTGTTCTGGATCATCACCATCACGTACGCCATCGTCCTGCGCACAACCATCGTATGTAAGTAAACACTTTATTGTTTGCAGTTTTCCTTTGTCGAGCAATGCAAATATCACTGAGACGTCCATCGTAAACAGATTCTATGTATGTATAATGGATCAGGATTGATGGTTGAATGGTACCTACATCGTAAAGCTAGTTGCAGCATAAGGTCCCAAGGCGCTAACCTGTTGACGACTCCGCTAGGCGTGTGCGAGATGGCGTGCGCGAAGTTAACATCGCAGTCCCCTTGCAATGGCAGCGCGAGCCGCACGGCGGCGCCGGCGCCGCGCGCGCCGCAGGCCTCCCCGCGGCCCGGCACGTACACGCGGCCCGCGAAGCGCCCGCGCGGCCGGTACGTCACTATCAGCTCCGGGCCCTCGCACTCCACCGATACTGGAAGCATTTAGCTTTAAATGTTCGCCCATCTTAGTTCAATTACTTGTTACTTGTGTTTCATTTTCAATAAATATTTTCAATGCATACAAACAAAAGTAATATTTTGTACCTACTATTATAGTGATTTAGCCAGTGACGCAGCATGGGTGGCACCCGATGCGAATATTGTAAGTGTCACCCCAAAAATCAATAAAACTGTTAAAATAAACAGCGCGGCCCGGCGCAGCAGCCACGAGCCCGTGGACACCAGGTCCTCGGAGTGCAGGTCGCACAGCCCCCGCCGCCTGAGGTACTAGAGCAAGAGGCTCACTATTGAGGCAGATGACGCGGCGGTAGTAGACGGCCTGCGCGGCCCGGCGCAGCAGCCACGAGCCCGTGGACACCAGGTCCTCGGAGTGCAGGTCGCACAGCCCCCGCGCGCCCCGCGGCCCGTCCGCCGCCTCCCCCGCCGCCGCCTGCCACGTGAACCCGCGGCAGACGAAGCGCACCTCTTCTTCGCACGCGTTCTTGCACTGGAAACAGACGAAAAAGCCACTAGACAGATGATAATGGCCACCCTGTCCCGCAAACCAATAGTGGCTTGTCACTTATAAACCGCCACTGTCACAGAAACTGTACAGGGCCAATAACCGTAGAGGCACGGGCTTAGCCAGGATTTAGTTTTTTCGGATTGACGAAAATAAATCACTATTGTTGTATGGCAGCCTGAACTTTTCGGGGGGGGGNNNGGGGGTTGCGTAGAGGAAAAGGACACTAGCGTTACGCGCGATCTTGGCCGGTCAATAAGAGCACAGCGATTGCCCGCGATGATTTGGCGGAATAGTCTCCAAACAACCAAAATGACATTAGAACTCTAGTGGATAACTACTGGAAAATATCATTTGGAGTTGATACCGGAGATGTTGCATCTAGTATGTTCTGTTAGAATTTTGTACCAAAACAGATATTTAGTTACTAACGCCATCTACCAACTTCTTAAGTAAAACAGGATGTTGCTACTTGTCTTTTGAATAAAGTTAGTCTGCGTTTCAATAGGTTATGGGCCCAGCACGCTTTCACTGCGCCATCTATCGATTTAACGCCGATAGTTTATGCTGATGAAGCTTCTGAGCTCGAATGCACAAAATATAACAAACACTTAGAGAAAGAAGTATGTCAGAATAGAAGCGAATGGCGCTCTGTTGTCTCTGCCTACCCCGCAGGGAATAAGGTGTGACGGTTATGTATGTATGTATGTACTTATCGAAATTATTACTTGCGTCCGTCTTTATCAATGCATGTTAATTTTCCAGGATTAAAAGTAACATATAGCATACGAAACTTGAACTTTCACCATGCCCAAATTCGTCAAAATTTGTGATCTACTGCCTCATGGTATAATAATAAAGAGCAGGGCTAGTTAGGGACGAAGTAGGGATAGGGGTTTTTATGTCTCTCCATTATATCTTGACATAAGTAGATAATACTCTGTAAACCTGCTAACCTATTATTTTTAAATAATAATACCACTGAGTCATTCAGCAGTCAGGCACGATTAGTTGCAATAAAAAAACAGTAAATAATGGTCAAGACCAGACCATCTTTCTCAGAGCAATTACGATAATTAGACATTGCCGTAACAATCAGCTGCCGTGACATCAACAGTATCCTCAGTAATGATAACTTTGCCTGTTAGTGTCATACTTACGACCACCTAGATTATACACCCATTAAATACACGAGTGATCAAAGTTTCGTGAGCAGGCAGCAACGATAAGATATGACTCGTATACTGAGGAAGGTATGAAAGACCATAAAGTACAAAAGTAAGATAGTATATTGTACTTTTACACGTTAACATTCTCGAAATTTACTTTAAAAATGTCTAAATAAGTTGACAAAATTGTTTGCACTTTTTAAGCGAATAATACCTTACACATAATATCAATTTAAACATACTAAGAATTTGCTCTTGGAAAATGCCTGTAACAGTTGCAATATCAGGTAAAAATCAGTCTTATGACAAAAATGTATTAATACCACAAGCTCGGACTGTTTTAACCCAATAACAATGAACCCATTTTATTACATTCGACAAAGGGTAATTCTTGAGAATTATCATTCCCCTGGCTATACTTATTTTAAAAAATATCGATCAATTTGCAACTAAATACGATTTTGATTAATGCGTAATAATGTCCCTTAAATAGGCACCACTTTCTGATAATTTGTCTATAATTAAGCCTAAAATCATAGTTATTATGACACGCCAGGGCAATGAGAAGTCTCAAGAAATACCCCAAATCATTAGCGACATCAAATGGGAAAAAGCAGTTTAACGTTGTTAATTAACAACATGTTAATTTACAATGAAAAAAAACGGATAACTAACGTGTTAAATCGAGTTATCGGGCGAACAGTCGGCATTCAAAATTTTCGAATAAAATAAAATTGCACTCACCTCATCTTTGGTGTAATTCTTAAACGTAAATTCGACGTGTTTCAGCGTCTGGTTGTAATACTCTTCGTAGGAACATCGATCGATCTTCTTTGGATCTGTACAAAATAACCACCAAGATTAAAAGATTCTGCGTTTTCTATTACGTAGATAAGAATACTACCTAAAACATCAACCTATTTAATTTATAAAAGCAACAACAGTTATAATTATTGGTGTTGCAATTATTACTGAAATGTCGCAAATTTCATTGGCAGTATGTAGGTATTATTGCGTTATTTAAAGGATGATTATACAATCTACCTATGACATTATTTATCTAGAGAAAAACTGAGTCAAAGGTAGGTAGGTAGGTACAATGCAACAGTGATGGTTACAACATGTAGGGTTTTTTTTTCAATATCAAATTGACAATGAACACCGATTCTGCAACAGCTGTACTCCGTTTAATTTAGGATTCGAATTTTAACGGACATAATTTGTTTTTTTTCTCAGGAATCCAAAGATGGAACTGGAAATCATTATTGCAATAACACTTATTAAGTACTGTTCGTTATAAAGTCTATCACGATTTGCGGTGACGCCTTAGGTTTATCTAGGTATTTAAAAACGTCTGAGGATTTGCCCGTTAAAACTCAAATCTTAAATTAAACGGATAATATGTACTCGATTAAATTAGGTACTACGCACAGCAGAGTAGGTACTTACGAAAAAAAAAATCAGGACTGATGCTGGATTTACATATTGGTAGGTAGATAATTTTCCGCAACAAATTGTAGTACTGCACAAACGACTCTTGCAATAAATTTGGGAGAACGAACTGTTGAGGTAACATTAGCAGTATCGTTTCTCGGTAGGTAATTTATTCATCGCTCTTTCCCGGAATCAGACTTTTAGTTAAATCCATGATAAGATCAATCCTGTTGTAGCCGTTGTAGGTATGCCTTTGACAAGTATGCATGTAGGTATGCATGTAAAACTTTTGCATTCCTCCTTAAGCAAGTGTTCATATTTGGGAAACCCACGTACCTAATCAAACTCGTTTGCTTTACGAAAGACGACTGATATCAGACTTCCTTAACTCCTAAAGTCACTTCATCATCATCATCATCATCAGCCTATATACGTCCCACTGCAGGGCACAGGCCTCCTCTCAGTATGAGAGGGCTTGGGCTATAGTTCCCACGCGGGCCCAGTGCGGATTGGAAACTTCACACACAACGTTGAATTACTTCGTCGCTGTGTGTAGGTTTCCTCACGATGCAAAGTCACTTAAGTACCTATATTTAGGTATAGGTAAGAACATCCTAGGGTCTAAATAGGTTATCAAAATTAAGTCAGTCGCGCAAAGACGAGGACCTGTTAATAACTTGTAATAGGAGGTATAGTGGTCGGCAATAAACTTAGCGAGATTTTTAAGGGTGGGGGTAAGTTCACGCATTCCTTTTTCCTGGTAATTTTAAATTCGAATTTTTTTGTTTTTCCACGAAACCAATTCATTCCTGACCCACTGCAGAATGTTGTCATGACAAACACAACAAAGATATCCTTCGTCAAGCAATGTAATGTCACTATGGAGTTCAGTTCACTAGTATACTTTGGTTGTATTGTGGGTCGGGTACCAATTGGTTCGTTGGCGCACCATAAAGATTGTAGGCAATAGCGATGTCAACTCACAGTCGTGTCTGCACTGGTTCTCGAGGTACAGCGTGTAGTAGTTGGCCACGCGGTAAGACTCGGGCTCCGTGAACTTGTCCTCCCCATTAAGCACGCAGCTCCCGACTGCGGCTTCGGAGGTCGCCACGGAGTCGGCCTCCGCCTCGCTGCCAGGGCTCAACCATTGGGCAGACCTGGATATAAACATATGATAAAAGACCCAGTGTCCAACGCTGTGCCCATAATCAACATTTCCAGGCCTAATTCGAAGGCAATAAAACTGGAAAGCAGGCCGTCGATTATTGGAATTAACCTGTCGAGTATTACTTTACAGTCATACATTTTAAGAAGTAGGGGTAAGTTCGCGCATTGCTTTTACATACATACATACATACATACATACATATTCTAACGCCTATATTCCCAAGAGGGGTAGGCAGAGCACATGAATTCAAAAATCCAGTGCCACGTTTAGCAATTTCAGGGTAACCAGGTGGTTAAACGTGATATTGCAGTGACAGGTTGCTAACCCATCGTCCACAATAGGTACACTAACCCTTTCTCAGAGTCGACTCTTACGACACCCACGGGAAGAAAGGGGGAGGTGCTATTCTAACCCGGCACCACACGGGCGCATTGCTTTTCCATGGAAAAAAAATATGAGCAAACTTACCTTACTTAATATTGCCAAGTTAGATTTTGGGGACTGTACGTTATATGACTGCAGCATAATAAAAGACGAATTTCATTAATGAAATCACTAGTGTTTTTACGCCTATTATTTAAAACCACACACGTAACTCAATGAATCATAATTATGGCTCAAAAAATAAATGCAACATAACTAATGAATATGTTAGAGCCTCTGAAATAACTGACACAAATGATGAGGGTCTCGGGGCGATTTTTCGAACGTTTCATCATTTTATACGAATTGGCTGCAAATTTTCCAAGTCGTTTTCGTCTACATATTAGAGTTCCTGTCCTCCTAGATAACTGAAAAACTGTGTCGGAATATTCAGCCATTTTTGGCAAAAAGTCTCCAAAAAACGAGACGGTGGGCCTTAAAATAAACGCTTCTCGAGTAGTACCTATCGAAGTAGGCATTTATGCACTAGTCAGTGTTCAAGATCTGACAAGGTGTCTGTTGTTGTGTTTGTCTCAATACAATACTACAAATTGTGGATTGGTTACGCCTATTCAAGTTGGCTCTCTTATTTACATAACGTAAAAAGCGAGCTGTTGAGCGCTGGCGGGAACCGAACCCACGACGCATGAGTCAGCAACACACATTTTTACAGCTGTCTTCAATCTAAAATACACCTTATTACAGTGCAATAGGCTTTATTTTTTGTACCTGACTATAGAATTTTTACGGATCGTATGGTTAACTCGAACCAATTGATTCTTGACCCACTATAGAACCAATTTACCAGCAAACGTCATTGTAAAATCGCATTACTCGACAAAGGAAAACTTTGCTAGTACTCGTATGTTTATTATGACAACGTTCCGCCGTAGCTCAAAATCAACTGGTTTGACCGCACAAGTCGAAACAAAACCACTAGGCTAAAGACACAGTCAGTCGGTCACGTAGGTTATTATGACATGATATACGTTGTATCTTATACATGTGTACACATTACACATTGTGGCTAATACTAATTATAGAACAATGCGTAGATTACTAACTACGATACCGTTTGTCTGATGATCACAGTTACTTAGCCAGCTACAAGTTTTTTCAAAACAATAATACCAGCAACGTATTGTCTCGGCGTATCAAAATATCATAGACGGTGGGAATCGTTTAAATCTCACAACAAAGTTTCGTGTAACGAACGCATCGATCCGGTTCGAAGGACCAAGTGTTTATAGATCGATTGTTCCATTAGGAACACTAAAGTTGTGTACGCTACAGTATTATTGCAATTAGTAGTGAGCACTATTTCAAGTATTACTGGGTAAAAGATAGTTTAGCTATGCTTGGGGACTGTTCCAATTTTTTTCGTAAAGACTAATAAAAGTAAAAGACGTTGGAATGAGACTGAGAATGAATGAGAAGAGTTCGAGATAAAATAACAATAGTTTGCCGTGTCAGGTTTAAAATAACAGTTGCCCATTTTTTTCGTGGATGTCGTAGGAGGCGACTAAGTAGATAGATAGGTAGGCGATAGGTAGGTACCTAATGGTATATTTGTATACCTGTATCTACTTAAAACTTAAAAAATATGCAAGAAGTGGCTAAGAAACGTAAAATCGTCATAGATATGTCTACGTAGCGTTAAGTCTGCTCTGTCTACCACATTTCATAATGTATGTATGTACCTATAGAGCTGGTTCGGGGGCGCAGCCAGCAGGGCCGCGTAGCACTCCCGCGCGGTGGCGTTGAGGACCATCTTGATGTTGCCGGCCTCCGAGTGCAGGTTGTACCCCGGGGTGCTCTCCACCGACCACCAGCGCTCGGAGCAGTTCTCGGGCACTGACGGCAAACCAGGATAATGTTAATGCAATCTCAAAAGCTCTCACACTTTGTCAGAGAAAGATAAATTTTAATATAAATAAAAATAAGATATAGAAAATTTGAAATTAGTTGATAATAATAATGCCAACCAAATTTTTACGTCAGTAGGTAACATGATGCGGCGCAGTTTAACGATCAAATTGAGTCAAAAATTACGCTAATAATGTTTAAGGTCCTAGTGAAAAGAACCTGTTACTACTATAGGTACTTCTACTTTTACTCCTGTTATATCAAGCCCCTCGTTCCTTTACTATTGAACCAACTAATTTCTGACCTATCATGGAACCTGTTCACAGTAAATATCTTAATGAGTTTGCATTGCTCGACAACAGAACTCTTCTACGTTTATTGTGACAAAGTTCAACCACAAAAAAATCGGCATCCCGAATCGCAAGAACTGCGTACGTACGTTTAACGCAAATCTTCTTGAAGTAGGCTACGTCATTGTCCGGCCTCAGTAGCTCCTCCTCCTGGTGCGCGATGCCCTGGCAGTGCGCGCGCTCGTACGCGACGACGACGCCGGCGCACTCGCGCAGCTCGCGGCAGCGCGCCAGGCAGGCCCCGGCCAATGAGGGCTCGTCGCCGCTCGCCGCGTACACGAACACCGGCGTCGCCCGCTCCGGCGCCGCGCCCGACCAGCGCGCGAAGCTGCCCGAGAGGCCGGCGGCGCACTGCCCGCTGGTCACTAAAAAAACAAATGTGTCTTAGTGCCCGACGAGTTAATGTCGTCAAACATCTGCGGAACGTACGGCCCCGAACGTTGGGTCAAAGACGCCCCCAGTGATTTTCAAGTCGCTTAGCTGGTGTGTCATAAACGACTTGATAAGCACTGCGGCGTATTCTGCCGAACGTTCGGCGCAGTGCGCAGTACTAGGTACTTACGTTCCGCAAATATATAGCGACACATAAATGGCAAGATTTTTTCAGTGAGGGTATGTTCGTGCATCGCTTTTTCAGGTAAAATCCATGCATAAGTATACAATACATATATCGTGCGGTGGTTTAAGATCGCTCGGTGAAACTAGTGGGGGTAATCGGCGCATCGATCGGGGACAGCGCGGGCAGGTGAAGTGTGACTGATCTGCAAATAACGTGTTGCCGTCCACCCCCCTCGCTCTTCGGACTCCGAATAGACCTAAAATGTATTACTGCGCATACAGTGGTCGGCAATAAACTTGGTAAGATTTTAAGTGGTCTTTATCCAGGTAAAATCAATAAATCAGAATGTTTCGTCAAGTTTATGGTCTACGCCGACCACTCTACTTATATCCCTTCTACTTTTGCCGAGCGCCTTACTTAGATTTGGCTTCGAAAACCGATAGTCGAATCAGTCATACATAACAAATGTTTGTTTGAAGCCAGCCAAGTGCGAGTTGGTCTCGCGCACGATGGGTTCCATACCATTAACAGGTAAACAGTTCCTACCTGTCGTCATTTATTGATATCGACCAAAAATAGGAAAAAAAAACGTTTTTGTATGGAAGCCTTCTAAATATTTATTTCGTTTCGTTTTTTGTACCGATTTGCTGTTATAGCAGCAAAAGACGGACTAAAAGCAAAGTCTTAGTAATAGTAATAGAGTTCTGTTTTTGCCTTTTGGATACAAAATCCTAAACATTAGGTAAGTATTTATAGTAATAAGTAGGTACCTACCGATCATTTATTTGCTTACAAAGATTAAAAATCACTTGATCATTCGTGTAACATTAAAAAACTGACTGTGATAAAGTAGACAGCACACTGACGCATGCTAATTCAATTCCCAACACAGGTACTTATATACCTACAGGGAAGTCTCAACCTTGTTTTTTGTAACCACTGTTTTTTGAGACAAATAAACTATTATTATTCAGTATATTTATTACAATCTCAGGTTAGATTTTTACAATGCTTATATAAAAGTAATAAAATAAAATAAATTACAA